>CM076572.1:264668395-264804822 GCA_034641835.2 Pinus albicaulis | reverse complement strand
TACCGAAAATCCCTCCGTATGTGCTCTTTCGTCTCGTTGGGCTCCCCGCCCAATCTGCATCCGTGAAGCCACACAGCTTCACCTCATTCGACTGTCTGTACCATAATCCATATCCCGATGTGCCTTTGAGATATCTCAATACATGCTTGCCTGCCTTCCAGAAGAGCTTGGTTGGCTTAACCATAGCTTGTGAAAGCTGGTTAACATCATAGCATATGTCGGGTTGTGTATTGACCAGATACATAAGCGACCCCACCAACTCTCGATAAACAATGGCATCCACTACCTCTGCTGAAGTAGCATCCTCCTTCCTCCATCCACCAGGAAGAGGAGTATCAATAGGCTTGCAGCCATGCATGTTGAACTTATTGAGTATCTCCCGGGCATACTTACCCTGAGAAACATTACGAGAATAAGGTAACCGCTACCCCAATCCCAAGAAATAATGAAGGAGGCCCAAGTCCTTCATCTCAAACTCATTTGCAAGATCAGCCTTGCATGAGTGTATCAACAGCTCATCACTTGTCAAAATCAAATCATCTACATAAAGTACAATGATCAGCAACTTACCCTCCACCACAATCTGGTATAGGTTCGGATCCGCCTCACTCTTGGAGAATCCAAGTTCGGTGAAATAATTGTCTATCTGTGTGTAACGAGCACGAGGTGCTTGTTTCAACCCATACAACACTCTCTTGAGCCTGCACACATGTGACTTGTTGCTGAAGATCTCGAAACCTTCGGGTTTCTCTATGTACACCTCCTCCTCAATCACCCCATTGAGGAACAAGCTCACATCCATCCGATGAATGCCACCCCATCTCGCGCTCGAGAGAGCAAGAATCGTCCGTATGGAAGAATACCTTTGCGACATGAAAAGGTTTTGAAGGTCTCCTCATAATCGATCCCCTCGATCTGTGAGAAGCCACGGGCGACAAATCTCGCCTTGTACTTCTCCACACTCCCGTCAGCCGCCTGCTTCACTTTGTAGATCCATCGCGAACCCACCACCGATTTCCCTTCCGGTCTTGGGACAATCTCCCATGCACTGTTTCTGACGATCGAATCATATTCTTCGATCATGGCATCTACCCATGCGGGTTCCTCCACAACTTCCTCAAAATAGGATGGCTCCGTCACGACACATTGACTCACAAGAGCCATGTATCCAGTGTACCGATCCGGTGACTGCCTCTGTCTGCGCTGTGCTGTAGGTGGTCCTACAACCTTCTCTGCATCTCGAGCCAGTCGCTCAGCTTCTGTAGTGCGCATGCGCCCTCCGATGGTTGGCGCTGCATGGGTGGTTTCTTCCACCTCCTGAACTTCCTCTTGTGGCTGATCCACATCCGGAAGCTCCTCCTTAGGAACTAACAGCTCCTCATTTGCATGCAAGTGTGGCTTCCTCTCAAGCGAACACTGCATGGCTTTCTCCTCGTGAAATTTGATATCTCGTCGCACAACAGTCTTGCGATTGTCTGGAAAATACACACGATAGTTGTGGGGTGTATCAGTGTACCCCACAAATATCCCAAACTCTGCAGTGGGCTCCAGCTTCTTCCTGGCATCCTTCGTCACATGAATGTAAACAGGTGAACCAAAAATCCTCAAATGGGAAATATCAGGCCTCTTACCAGAAAACGCCTCCTCGGGTGTACTCGTGCCAAGTATCTTGTGAGGACAACGGTTCTGCACATATACTGCAGTATTGCATGCCTCCGCCCACAAGTGAATGGGTAGGCCCTGATCATGCAACATCGCCCGTGCAGCACCCACGATCGTTCTGTTCTTTCGCTCCGTGACCCCATTCTATTGTGGCTTATGAGGCGCTATGAGCTCTCTTCGAATTCCTTCTGCGCTGCAAAATTCCTTGAATTCGCCAGAGATGAATTCACCACCATTTTTGCTCCTAAGAGCCTTCACCTGCTTCCTCGATTCTTTCTCAACCAGTGCCTTGAACTCACAGAACTTTGAGTATGTCTCGCTCTTCTTCTGCATGAAGAAGATCCAACACTTCTGAGAAAAATCATCAATAAATATCACACAGTACCTGTGCTTTGCTGTCGAAGCTACCGAGAAAGGTCCACACATGTCTGTGTGAATTCTCTCCAGGATTGTCATGGCGTGACTATCCTTCTCGTGAAAGGTGGATTTCACAAATTTTCCCAAGGTACACCCCTTGCACTGATCTGACTGCGCAAGAGTGCCCTTAGGAAGCCCAGTAGAAATCTGCTGCAGTATCTTCAAAACTCCATGGTGAAGGTGGCCCAATCTCCGTTGCCACAGCTCGCCATCATCCCTGCTCACCACTCCTTCCGCCTTGCTCGCCACCGTCGGTGTACCATCTACTCCGCAATTGATAAAGGTTCTTAGCTCGAACCCCTATCCTCCGGGTTTCACCAGTTGCCTTACTGCACAGGAAAGCCTTTCCCTCGCTAAAGACAACATCATATCCCTTGTCTTCCAACATCGCCACAGAGATCAGATTATTCTTCAATCCTGGAACATGCATGACATCCTTCAAGATGAAAGGTTTTCCAGACTCCCTCTCAAAGGAAATGGTCCCGATACCAGTCGCACTGTATCTACCATCATCGCCCATCTCAATGTGCACTCCAAGATCTTTCTCATCCAGATCAGTAAACAAATCTCGATCTCCTGTCATGTGAAAAGATGCACCACTGTCAAGAAACCACACTAAACCCATCACACTTGAGACCAAGCATACGATCAGCGAAAAATCTAGCTCAAACTGTGAGGCTAAGGCCTCTCTAGCTGCAGATCCAGCGGCCTGCTTATTTTTCTTCTTCTGTGGACAACTAGTGGCGTAATGTCCATGTTGGTGACAATGAAAGCACTTCACCTTGGACATGTCCTGCTTCTTGCCTTTCACACCGGATTGAGAAGCATGCTTCTTGCTCTTCCCCTTCTTTGCTTTGGCAGCCAAAGCGTAATTTTCTTCATCAGAGTTATTTGATGAAGATTTGTCCCTGGTACTTCACCTTATCTCTTCTTGCACAAGATCCGACTAAAGTCGCTCCCATCCTGACAATTTCTCCAGACCATTGACAGAGTCCTGATAGGAATGCCAACTCTTTGGAAGCCCAAGGAGAGCCAAGCTCACTAAGTCCTCGTCATCAACAGTAACCCCCACACTTCCCATCTCATTCCTACATTGGATGAACTTCGTGAGGTACTTGGGCATACTGTCGCCTTTCTCCATTTTTATGTTTATGAGTTTATTCTTGAGCGCCAACTTCCTCTGGTTGCTCTTTCTTTGAAATAAATCTGTCAAAGCTTTCCACATCAAGAATGGAGAAGCCTTACCATGAAGGCTGGACACTATGTGATCCTTCACACCTTCCAACAGAATCCTTTGACACTTTGTTGTCTTCTTTTGCCATGCGTCAAGTACGACAGCATCAGTAGAAGTAGGTTTTGGGACTTCAGCGTCTATGAACTCCTTCAACCCATTGTCATCTAGCACCACCTCCATCCTGTCCTTCCATGCAATATAATTCGAGCTGCCCTCAAGGGCATACTCCAATCACAATCTGTTGAAAGACATCTCAACTTCGACACCAAGAAAACACTGCTGCAAATTTGAATTCCACCAGCACAAAACTCAACTGCTTCAATGTTTTGCAATTGATCCAATGATCAATATTGCTCCGATACCATGTAGAAATTTGAATAACTGAGATATTATTCACCGAGATTCTCCTGATCACACACTATTTTAGCTTCATGCATAATACAAAATCTCTTCTACCATTGATCATCACATGCGGAAATAAAATCAATTGCATGCGCACATTAAAACCATAAACATTCACACATATGAACACAATATTTCATGGGAAATCTTAAAGCTGAAAACCCCAACTATATGTATATTATATGTCATAGAGATCATGTAAAAATCATCATACAAAGCTCCTCACAATCTCTTAGTATAATCTCCAATTGCTACACACTAATCAAGCTAGATATAGCAAAACACATGCTCCAATCTCTGCCACATGATAGCCTGCCTCTATTGCGTAATCAATGCTGTAGAATGGCTCATAAATAACTTCAAACCACCTGGCTTGTACTGCACAATCCTCATTGGCTTCTCCAATCACCGGTTGTTGCAAATCATGCAACAGTATAATCACAACTGATAGTCACACTGCTCTTTCACCTATCTCTTCACTGGTCTCCACTGAAACTGTCCATGCACTGAAGTTAACTGATGTATTCTTCAGTTGATTAGAGTTTATAATTAGTGAATTAATTATTAATTAATTCACACCACTTTTCACTAGTGTATTAATCAGCTAGGACTAAATACAAATAGCTCAATTATGTTTAGATTAGTTAAACTGAATACAATTCCACTAACTTCCTCAATCAACTCCACCAAACTCTGTCACATGAGTTCTAACTGAATTATCCATGCAATAGCTCCACTTAACCGCTAGGAATAGTGTAATTCCTTCTATCAGCTCCCGTGCCACATCTGTGCACTTAAATGAAGTGCTCCAAGAGAATAAGATAATGTTTATAGTCCAAATATTATTAAGAGCTAATAATATTCGACATATCTATTTTTAGAATGGCAATCTAAAAATAGATTCCGCCCAATATGTCTAAAACTAGAAATCCATCTATTTTTCCAACTTGACCAACCATCCACAAATAACATCCCGCAACTCATAGAATATTATCAACATGTCTAAAAATAGACATAGTCTAAAAATAGACTTTGCGCCAAAAATAGCCTGCGGGCCCACTTAGTGAAGGCGACTTCTTTCCACTAAGCTCATCATATTGTTGCAATCTCAACAAATTTCAGATCTTGGTTCGCAAAATTTTGGGAGATACGATATGGAGAAGTTAGGGTTTTTACAGGCTCCCAAATTTCAACTAAAATAGGTCATCGTGGAATTTTCACTATAACTTTTCGTATACGAAGTTTTAGAAGCTGAAATATTTAAAGTGCGGAGCCGAAATCCTGAGGAACCTCCTGTAAAAATTTTAGATCTTGGTTCGCAATATTTTTGGAGATATGATATGTGGAAGTTAGGATTTTTTCAGGCTCCTGAATTTAATCTCAAAGAGGTGACCGTGGCAAAAACATCATAAATTTCTCTTTGACCGTCGGATTGGGATTATATAAAAAATGGATGCAAGTACACAGACTGTAGTTTTCGGTATATCAATTTCAGAGCTGAAGGAGGAAACAGTGACACGTGGCAAGTTGTACAAGTTCGCTCTACTGAACTAGTCCATAATTAGGTCATCGTGGGAGATTGGGCATAACTTTGTATTGAAGAATCCAAATCAAGTCATACTTATGGCATTCGAACAAAGATTCAAAGGGCTACTTTAGGGTCGAATTTCAGATATTGAAGATCCAAAACAACAGAGATAATTTAGTTTCAATATCGAGCTCCTCAAAAGCAAGAAAAAAGGTGTGTATTTTTTTCGAATTACATAAGTCTCGTTTGAAAAAAAAATAGTTTGAATTTATTCCAAGGGCATATTGAAGAATAGATATCAGTATTGGGTTCTAAAATGCCCCCTAGAAAGAATTCAACACCAATTAAGCCTTCAGAAGGCTCTACTATCACTCATGAAGACGAAGAAATACAACATGAGATATCAAAATTACAAGAGCAAGTGCACCAAATTTCACTATCGCAAAGAGCAACAAAAATGAAATGAAAGTTTTGAAGAAAGGCGTAGAAACTAAGATGGATGATTTGAAGAAAGGCGTGGAAGCTAAGATGAATGGTTTGGAAGCTAAGATGGATGGCATGGAAGTGGGCATGGAAGCTAATATGGATGGCATGGAAGCTAAAATGGATGACATGGAAGCTAAGATTGATGAAAAAATGAAAGACAACATGGAAAACATGAATAATGATCTAAAAGTAGACATCGAAGGTTTGGAAAAGTTGATACAAAAAATGTTTCCTAATGGAAAAAAGATAGTAGAGGAAACTCATGATGAGAAAAAAATAAATGTTAATCATGATTTCATAAACTCTAATGTTGGATGGAAGAACCACCATATTCCAAAGATGGATATGAGGAAGTTTGATGGCAAGGATCCCGTAACATGGATACTATAGATGGAACTTTATTTTGATCTCAATAATGTGCAAAACACACAAAAGTTACACATTGCAACTTTACATTTAGAACAAAATACATTTGTATGGTATCGATGACTTTGCTCCCGTAAAAAAATTGTCACTTGGTCAATTTTTACGGAGGAAATGATAGCACATTATGAGGATACAAAAAGAAACACCTTCTTAGCCAATTGATAAATCTCAAACAAAAGGGTTCAGTGGTGGAGCACATTGAGGACTTCCAAAAATTGAATATAAGGGTAACTGGTATTCTAGAGGAACACAGGATTGATGTCTTCATAGGGAATTTAAAGGATAACATCCAACATGAAGTTTGTGTTTGGGAACCTGATTCATTGAAAAAGGCATTCAGGTTGGCAATAAAATTTGAATGTAAAATTATGGCAACAAGGAAGCCTACCGCTCACATATATAAAGATGGAAGTGTTGCTACTCCTATACTTCTACAACCTACAAGGTTGACACCACAACAATTGGAAGAAAAAAGAGCAAAAGGGCTTTGCTACAGTTGTGATAGAAAATACACTAAAGGTCATAAGTGTGCTGAGAAGAAATTATTTTACATAGATTGTGAAGAGGAAGAAGAAAATGAACAAGAATCTTCAAAAGAAGAGGATATACACCATGAACCAACCCTTGAAGAGGAAGAAATGAGTCTGACCAAATCGTGTAATGCATTGGCAGGAATTATCACTCCTCAAACTCTCAAGATAGAAGGACATATCAAGAAGAAAAAGGTAATAGTGTTGATTGATTCGAGTAGTACCGATAATTTTATTCATTGTAAGGTAGCCAAGGAATTGAATTGTTTCCTATACCCAGCACTAGAATGTCAAGTGATGGTTGCAAATGGAGGAACTATAAATTGCTCTAGAAAATTCCATAATATCAAGTTAACAATGGGGGAATATGTATTGGATAGTCCAATGCTTTCCATTCCCATGGGAGGTGCTGATGTTGTACCAGGAGTACAATGGTTACAATATTTGGGGACGGTAGCGTTTAATTTTCAAGAAATTTTATTTATTTTTATTTTATTTTTATTTTTATTTATTATTATTTATTATTATTTTTATTTATTTTATTTTATTTATTTATTTATTTTTTAATTAATTAATTAATTAATTAATTTTTTTTTTTTAGAAGGAAATGAAGTCGAATTACGGGGTATCACAAGGAAGCCAGGAAAGATAATAAGCTCTAATGTCATGAAAAAAGCTTCTGAAGAAAGGACAACGAGGTGTAATTGCACAATTATGCTCACTAGAAGTTCCAACATCAAAATCATCTATTTCTGCAGATCTCCAAAAAGTCTTGGACAATCATTCCAAGGTGTTTGAAACTCCCAAGGACTCCCACCGATTCGTGATCATGATCATGCTATTCATTTGATTCCAGGAAGTGTTCCTCCAAACATCAGGCCTTATAGATATCCTTACTTCCAAAAGAGCGAAATTGAACGTATGATTGCAGAAATGTTAGAGGCGGGTATAATTCAACCCAGTCAAACTTCTTTCTCTGCTCCTGTAGTATTGGTACACAAGAAGGATGGATCATGGCGAATGTGTCCGGATTATAGGGAGCTCAATAAGCTCACCATTAAAGATAAATTTCCCGTTCCTGTGATTGATGAATTATTGGATGAATTACATGGAGAAATTTATTTTACCAAGTTGGATCTTCGTTCAGGATATCATCAAATTAGAATGAAGACTGAAGATATTCCAAAAACAACATTTCGAACTCACGAGGGTCATTATGAATTTTTGGTCATGCCTTTTGGCCTTACCAATGCACCTTCTACATTTCAAGGGTTGATGAATTCCATTTTCAAACCCTTCCTTAAAAAATTTGTGCTCGTATTTTTTGATGATATACTAATCTACAACAGGTCTTGGAAGGATCACGTTCAACATGTTGACATGGTGCTCAAACTATTGCAGGAGAAACAATTATATGCAAAAACATCCAAATGTTTCTTTGGAGTACAAGAGGTGGAATATCTGGGTCATATTGTATCTCACGAGGGTGTTAAGGTAGATCCTAACAAAATTAAAGCCATTAAGGAATGGAAAGTCCCCACAACCATAAAGCAGTTGTGAGGATTTCTCGGGTTAACAGGGTATTATCGCAAATTTGTTAAGAATTATGGGAGAATAGCAGCACCTCTAACAACATTATTGAAGAAAAATGCATTTTCATGGACTCCTGAAGCAACTAAGGCCTTTGAACATCTTAAAGAGGCATTGTGCCTAGCACCGGTCTTAGCTACGTCAGACTTCACAAAAACCTTTATTGTGGAATGTGATGCCTCAGAAAATGGAATTGGTGCTATTTTAATGCAAGAAGGAAGACCCATTGCTTTTAAAAGTCGTCCAATCAAAGGAAAGTATTTACAGAAAGCTATTTATGAGAAGGAAATGTTAGCAATACTACATGCACTAAAGAAATGGTGACCTTACCTAATGAAGGTAAAAACTGATCATGATAGTCTTAAACACTTTTTGGAACAAAGACTATCTTCAGAATAGCAGAAAAAATGGGTCACACAGATGTTGGGTTATGACTTTGAAATAATCTACAAAAAAAGGGAAGCTAAATGTTGTTGCAGATGCACTCTCAAGAAAGAATGAAGAGGTGGAAGCATTGCTTTGTGCTATTTCTATTATCTAATCAGATTGGATAACCGAAGCAAGGGATGAATGGAAGAAGGACGAAGAAGTGTGGACACTCATTCAAAAGTTGTAGCACGATCCTAGTACACCTAATACATTTAGTTGGAAAAATGATTCTTTATGGTACAAAGATCGCTTATATCTTTGTAAGAATTCCCAATTAAAACAAAATATTATTTTGGAATTGCAGACTTCTCCTTTAGGAGGACACTCAAGATTTTTAAAAACTTACCACGGGGTGAAGAAAGATTTTTTTTGGGATGGCCTTAATTCTGATATTCAAAAGTTTGTGGCGGAATGTTTGGTTTGCCAGCAAAATAAAGTTGAGACAATTAAGACCCTGGGTCTTCTACAACCTTTACCCATTCCAAGTCAACGTTGGGAGGAGATTTCAATGGATTTTATCACAGGTTTACCTAAGTCCGAAGGAAAGAGTGTCATCATGGTATTAGTTGATAGACTTACCAAGTATGCACACTTTTGTGCATTATCTCATCCATTTAAAGCAAGGACAATTGCTACTACATGTATGGACACAATTAAAAAACTACATGGAAACCCAAAGGTTATTGTGAGCGACAAAGATCCCATTTTACTGGAAATTTTTGGACGGAGTTATTTTCTTGTTTGGGTACTTAATTAGCTCATAGCTCATCTTATCATCCTTAATCCAATGGTCAAACTGAGATAAATAATAAATGTTTGGAAGGATTTATTTGTTGTTTTGTATTTGATAAACAAACACAATGGGTCAAGTGGTTACCTCTCACTGAATGGTGGTATAACACTTTCTTCCATACTGCAAAAAAAAAGACCCCATTTATGGCACTTTATGGATATCATCCATCGTCCATCACATCATCTTTAAGAGAAAATTCTAAGGTTCAAGCAGTGGAAGATCACATCAAGCATCAACAAGAAGTTCTCCAACTCTTAAAGGATAACCTAAATTTGGCACAAAATCGAATGAAACAACAAGTAGATCAACATCGCAGCGATAGAAGTTTTGATGTAGGAGACTGGGTATTTTTACGGCTACAACCATACAAACAGATGTCCCTCAAGCAAGCTAAGAAGGATAATAAATTATCGCTAAAGTACTACGGTCCTTACAAGGTGTTGCAAAACATTGGTACTATGACATACAAATTGGAGCTTCCTGCTTCTTCGCGAGTGCATCCAGTTTTCCATGTTTCATGCTTAAAAAAACATTGGTACTATGACATACAAATTGGAGCTTCCTGCTTCTTCGCGAGTACATCCAGTTTTCCATGTTTCATGCTTAAAGAAGGTTATAGGTGAAAATATTCCAGTTCAACCATTGCCAGGAGACTTGTTGAAGGAAAATCAAAACATTGGATGCAAGCGATGACGAAGCAAACCGACCTCAATTGATCCGATTTGATTATCTCATCAAGTGGAAGAACATACTCACTGAAGATTATACATTGGAGGATGAGAATTTTATGAAGAAGAAACCAAAGCTACTCAAGCATTGAGGAAAATACCTTTTTGAAGGAGAGGGGCATCTTAGGTCTCTATATTACTAGTGTAGTCCATTATTGTTGTTAGTGTATCCCCATTATTGTTATTGTTGTACCCTTATAACCCCAATATTGTTATTATTATTGCCACCACATTTTTTATTTAAAATTGGCTAAAGTTATTGTGGGCTTGTGGACTCCTATATGAAGGAGGATTCTGGTCATTATGTATCGAGAATTGTTCACATTTAATAATGTATTGGGGTTTACCCCAAGATTGATTTCTAAAGCGTTGATCTCTCTTTTCTTCTATTTTTGGGGTTAGTTTCATAACATTTTAATTCCCCTTTTTTATAATTTGGGGCATTTGGAGGTGGTAGAACAAAGTGATTTTTGAGGTTACTGGATTTAAATGACTTTATGCATAGGTTGTGATGACCTATTTAATAAAATATTAGATTATTGTGGAGAAGGGAAATTTGAGGTTGTCAAAATTTGTAGATATATGGCAAAAATACCTTGTAGGGTTATTTGATGGGGCTGCAAATCATAAATCATGTGGATGTGGGGTTTTCGTAATCAAAGCTCCCGGTACATATTTCCATTTATGTTGGAATGTTTGGTCGAGATCTAATAATAAGGTTGAGATTATCGCGCTATGAAGAGTTATTTTTTGTGTTAGGTGGTTGTTTGTTGATCACATAAAAGTATTTGGAGACTCTAACACAGTCATTAACTGGGTGCTAAAGAAAACAAAATTTGTGCCGCCCTTACTTATTAATTGGATTACACATATTAACATGTTGATTGATGCATTCCACTCCCTGACTTTTGAACATATCTACAAGGTGCATAATACCGTCGCAAATGCCTTATTAAAACATGGTGCAACATTCCACTTGGAGTGATCTCTTACACAACTTTCTGCATTAGCTCTCTTCATAAAGCAGGGAATATTCCAATGACACAAAATCTTAGTATTAAGATAAAGTCTATCTTTCCAATGACACAAAATCTTAGTATTAAGATAAAGTCTATCTTTTTTAGAATGGTTTTTTTTGTATGAAAATACTAATCTCAAAATTCTAAAAACTATTGTTTTATATAAATGTCAAGACATTTCTTAAACAAGATTATGTAGACACATTTTTGGGTATATATAGATATCAATGATAAGATAAAAGACATTTGGGTATATATAGATATCAATGATAAGATAAAAGACATCTATATGGAAATCAGAAAATTTAGCCAATATAAAAGACTTGAAATATATCAAAACAATATAGAAAATGTAAAAGCTTTTTTATAATAAAAAATTTGTTGTTTTTTTTCCTTGAAAGAAAATATTCAACTTATAACATTTGTCATAATAAATTTCAAATTCTATAATAAAAATAAAAATAAAAAATAAAATTTGGCCCACCCGGGGTGTACGCCCTTTAAATTCCAAAAGTCAAATTAACCGACTTCACATCGTCGAGACGTCTTCTAATTGAAGTTTCGTTTCGCTATTGATCGTTGCGCGCGCGTCAAGGGAGAATAAAGATGAAAATGCTTAAAGGGGGTGTTTTTGAAAGAAGGTTCTCCTGCGCCACTTGGAGAAGGGAGAGATGGAAAGTGCGGAATCCTGCGTCGTTCCACTGGAAATTGTCAGCGAAGAGGAGATGGCTTGGATTGAAGCTGCACTCTCAATTTCTTCTTCCCACTCCAACTCTTCCTCTGCTTCTTCTGAGCCACCACGGATCCAAATGATGACGGCCAATGATACTAATGAGAGCGAGAGAGCTTGTTTAAAGGCCGTTGACATAGACATAGAAGATTCCCCTCTGCATCGACACCGTCAACGAAGGGCCCTCTCCGTGACTGACATCACAGCTTCAGTAAGTACGTTTTCTCTTTTTCCTCTTGTCAATAAACATAATGAGAGCAGCAAATGGGTTAAGGAAACGGATTAGTTTCCCAGGCCATACCCCGAGGCAATTTACTGCTGACTTTTGAAATTGAGTCCAAATGTCTCTGAATTTTATAGCATAACCACCTGAAGTTTTAATATTTTACAAATTGAGGGGCACTTAGCCTTTTTCACTTCACAGACCCAAAATGTCTGTACTCTGGATTGTAGATATCATCTGCTATATGGCAAAGACATTGGACAAATTCTTAACTTTTACTGGGCTTTGATCTCATCTGCTTCTTGTGTTTCGTCGTAGCTGCTGCAGTTTTCTAGAGGTCATCCTCCTTCTAGTCCATCTCCCGAGCTTTTATTGGGCGTTTCAGAGTCTTCCAATTTTTTGAACTGCCACATGTACTTCAAGACTTCCAACTGCTGCCCAGCTCCCCCTTACTCTCTCGAAAAGGACTCCAGCTCCATTCATTCAATCTTTCCTCCAAATTGTACACTCTTGCTTCCAGTCGTCAAAAAATTTCACACTGCCCTTTCTTAACACCTCTCTCCCCCTCACTTGATTCCTGTCAACAAAAAATCATGCCGCCCTCAATCAAAATATAACATCACGTTCGAATCATTGCAGGATGGTTGGACAAAATGCATTATTCTCCCTTCCTCGAAATGTGTGAGAGGAGTGACCCTGCGAACTATAGGACCATCCAGGTCAGCCCAGTATTTGCTAAACCCCTTGGAGAGATATTGGAATGGAAATCAACACATGGGAAGAGGAAGAGAGCCGAGGGTCAAGAAGAATTTCCTCGAAACACTCTACCATAGACTACTACGTCACTCTGAGCCGCATGATATAGGAAAATGCGACAGCAAGGATGCGGAGCTTTGGTACTGCTTCATAAAATTTCAAGAAGGCGTTTGATATTGTGCCAAGGATGAAGCTATGGGGATCCTTTTAGAGATGGAGTCCAAATGAGTGGAGTGAAGCCATCCACAATATATACGAGCAAGGAAGGGGAAAAAATCAGAACCAGTGAATGGTCATAGGGATGTTTAGCAGTGACGTGTGAAAGAGGGGTGCCGTCTCTACCCATCGTTGTTGGGATTCCACGTTGACAAACTAGAATAATGGATAAAATTAGAATGGAAGGGGGAAGAGTGAATATGGCACGGATCATTAGGACACTAGGCAACCTACAAGACCGGTTGCGAGCTGTTGAGAGCTTTTGCACACATGTGAGGATGAATGTGAATAAAAGTAAGACCCAGGCGTATTATTATTTTGAACTTTTTTTTTTCAAACAAAGCCAAAGCAAGTGCAGATCAGATTGGGAGGGAATAACTATAAGTCACTCAAAACTACAAATATTTAGGGCTGGAATATAATGAATGCTCCAAGGGGTTGGAAAGCATCTTCTCAGTACAAGATAGATTTAGTATAGGATTGGGATTCGGGAATACCTATTTCAAGCAGTCGTCACACCCCATCTTCTATATGGTTACAAGGTATGGGGCCTAGCATGACTAATACTAGAAGACCAGTTGTGAGGTTTGGAGTGTTAGAACTCCTTGCACCCTAGGTCTACTCCATGCTTTGGCTAGAAAACATAAACACGCTGAAAATGTCTAACTTTAAAAACTTTTACATAGCGGAATATACCGGCAATCAGATCAATGATAGTACACAAGAATTAATGCCCAAACTGATTTCTTATAAGTCCATGAATAAGGAAATCCACAGGGCTCCCTTACCAGGGATAGTGGTCCTTTCCAATCCTTTGACCAAAACACCTAGTGTTGAGGCTTTGTCCTTTAAGCCTTTCTTGCCCACATATCAACAACTACAACACTCTAAACACACAACTGTAGCAAACTAGGGCTTTACCAGCCCACTTTAAATAATCCAAATAGTAAACTGCTTACTTGGAAGTAGATTTTCTCCTTGCTGTAGCAGAAAAACCTCCTTTTCTATCCACAACAACCCTTTGCTAGTCTTACTGTAGCCCTCAACTTGTTCCTTCAATTGCTACAAGCCTTCTTAGGCCCTTAGCCTACTTCCTTAGACCCCCTTGCGTCTCGCTTCTTGATCCTCGACCCTCCTTGTTTAGCGCTAGGGCCTGGTCCTAGGTCCGCGGCCAACTTGTTGTTCCAACACAGGCCTACGACCAGCTGTGACCTCTTTTATCGCTAACACTTGCGGCTCTTTTGTTCTAGCCGTTGTCAGCTCTCGGCCCTCCTGCATAGACCTCCACAAGATCTGCGACCTTCCTCCCTGGTTGTGGTCTCCTTTAGCTCTCCAAAAACAACCCTCCTGCGACTCCTTTTGTTGCATGTGGCTAAGTCACATCTAGCCTCACCACACAAGAAGAATGATACTTTGTCTTCTTGTATTTATACTTTTCCAAGGGGTGTGTCTCTTGGCCTTGCTAGCTGACTTGACACTTTAAGCCGACAATAATTAAATTATACTTATAAATGTTTTCCTTGGGTTCAACGCCCATTCATTTTGGTTCCAAAACCCCAAACTTGGGTGCAAAGCTCATTAACCAAGGGATTTTCCAACGGAAATATCTTATGAGCTATCGAATTTCAACACTCCCTCTTCGCGAGGAAGGTATTTCCACCTCTACCTAGAAGTGGCCTTGCTTTCAAATATGATCCACAACCACGGCCTTTTGGAAGCCCTGAATCTTCGAAGACACCATGCTCCTAGAAGCCTCCTGCATGGCCATCCAAACTATGACTCTCCTTGTTCCTAGAAATCTCCAGCTCCATGACTTTTCCTTGCATGGTCCTGACTTCCTTGCATGGCCATGGATTCCTTGTATGTGCCATGACTTTTCTTGCATGATCATGACTTTCCTTGCATGGTCCATGACTTCCTTGCATGTACCATGACTGCACTTGTGTGCACCATGACTTCCTTGTATGGTCTACGACATTCCTTGCACGCACTACGACTTCCTTGCATGATCCGCGACTTTCCTTCCATGGCCTAGAATACTCCACTTTCTCGCTTGAACCTGAAGGTTAGGCTTCCATTGGGCTGCTGACTCTCACTGAGCTTGCAATTTCCCTTTGAAGCCATACTCCCTCTAAGCCTACACAGCCTTCCCTTGGCTCACTCTGCTTTCCCTCTTAGAAAGTAACCACATGAAAGTCTATGCACATGCTGCAATTGAACTTGTGTCCTTTCAAGGTCAGTCTCGAGTTTCGGTTGAACACTTGGGCCTAATCAAACCCTAGACCACCACAACTCAACTCTACAAGTGTCCTTATCCTCCTAGGTCAAACACCTCATACGTACATGGCTCCACTGTTGGATGTGCAACTTTGTAACCCAATGAAGATACTATCTCACAAAACTCATCAAACTGTAATCCATATGAAGCTACCTCGTCTATGCCAAAGCATCTGAGCCGTCGCAACTTACTTTAACAAGTCAACGGAAGTCCGTCAACAATATCGACAACATTAACATATTGCTGTGCACTGAGTTCTCCACCAATCCGCCAAAACTCCCATTTTGCCACCCCAAGTTGCAGTAATCCACGAGTCCTTGTTTGAACATTTTGCTCTATGTCTCACAAGGCATACCTAGCCAACTATCTTGGCAATATTGTTGCTTCCTGCAACAACCTTGTAGCTCCCTCTTAGAGTTGCTATTTGTGCACTAATCTGACCCAAATGCTTTTCAAAGTAGCTTTGAAGCCATGTTAGAATTCCATGCACCTTGGGTTTGGTCTATGCTTTAGCTAAAACCAAAAACACACTGAAAATGCCTAACTTTAAAAACTTTTACATAATAGAATATACCAACAATCAGATCAATGATAGTACAAAAGAATTAATGCCCAAACTGATTTCTTATAAGTCCATGAATAAGAAAATCCACAAGGCTCCTGTACTATGGATAGTGGCCCTTTACTATTCTAAGTACAATGCCCAAATATCAAGTCATTCCTTTCACCAAAATACCTAGCGTTGAGGCTTTGTCCTCTAACCCTTTCTTGCGCACATATCAACACCTATAACACTTTAAATACACAACTGTAGCAAACTTAGGCTTTACCAACCCACCTTAAATCAACCAAACAATAAACTGGTTACTTGGCAATAGCTTTTCTCCTTGTTGTAGCAGATAAACCTCCTTTTCTATCCATAACATCCCTCCGCCAACCTTCCCGTAGCCCTCAACTTGTTCCTCCAGTTGCTATAGAGATTCTCAAGCCCTCGACTTGCTTCCTTAGGCCCCTACGGCTTGCTTCTTGACTCTCAACCCTCCTTGTTTAGCTTTGTGGCTTTCTCCTAGGATTGTGGCCAACACCTGTGCCCAACACTTGTGTCCCTTTTGTTCTAGCTGCGACTAGTTCTTGGCCGACCTTTTCTAGGCCTCGACCCCCTTGCACAAATCTCCACAGGACTTGCGGTCTTCCTTCTTAGTTGTGACTTCCTTTAGCTCTCCAAAGCAACCCTACTTAGCCTCCTTCCAACCACAAAAAATTCGACCAACCTTGCTGTCCTCAAACTTGCTCCTATGGCTCCTTTTGTTGCCTGCGGATAAGTCACATCTAGCCTCACCACACAAGAAGAATGATCATTTGTCTTCTTGTATTTATACTTTTCCAAGGGGTGTGTCTCTTGGCCTTGCCGACTGACCTGGGCCTACTTGACACCTTAAGCTGACAATAACTAAATTAGAATTATAAATGTTCTCCTTCGGTTCAAAGCCCACTCACTTTGATTCCAAAACCCCAAACTTGGGTGCAAAGTCCATTAACCAAACCAGAAAGCCCCAACAACTTTTCCAATTGGAGATAACTTATGAGCTACCGAATTTCAACATGGAGAGATTTTGCTCAAAGGTGAGGATGGACGTAAATAAAAGAAAGACCCAAGCATATCCTTTTTTTGTTCAAAGAAAGCCAATGCAAATGCAGATTTTTTTTGGTGGAGGAAATAACTAGGAGTCACTAAAAACTACAAATTTCAAGGGTTGGAATATAATGATTTCATCAAGGGGGTTGGAAAGCATCTTCTCACTACAAAATAGATGTATAATAACTCAAGTATGGAATGGGAAATATTATGTTATCTATTTCAAGCAATTGTCACACTCCATATTCTATATGGTTACGAGGTATATGTGCCTAACACAACTAAGGCTTGGTGGATTCCACTGAAAAGGGTGCAAAAGCACTTGATAATATGTGTCCTAAGGGCGAAAATCAACATTTCCTACATTGTTTTGTTTGCTGAAACATGCCTTTATCCCTTGGAGATGGAGGCACTTAGAACGTTGTTTCTGTGAGGTGTTGCTCTATTTCCTCCCAACTGCTTTTTCCGTACTCCCTACATCTTCCAATGCATTTGTCGTTTCAAGGTGGTGAGGTTGGATCATCCATATCTCACGTCACTTGAGATCATTATAATTTAGACTTGTTTTGCCTCATCAATCTTATTTAATTGCAAAATATATGGGGTAAATTGATCCCTTTATAAGCTAATCTATTAGCCACCTTATGAAGTTCCCTTCTAATACATGTAAAGGTTTTATATTCAAATTTTCAGGTTTTCAAATGCACCGAGTCACTTTGCCTTTTTAAGTTCTGAGATTGAAGGAGCCATTCACAATTTATATGTTTCATTTCGAATTGTCATAACACTTTATCCTTTAGATATTATTTGGGAATGCTAGGTTCAAACTTGTAATTGATGCATGTATGCATCATCTTTGGTATGTTGTTTGAATTGTCTCTTAGATTTCAAACAAAATTATTTTTTATGTTACCAAAAACAAGAAATGTTAAATGGAAATGGTACGAGAAATGGATTCTAGAGGTTTTGTATTTAAGAAATGGAGAGAGAAAAAACAATCTTGAAGAAGAAGAAGATCAAGAAAATAACACAAAATATTTTAATAACTTCAACGACAAAGGTTAGATGTTGATGTTTGTAGCTCGGGTAGGTACTTCTGCATAGGTCTATGTCTACAAGCATGCAAGAAGTTGCCCATGATCTCCTCGGAACATTTGCTCAAGTGTGAGCAAGTTGGTAATGTAACTTAGCCTAAGTTTTAACTTAGGAAAATCACATAATTATTACGTTGGCTAATTGAGCTAAAGAAACTTAGGAAAAGTAAAGTAAATTACTTAAGTGATTATGTTTTAATCTCAACCATTGATCTCAAGTGAGGCGAGATCTAATCTTGACCATTGATCACTTTGGAGATTAGGGTTAGGGTTAGGGATTTAACTTAGTGTAAAGTTATAAAAGCAAGGCAAGGGAGATGGGAAAAACACACCAAGCAACAACACGAGACATTGAGAAATGCATCTTAGTGGTGAGTGGAGGACTTCCATTTTAGTGTGTTGGGTTCGAGGAAAGGGGCAATAAGGATATCTATATCAACAAAGGAGGGCTTGATCAGCTGGATCAAATCCAGTGTTGTATGTATTTCCTTAGTTGGGCCATTATCAGAGGACGGGATCTCAAGAAAGTATGGATTGTTAATGAAAAGCTTTGATTGGGTAGAACCTGTGTGTCATTTTATGGGATTGGTTATTTCATCTTTGCTTTCGTTGAATGTTAAGAACTTATTTGTGTAATTTATTTAGTAGATCTGCAATTTGCTAGGTTAATGATTTATCGTGTGCGAGGTTTAATGGAAATCTAACATGGTCTCCGGGTGTAAACTTTGAAGAAAGACAATCTCTGAATCACAGATTCTAGGTTCGTACAGGATTGTCGGTGCTAGGTTTGACCGCAATCATACGATAAATAAGTTTTTAAAGGGGGCCGAAGTAAATTGGCCGAACAGTTATATCCTTGAAGTGAAATTTTTTTAGTGCCGAAAATCTATTTTGGCTAAGTTAGAGAAAGACATAACAAACAATTTTGTGGGGGCCGATTTTTTTTTTAAAGGAAAACCAACCTATCGAATTCATTGCCATATAGTAGAGAATATAGATCCATCACGTAGGGCAATCGTGAACACAACATGCTATCAGGTGTGGTTGGGATAGGGTTACCAGGCTGCAGTCAATGCTTGAGTACGTGGAGAGTAAAATGGCCGTAGTCGCCGAGGGCCACAACCAACCGACAGGGGATCCAAGACTCCACCGACAACAGGTAAAGCGATGACTGCAGAGATTTGGTTAGTGCTAGAGCAGTTACCAGGGGCTGTGGAATGGTAGTGCAGGGATCTTGTCGGGCCGAGCATAGATTAACACAACAGGAAAAGGTGGGCACAGACGCATGCAACATTCGGTGGTTGGGTTAGCTCTGGAGTGGTGGTAGCAGGGGGGTTCCATATAGTCTGTAAGGGAGATCAACGACATTTAGGATCAAGCTTTACATAAAAGTAATGGTTGAAAAAATTGTCGACAACTAGGATCAAGCTTTACGTAAAAGTAATAGTTGACATGAGGAGCAATGAAGAACAACTATGCAGGAGGTGTTGGCTGTAACAGGGTGGTGTAGAGGCGTGGATGACAAAAATCAAACTGTAGTTACGTGCAAAGGAGGAGTGTGATAGTAGTGTGGTAGGATGAGGCTACAAAACACGAAACAGGTCAAGGATGGATGTAGTCTAAGAGAGCGTTGTGTTGTACGTAAATAAAAAAAAGGTCGAGCTGTTGCGAGTTTAGGCTCAACTGCCCCAGGGAGTAGAGTGGTTGCGTGAGAATCAATCAACAATCGACAAAGGTTGAGTTGTCAAAAAGAATTTACCAACTAACAACTTGGAGAACGCTGTGGGTTTGAATGCAGTGCATAGGTGACAAAGACACAAGGAACTGTGGCGCACAAGGGCTTGACACAACTGCCAAGAAGGCACAGGCTGCAGAAATGAGATTGTGTTGATGCCAACAAGGGGACAACCATTGAGCTAAGATAGTCTTTGGCAGTGAGTAGACTGTCATCTTGGCAATAGTAGTTGCAAGTATGTGCAACAAGAAAAAGGCGTGGTTAGGGCCGAGAAAAATTTGGTAGCAATCAGGCGCGTATGTGTGGAGTGTGAAGGTTGTAGAGTCGACTATAAGGGGACCATGTGGTGTAGATTAAACAACCATGAGAGCCTATAAACACCAAGATAGGATGGCACTATGAGGCCAGATTGAATGGTAGTGAAGGTGCCATGTGATGAAAATTGCATAGAAAAGAGTGAGCACATTGAATGGCCATGAGAGGCCAAATCTGATGACACTCAATGGCCAATAGTTGTATAGAAAAAAAGGATCTCTAGAATGCAACCAATCTACAGTGAGGGGTTGCCATAGGGCCATGAAGGACAACCTAGAATAGGTGTTGAGTGGGCCATGGACGAGACAATGCTGAGGATTGTGTCGTGGGTAGAATGCTATAGTGGGCCTGGTCAAGTTGTTGTGGGAAACAATGGGCAACAAAAAGTCGCCATGCAGGGGATTTGCCATAATAGACATGAGCTAGTGTGGTCGGTAGAGTTGGTTGTAGCCAGATGTAGGTATGAATCTTTGTACCACTGAGATTTGCCAACAGGATTGGTGGAGGTCAAGCCTCAGAGTGGGAGAGGGAAATTGTACTAGTCGGGGGATTGGCATTAGGTTTCGTGGGGGTGTCAAAGGATTGAGGCCACCCACAGTAGTGCCATAAGGACATACCTTAGGAGCACAAACATGATATGGATGCTAGAACTTAGGTGGAGTTTGGTGTTAGTCTTGATGATCAAGAAGAAGAGGTTTGTTGTAGTGTTCTAGGATGGACGTGTACTGATCAAACCTAAGGAATCGAGCTTTGACAATGGCCATGTTATTGAAGTTAGAGAGAGCAACATGTATAGGCTAAAGGGCCATCCTATTCGAGCAATGACAAGAAAAGTGACAAAGAACAATGAGCAAGTAGCTTTGAAGGATGAGCAGTTCAGAGGGAGTCAGACTTTAGGTTAAAGTGGTGAGGAGTAGTTAGTAGATTCCTCCAAATTTGTGAATGTCTCTTGGTATGAGATGGCCTTACAGGATGTTCGGAAGTAGGAGGCTTCTAATAGCAAGTTCACACGGAGTAGGTCTTTGAGGATGAAGTCTTCCAATTTAGAGGGAGCAACCATGGCAGTGGATGTAGGTCCAGGATCAAAGCCAGTTTCAGGGGGTTAGAAGTACCTCCCTCACTAAGAGGGGGTTGTTGATGTCTGCAACTCATGCAAGTACTTCTGCACAAGCCTATGTGTCTAGGTGTGCAAGAAGTCACCAATGGTCTCCTTCGAACACTTGCTTAAGTGAAAAAAATGTTGCTAATGTAAGTTCGCCTAAGTTTTTAACGTAGAAAAAACACATAATTATTATGTTGGCTAATTGAGCTAAAGAAACATAGGAAAAGTAAAGTAAATTACTTTAGTGATTATATTTTAATCTCAGCCGTTGATGTCAAGGGAGGCAAGATCTAATCTTGACTGTTAATCACTTTGGAGTGTAGGTTTTAACCCTGTACAAAAATTACCTGCAAACAAATTCTTAAAACAAAAAATATAGAATTGGGAGAATATAAAATAAATATACATAGATATTTTCCCTCGATCCCAAAATCGAGAGTACCAGATTGATTTTTCATTATATTCCTTTTAATGTTACAATATATATATATATATATATATATGCCGAAGCATTTGTAAACCCCAATCTATAACCCTGGATTAGAACATAACCGTAGTTCCCTTGAAAGGCTAGGGAGATGGGAAAGACACCAAGCAACAACACAAGACATTAAGAGAGGCATCTTAATTTTGAGTGGCGAAGGACTTCCATTCTAGTGTGTTGGGTTCGAGGGAAGGGGCAACAAGGAGATATAGATCAACGAAGGAGGGCTTGATCAACTATATCAGATCCAATGTTGTATGTATTTTCTTAGTTGGAGCCTCTAGTTGGAACAAAGGACGAATATTTGGGAGTAGAGAGGGGAGCTTGTACATTTTGAAGGGTAGTATGATAGAGTGTGGATTGACAATGATGTTTGTGCGGCATAGGGTCACTTGCACCATAGAGCCAGTAATATGATAGAGTGTGGATTGATTTAGGATTTGTAGTATAGTTTGAGTTACATCTGAGTTGAATTACATTTGAGTGAAGAAGATTTCAATTTCCAATTGGTGTGATTATAGAGTTAATTTCTCTTCTTTTGTTAGAGTGATTTAGATCTAATTTCATTATTTTAAGCAAGTGTGATATTTATTTCTGCAAGTGTGATCAATCTTTTGAGCAAGTGTGATAATTCTATTATTTTGAGCAAATGTGATAATTTTAGTTTCATTTTGCAAATATTTCTTTTAAGCAAGTGTGATAAGCTTAGTTTCATTTCTGTTTAGGAGTGACATTTACTTTCATGTAAGAGTTATAGTTATTAAGAAAACATGTGCATAACGATATCTCAATTTAATTTAGGAATCACTTGAATAATAAAGACTTCTAGCACACATACAGTGCACATACACTTCGTCAGTTTACAAGTCCCGATCGATAATTTATGTAGTAATTTAACATCAATTAAATTACCAAACATTTTGACGCTGTTACCGGGGAAGTGTATATAGGAGTCTTTTCCTTTTCATTAATTTAAAAAAAAAATATGATATGCATAGGGAAAGCGATTATAGGGGTAGATTTGTAAGAGGTAGGAGTTTGATTCCAACATAATCACTCACCCCACCCCGACCTCGTAGTGGCACACCATCCACCCAAACTCATATTCCATCAATTGCAGGCAGACATAGACTTCATGAGGTACATAGATCTGAAATCCATCCTAGAGATTCACCAACTTCCTCTACCGAAGTGGTAGTAGAAGAAGAAGATCCTACATCCCCAACAAAAGGAGTAATCTTTCTATCTTCAACTGGAGAACAACTTATAAGACAAGAACTGAAAATCCCTATTGAAGAAGAAGAAGACGAAACCTATCTTAACATTCCATCAAAAGAAGAACCAGAGGAGGAACTGGAAAATCCAATTTTGGAACCTTATATTAGCTCTGAGGAATCTACAATTGCAGGAGAAGGGGAAGGAGAAGTACATAATGTGAATGGTGAACAACCTAGGATTCGAGGTGGAAGAGGTGGAGGAAGAGGAAGAGGAGGCGGTAGAGGAGATCCATAACTGTTTGGATTTCCCATCTTTGATGAAGATACCACAACCACAATGAAAAATATCTCACCCTCTATCCTCCCTAATTTCCATGGATTAAGAAGTGAGGATCCTGAAACATTTCTCATTGAGTTTGAAGTTTTATGTAGATCCTATGACTACTTGCTTGATACTCAATAGTTGAAATTGTTTCCAACCACTCTCAAAGATGCATTATTAAAATGGTTTATGGGCTTAGGAGCACATTCTATAAGAACATGGGAACAGATGAAAAACGCGTTCTTAGAAAAATACAAAGACTATTGTATACCTTATAACCTTAAAGATGAAGTCTTTAAAATGATGCAAAAGGATGATGAAAATCTTGAGGATTTTGTTGAAAGATTTGCTTATAATGTTAAAAGGGCTAAAATGGATACTCTAGATGAAGAAACTTTGAAAGCTCTCATGTTGAAATCTATCGGAGATGAGTGGATAGATCTTCTCAATTTGATGGGTAGAGGAGGTATTTCTCAGTTATTGTTTGGAGATATTTGTGAGTTATGCATACACATTTCAAGAGGAAAGGCAAGAACTAGGAAAAATCCAAGAGATCATGTTATGTCTAGGATTGATAGTTCTACTGCTGGGACAATAAGTTGGGCTGAAATAGGCAATTTGCTTGACAATTTCAAAATAGATTTTTGGGGAGTCTTAGTGAACAAATAGATACCCTTAAAATACAAAACAAGCAAAAGGCTGAAAATGCTGCATTATCTATCTTTTGTCCAAAATGTAGAAAGAAGCATGCATTGAGAGAATGCCCTCTTGACTTAAAAAGTGTAGAAACCTGTGTTATATGTGCAGAAAATCATGATACAAAGGAATGCCCTTCAATACTAGGTCTTAAAGCTGTTTATCAAGAGGAAGTAATACCAAATCAAATGGAACCTCTTTGTTTTATTGTTAAGAGACCTTGGCAAAATCCACAATCAAATATGACTTAAGGTTTCAACACTCAAACATATGCACAACCACCACAAAGTAATTGCACTGCACCCATGCCTTGGCAACCTTGGCCTCAACCTTGGGCACAAGGATGGAAAAATGCTTATGACAAGTATCCTCAATACCCTCAATTTCAACAACCTTACCCTGTTTTTCCACCACAATATTTTCATCAGCTTTTTCAACCCTCTCAACCTCAAAATCCAAACCCACAGCTTTCATTACCATTTCCACAAAAGCCAAATCAACTGCGTGATCAACCACTTCCAAATCCAAATAATAAGGGTAGAATTTCCAAACGTAGAAGGGGAAAATTTCCAAACTTACATGATAACTCCATTAGATCTAAACAATGTTCAACTTAGATCTGGTAGAATATTGGAACATAAGTCACCATCTGTTGTTATATAGGAATCTGAGAAGGATGACCTCTCCGAGAAAGAGACATCTCTTTATCAAGAGGAATATCCTCCAAAACAAACCACCCTTGTACATTCTGATGATACTCCAATAAACTCAACTCCCATTATAGAACAACCTTCTGTTTCTGTTCAAAATCCACCTTTCCTTGAAAGATTGAAAATTGACAAAGGGGTAGAGAAACAAATTGTGTTGCTTGATTACGACATGATAGATGAACTGGAGAATGTTTGTATAAAATTTCCTTTGTTACAAGCTATCAAAGAAATACCAATATTTGCAAAGACAATCAGGGAGTTAAGTATTAAGAAACTATGGGAGAAAAAGAAAAGAAGTTAAAAGAATCCAATTAGTCGGGAAAATTGCAAATATCATGATGGGAAAGACAACAGTTCAGAAATATCTAGACCCAGGAAGTCCCATTATGAAAACCCATATTAATGGCATTGAGATTCCAAACACATTGATTGATTTAGGGGCAACTATCAATATCATGAGTAAACAAACTATGGATCAATTGAAACTTCCTAATCTTCAATATACACCTACACTATTGCAATTAGCAGACAAATATGTTATCAAACCTGATGGTGTGTTAGAAGATGTGTTTGTACACTTAGATTCTTGGAATAACGCGTTGACTTTATGATCTTAACACCCAAGAATAATCTAGGAGGACATCCATTGATTCTAGGTAGACCATGGTTAGCTACAGCTGATGCTTTTAGAAGTTGTAGATATAGTGATATGTTTATCTCTGATGGAAGTTCGTCAAAAAATTGCATATTATATCCTCTGGCAAAAATTCCTTTGTTACAAGCTATCAAAGAAATACCAATATTTGCAAAGACAATCAGGGAGTTAAGTATTAAGAAACCAGGAAGAAAAATAAAAGAAGTTAAAAGAATCCAGTTAGTCGAGAAAATTGCAGATATCATGATGGGAAAGACAACAATTCAGAAACAACTAGACCCAGGAAGTCCCATTGTGAAAACACATATTAATGGTATTGAGATTCCAAACCCATTGATTGATTTAGGGGCAACTATCAATATCACGAGTAAACAAACTATGGATCAATTGAAACTTCCTAATCTTCAATATACACCAACACTATTGCAATTAGTAGACAAATCTGTTATCAAACCTGATGGTGTGTTAGAAGATGTGTTTGTATCCTTAGATTCTTGGAATATCCTGTTGACTTTATGATCTTAACACCCAAGAATAATCTAGGAGGACATCCATTGATTCTAGGTAGACCATGGTTAGCTACAGCTGATGCTTTTATAAGTTGTAGATTTGGTGATATGTTTATCTCTGATGGAAGTTCAACAAAGAAATTCACATTATATTGTTAATTTTGGGCAACTAGGTCCAAACTCCAGGTTACACTGCTCATATGATGACAATTATATTTTTGTTGGATTCCTCTTTCGGAGAGGTGCAAGATTGATCTAAAGATCATCTTGTTTGGATGAGCAGAACATATATTTTGATTTTATTTTCTACACATGTGCAAGTTCGGCCAAATTTGTAATGTAGGCTCACAAGCCTAATAGATGTGTCACACATCCTCACTGACTGATATAAATTGGAGAGACTTGGAGATCATTTGATCATCAACTCATCACACATTCTCTCTTGTAATCTAATTGGTTCGATCAGCCTTTGGAGGCCTCTTTCCCTCACATGTGCGGAGCTGAAGCTAGGTATATTTGCAGACTGTTTTAGGGTTGATTGCTGGTGCATTGACTGTGGTCAACCCTTGGTGTTTTGACCTCCAAACTTTGCAGAAATTCTGATTTTTGTGAGGCCTCATTTGAGGGCACAAAGATCGAGGAAAACAGACCCTGTTGATCGAAGCCCTAAATTGCAACGTTGACTTTCTGCTGACCAACGTTGACTTTTGAGGAGCTGTCTTTGAGAGGTGTGTGTGACACTTGGGAGGGTTGGCTGATCTGATGTTGAGAAAGACTTTGCTGGCTGATGCATCCTGTTGACTGCCGTAACGCACACTATTCTTTATCTTTGCTGGACAAGAAGAATTGTAAAATCTGATCTATATTATTGGCTTGTCTTTTGTTGATCTATTATTGTGTTCTATTAGCACTTTACATTCATGTTTATGTTATTGCTAAATTGAATCGGGCCTAAGAAAGATTGAAGTAAGTTGCATTAAACATAGAACATACCATGTCTATCTAAATCTAACATGGCATCAGAGTTGAGGTGAAGACAAAGCCCAAACTAGTGTGAAAAGCAATCATCGAAGAAGAAATTCTATCAAGGACCAATGGCCTCCTCAACTTATAAGGGTTTCAAATCTGAAGATAAGTTGACTGATAAGTCTGATTATCATGCATGGAAGATGTCCTTGGATTTGGCATTAGAAGATCAAGATGTCATGGATTATGTGCAGTGGAAGATCCTTGAGCCTCCATCAAATGCTCCTGCTACCACAAAGATGAAGTATAGAAAAGGGGAAATCAAAGCAAAGATGATTGTCCGGGATTCTATTCATAAGCACTTGGTTGCTTACATTTTTGAACTGAGCACATCTAAAGAGATGTATGATAAGCTGGTTAGCATGTTCAGGGCTAGCAATGCTAATCAAGTTCTTTTCTTGAAGAATCAATTGAAGAATATCAAGAAGGGCAAGGATGAATCCATTCAATCCTATTTTATGAGGCTCACTGAAATCAGGAACAATCTTCTAGCTAGTGGAGAAGAAATAGATGATTGAGAAATGGTTCTCATTGCGCTTGGAGGTCTCCCTAGTGATTGGTATGTATTCAATACCACTATTCTTAATAATAATGTGATTCTTGATTTTGATGAAATATTGACGAGATGCACTCAAAAGGAGACAAGAATGATGGAGAGAGATCATCCCTCTAATGGAAATGGAGGTGATCCTACTGCCTTCATTGCTCATGCAAAGAAGAGGAACAATGGTGGTCCGAGAAATCAAAACCATGGAAGAGCAGGGCCCAAAGGAAGGAAGGGAAGATGTTACACTTGTAACAAGTTTGGTCACTATGCAAGAGAGTGCCCTAATAGAAGGGACTCTCCCAGGGATGATGACAACAACAACTCCAGGGGGGATGTTAATCAAAGGAACAACAGGTTCAAAGGAAAAAGGAAGGCTCCCTCTGGTCGTAGTGGAAATGGGCAACCTTTCAAAAGGTCAAAAATTCTAGGTACAATGAGTCTAATGTTGTTGATAATAAGAAAAATGAATTTATTCTTGTAATTGCCCTCTCTGCTGCATCTCCTCCCAACACCCTGGATGTCTAGTTGATTGATAGTGGTGCTTCAAGGCACCTCATTGGTTATAAAGAAGCCCTCTCTGATTTGATTGAGAAGGATACTAATATAGAAATTATCCTTGGAGATAATGCCACCTATCTCGTGAAAGGGACATGGACTCTGACCCTTCATCTATCTCAAGGTTAAGTCCTTCGTTTACAAGATGTGTTATACTTACTTGATCTAAAGAAGAACCTTGTGTCTATTTCGGCGATGGAAGACAAAGGGTTCAAGGTGGCATTCATTGATGGAAAGGTACGCATCTGGAAGAAGAACTTCAAGGAAGCTCTTACTATTGGTTTTAGAGTTGATGCACTTTACCAGGTTGGAGGAAGTCCATTGGGGGCTATGTCATGTGATACAACTCTTTAAATGGAGTTATGGCATCGGAGGTTTCCATACCTTCATTACAAAGCCCTTCTCGAAGCAAGGAAGGTGGTGACAAGGATGCTCGAATTTAAAGATGATCATGAAGGTATATGTTAGGGTTGTGCCAAAGGGAAGCATACAAGGGGACCATTCCCCTCAAGTGTCACAAAGACAACTGATATCTTGCAGTTGATACATTTTGATTTGTTTGGTATGTTGCCTGTGACATCCTTGGGAGGATGTTCTTATTACATGAATTTTACAGATGACTTCTCCCGCAAGACCTAGATATATTTCTTGAAGAAGAAGGACGAAGCATTCAAATGGTTTTGTACCTTCAAGGTCTTGGTGGAAAATCAAACCGAGAAGAGAATCAAAGTTTTGAGGACCGACAATGGGACCGAGTATGAGTCAAATGAGTTCAATGACTTTTGCAGCGAAGCTGGCATTAAGAGGGAGACCACAATTGTGTATACTCCTGAGCAAAATCGTATTGCTAAAAGAAAGAACAGGACCATTGTGGAAGCTGCCCGTGCCATTCTATGTGACCAAGGTTTTCCGAAGTTTCTATGGGGAGAAGCTGCAAACACTGCTGTGTACGTTCAAAATAGATGCCCACATTCCGTTCTGGACTCCAAGACTTCGGAAGAAGTCTTCTCTGGTAAGAAACCCGAAGTTTCTCATTTTAGAGCTTTTGGTTGTCCTATTTACTTTCATGTGCCGAAAGAAAAGAGAAGCAAGCTAGATGCTTCTGGAAAGAAGGGAATGTTTGTGGGCTATAGTTGTTGAAATTTGGTTACCGGAGGTCAGGTGGTTCCCTAAGGCTTTGATCTTTGGCCTAGGGAAAAGTGTCCAAAAGAATTTAATTTTTCTCCTAAAGTGACTTTACAAAGTTATAAAGTCAAATCTAATTTAAAAATGACTTTAAGTGATAAAGTTACTAAAGTCTAATTTTAAAGTGACTTTAATAAAGTCAATGTAAAATTAGAAAGGAAAAATGACTTTGGAAATAAATGACTAAGTGGGTCTTTATTAAAGTGGGGTGAATTAAAAAATAGAAAGTGAGATTTAAATGAACATTTAATCTCAACCCTAGATCTAAAGCTATTTCAGCCATTGGATTTAGGGATTCCCCAAAAGTCACTTAGGGTTAGGTTAAAGGAGGAAAATGAGAGAAAATGTCATTCATTCTTTCATGAGCAGATTGAGAGAGGAGGAGAGGAAGCTAAGGAGATTTTCTGAGCAGTGAGAAGAAGGAGGGTAGTAGTGAAGAGTTTTCAGCAAAGGTACAACAACATTTATTTGCACAAATACCGAGGTAGAAAATTCGTACAACAAGAGAGAGGTAGTGTTTTCAAGAGAGGCACTGAAATCGAGGAAGAGGTGGGTAGCAATAAGCACGCATTTCGAGGCACAAAATTAGGCACGATTTTCGAGGAAGAGGGCTGTTGTTATTTTCGACACAAAAATCGAGGAAGAGGACAACAACTACAGTCTAGATTTTGGCACAGAATTCGAGAAGAGGCTGCTATACGAAATCCATACAGTCCGTATAGTCAAGTACAACTGTTTTGACACGCTTCCTGAGGTGGACATACGACATTTAATGTTGTTAGAAATGCTGTAATTTTTCTATTTCTGTTGTTGTTGATTTGGCACAATTTCCGAGGCGGTGTGCAAGCACGGAAATTGAGATAAGTCTGTAAATTTGGTTGGTGGAATTTTTTCTGTGTTTTTCTGTTTCACTCTAAAAGCAATATTCAGAAAATAAAGAGAAGCTTTCGAACTGGTTTTCCCCAAGAGTTGTAGGGGGTTTTTCCAGGGTCACATTGACCAAAAATCAACATGTCTATTTTTTTGTGTGGCTGATTTATTTTGCTGATTTTTATTTCTGCAATTTCTAGCATTGTGAAAATTTCCAGAATTTGTGTTTTCAGAAAATATTTATTTTTTCAGCTTGTTGAATGTAAGGCTATGGGAATGGGCATTTAACTATATGGAGAAATAAGGTGAAACTGAAAACCGGGGTGGGAAACTGAAATTTCTACATGGTATCAAAGCTATTTTGCTGAAAAGGCAGTTTGGGACAGCAAGAAGGAAAAATTACAGCAAGTTGATTTTTCACTCAGAAATTACAACAAGCTGATTTTTCACACAGAAAATTTTATCTTTACTCCAGCAGTTTTATTTTCAGCTTATTTAGGACAGCAAGCATGTCTTTGGGCTTGAGGGTGGAGGATAGGTTGGATGGGCATAGCAACTACAGTGTTTGGAAAGAGAGAATGCAGAGTATCTTTGAGGAGGCAGAAGTCTGGGATGTCATGGTGCATACTGCACAACACTCTGTTAATGTGCCTACTGATGCTATTCAGTTGGTAGCTTATAATAAAAAGAATAACAAGGGTAAGAGACTGATTCTAGATAGAATCAAAGACCATTGCATTCCTCACGTGAGAGGAAAGAGAAATGCTCATGAGATGTGGACAACATTCACCAATCTCTACCAGGGTACCAATGAGAACAGAAAAATGATCCTAAAGGAGAAGCTGAAGACCATTAAGATGGGTAAGACTAATAGTGCAGCTGTATATCTCACAAAGATCACTAATGTGAGAGATGAGTTGGCAGCAGTTGGAGAGGTCATTCCACCCACTGAGTTGGTGCGGATTGCAGTGAATGGCCTCCCCAGTTCATGGCGGAACTTTGCTAATGGGGTTTGTGCACGTGAGACCTTTCCCACTTGGGAGAGGTTCTGGGATGATTGCATACAGACAGAAATCAGAAAGAGTCAGCTTGGGGCAGCCAAACCAGTTGAGCAGGATGAGGATGTAGCACTGTTGGCAGGAGGCAAGAAAGGCAAGGGAAAGAACCAAGCTTCCACAAGCAGTGGTGGGGGCAAAGGTAAAGGTAAAGGTAAACAGGGGAACACGCAGAAGGACTATTCCAAGGTGAAGTGTTGGAATTGTTAGAAGATGGGACACTATGCAGTTGTGTGTCCGGAGAAGAAGAAGAAGGGGAAGAACCAGAACATGGCAGCATCAGCAGAGGTAGAGGACTTTACGGATCGCTTTGACCAGGAGTTTGGGTTCATTGCTTGTGAGTCCACTAGTGCAGGATCACCTACCATGGAGGTTGAGAGGGAGTGTGCATTTCCCTCCACTAGCAGAGCATCTTCAGGTGTATGGTATGTTGATAGTGGGGCTTCACGTCATATGACAGGAGTCCGTGAGTACTTTTTAGAGCTTTCAGAGAGTGGCACTAATATAGAGGTAGTACTCGGAGATGACAACGTTGTTAGAGCAGTCGGTGTGGGGACATTGACATTTGATAGGGAACCCAAACCTCCCTTGAAGGTATCAGATGTTCTATATGTGCCAGGGATGAGGAAGAACCTCATATCCGTCTCAGCATTGGAGGATAGAGGATATGAGATATTGTTCAGGAGAGGACAGGTGCTGATATATCCCAGGGGCGCTCCAGTTGATTCAGCTAGAGTGATAGGTGTACGCCATGCAAAGGTGTACAAGTTTGCATTTCAACTCCTTTTGGCATTGAGCAGTAGTACCGACAACAGAGCTAGCAGTTCAGAGTTGTGTGAGATTTGGCACCACAGGATGGGGCACATGTATCATGGAGCCTTGAGGACATTGCGGGAGATCACTACAGGTGTGCCAGATTTTAGTACTGATCACTTTGATACTTGCAGAGGATGTGCGATGGGCAAGTTTGTATTTATCCCTTTCAGCTGATGATAAAAGCGGAAGCTTGTGGATGCCGGTAGTGAGTTCGTTCCCAATGAAATGATTGGATGTCTAATGTTTCCTTGAGTGGATATGAGTATTATGTTTTATTCATTGATGATCACTCCAGGAGGACCTAGATTTATTTCTTGCAGACCAAGAGTGAGGTCTTCAAGCGGTTTCAGGAGTTTAGAGCTCTTGTGGAGACATAGACAGGTCGGAAGATCAAGTCCCTGAGGTCGGACAATGGAGGTGAGTACACCCTTGGAGAGTTTGTTGATTATTTGTGCGGAGGCGAGGCATTAGGAGAGGGAGTTCACTGTTCCTTACAACCCCCAGCAGAACGGGGTTGCGGAGAGGAAGAACAGATCCATCGGAGGGGCTGCTAAAGCCATGTTACATGATCAGGGGCTGCCATTGTTTTTGTGGGTAGATGCCTACAACACTACTGTATATTTGCAGAACAGGAGTCCGCATCGTGCCTTGGGGCATGTGACTCTAGAGGAGGCTTTTTCTGGGAAGAAGCCTGATATTGGTCATCTTCGTATCTTTGGGTGTATTACATACTCCTACGTACCCAAGGAGAAGAGGACCAAACTAGAGCCCACCACAGAGAAGGGTGTCTTTGTGGGCTACAGTGAGACCTCGAAGGCCTTTCAGATTTATATTCCTGCACAGAGGAGAGTTGTTGTCAGGCAGGATGTGAAGTTCGAGGAGGACAGGGCCTTTAGGAGGTCACGGGAGTTAGAGTATCTGGATCAGCTAGACCCTCAGGAGCAGCTGAGTCAGTCGCAGGGATCCAGTAGGCAGGGATCAGCAGGATCCAGAGGTACATCGATTACGGTGTCAGGTCCGTCAGTGAGCAGTGGCTCACAGAGTCAGAGGGGTGGTGCTTCGGGCAGCATGCAGAGCAGTCCGCAGAGCAGTTCACTAGGGAGTCCACTGATGGACAGTTCACACGGTACTTCAGCATCTACAAGTTCAAGTGCAGGTAGGAGGACAAAAGACAGACATTCAAGAGTCTAAGCTCCTAATGAGGATGAGGAGTTTCATTCTCTAGTGGGAGAAGTGTGCTCGGGGAAGAGGAAGCCCAAGTGACCTCAGATACCTTGAGAGAGGCCACATCTATTGCTGGGCCGAAGAGACTGGTCAAAGAGAGCAGACCACCAGAGAGGTTTTGTAGCTATATGGCAATGGTTGCAAACATCGTTGACTCTGAGCCTTCTAGCTATGAGGAGGCAGCTAGCCAGCAGGTCTGGAGAGAGGCCACACAGGAGGAGTATTCTTCTATCATGAAGAATGATGTTTGGGAGGTGGTGCCGAGGCCTGAGGGAAAATCCGTGGTTACTTCCAGATGGCTTTACAGGGTAAAGCATGCCGCGGATGGCGGCCATTGAGAAATTCAAAGCAAGGTTTGTGGCTAGAGGGTTCTCCCAGGTAGGGGAGTAGATTATGAGAGGACCTTCGCTCTAGTGGCTCGATATACTTCGATCCGCTCCATTATATCGATAGCAACGGAGAGATGGGTTGGAAGATCCACCAGATGGATGTGAAGACCGCATTTCTCAATGGCTTCATACAAGAGGAGGTGTACATTGAGCAGCCACAAGGCTTTGAGGTGCATGGAAAGAAATCCCATGTGTGCAAACTGAAGAAGGCCCTTTATGGCCTGAAGCAAGCTCCCAGAGCTTGGTACTCCAAGATAGATACATACTTGCAAGAGATGGGTTTCACAAAGAGTGATGCAGATCCGAACATTTACTTTATTGTGATAGGTGAGGAGCCTCTCATTCTAGTGTTGTATGTGGATGACTTGGTCATTACGGGTGCAGACTCATAGAGCACTGCAAAAGAGATCTTGCGTCGGAGTTTGAGATGAAGGACATTGGCTTGAAGCATTACTTTTTGGGTTTGGAGGTGTGGCATGAGGAGAGGCATTTCTTCCTGAGGCAGGGGAAGTATATTGTGGACATCCTTGGTAGATTCCACATGGAGGATTGTAGACCCATGTTGACAGGAGTGATCACCAACTAGAAGAAGCTTCATGCTTCAGATTCTGAGTTGGTGGACCCCACTTTGTATAGACAACTGATTGGTTCCTTGATGTATTTGGTCAACACTAGACCAGATATATGTTTTGCAGTCAACACGAAGAGCCAATTCATGTGTGAGCCCAGGAGGGTGCACTGGGTTGCTACAAAACACATTTTGCGGTACTTGTAGGGGACAGTGGATTATGGTCTAGATTATAGGCAAGGGGATGGAGAGAGATTGACAGGGTACACTGATTTTGATTGGGCAGGTTGTGCTTCTGATAGGAAAAGCACTTCGGGGTGTTGTTTTGGGTTGGTTCAGCCAGTCATCGTGGTTCAATAGGAAGCGACGATCAATAGCATTGAGTTCGGCGGAAGAGTACATGGCAGCCAGTCTAGCTAGTTGTGAGGCCATATGGCTTCGCAAGATGTTGTTTGGCTTATTTGGTCAGCCGTTGAGACCTTCGGTGATTTACTGTGATAATCAGAGTTGCATTAAACTCACAGAGAATCCAGTATTTCATGACAGGTTAAAGCATATCAGGATCAAATATCATTTCATCAGAGACTATGCTTAGAAGGGAGTTGTGAAGCTTGAGTATATTCCCATTGATGAGCAGGTTGCAGATATTCTTACCAAAGCCTTACCACGAGGCAAGCATGTCTACTTCAAAGACAAGATGGGTGTGGTGAGGAACACCTTCCTTGGTAAGAGAGAGTGTTGAAATTTGGTTACTGGAGGACAGGTGGTTCCCTAAGGCTTTGATCTTTGGCCTAGGGAAAAGTGTCCAAAATAATTTAATTTTTCTCTTGAAGTGACTTTATAAAGTTATAAAGTCAAATCTACTTTAAAAGTGACTTTAAGTGATAAAGCTACTAAAGTCTAATTTTAAAGTGACTTTAATAAAGTCAATGTAAAATTAGAAAGGAAAAGTGACTTTGGAAATAAATGACTAAGTGGGTCTTTATTAAAGTGGGGTGAATTAAAAAATAGAAAGTGAGATTTAAATGAGCATTTAATCTCAACCCTAGATCTAAAGCTATTTCAGCCATTGGATTTAGGGATTCCCCAAAAGTCACTTAGGGTTATGTTAAAGGAGGAAAAGGAGAGAAAAGGTCATTCATTCTTTCATGAGCAGATTGAGAGAGGAGGAGACGAAGCTAAGGAGATTTTCTGAGCAATGAGAAGGAGGAGGTTAGCAGTGAAGAGTTTTCAACAAAGGTACAACAACATTTATTGGCACAAATACTGAGGCAAAAAATTCGTACAGCAAGAGAGAGGTAGTGTTTTCAAGAGAGGAGGCACTGAAATTGAGGAAGAGGTGGGCAGCAACAAGCAGGCATTTCGAGGCACAAAATCAGGCACGATTTTCGAGGAAGAGGGCTACTGTTATTTTTGGCACAAAAATTGAGGAAGAGGACAGCAGCTACAGTCCATATTTTGGCACGAAATTCGAGAAGAGGTCGTTGTACGAAATCCATACATTCCGTACAGTCAAGTACAACTGTTCTGACACGCTTCCCGAGGTGGCCGTACAACATTTAATGTTGTTATAAACGCTGTAATTTTTCTGTTTCTATTGTTGCTGATTTGGCACAATATCCGAGGCGGTGTGCAAGCACAGAAATCGAGATAAGTTTGTAAATTTGGTTGCTGGAATTTTTTCTGTGTTTTTCTGTTTCACTGTAAAAGCAATATTCAGAAAATAAAGAGAAGCTTTCGAACTGGTTTTCCCCAAGAGTTGTAGGGGGTTTTTCCAGGGTCACATTGACCAAAAATCAGCGTGTCTATTCTTCTGTGTGGCTGATTTATTTTGCTGATTTTTATCTCTGCAATTTCCAGCATTGTGAAAATTTCCAGATTTGTGTTTTCAGAAAATATTTATTTTTTCAACTTGTTGAATGTAAGGCTATAGGAATGGGCATATAACTATATGGAGAAATAAGGTGAAACTGAAAACCGAGGTGGGAAACTGAAATTTCTACAACAGTGATACTTCAAAGGCATATAGAATCTATGTGCCTAATCAAAGAGAAGTAGAGATATGCCACGATGTCACGTTCGATGAAGAGGCTGCGCTCAAGAAAGTAAGAAATCTTCCTAGCTCCAAGGAAGAAAAAGAAGATGAAGAATCAGGGAAGCAAGAAGAACCGATGCCCGAAGTTGAAGAACCTATGGATCCTATTGATCCACCTCCTTCAAATAAGAGAAGACCCTCGTGGCTCAGGGGTACTCTCGAAGATGTCGAGAGACATATTGCCCCAAGGGGGACATTCTGTGAAAGATACCAAGGGTATCTAGCAGCCATGAGTACAACTGTACAATCTGAGTCTGGATCATTTGAAGAAGCCGTAAAGCATAAAGTTTGGAAGGATGTTATGCACGAAGAATATGAGTCCATTATGAAAAATGATGTTTGGGAAGTGGTCCTGAGACTGGAGGACAAATCTGTTGTCACCTTGAAATGGCTTTATAAGATCAAGCATGGATCTGATGGTAGCGTTGAAAAGTATAAGGCAAGATTTGTTGCCCGAGGCTTCTCTAAAAAATAAGGCATAGATTATGATGACATATTTGCACCTGTGGCCTGCTATACCACCATCCGATTTGTCATTGCCCTTGTTGCAACGCAAGGGTGGAGTCTCCATCAGATGGATGTGAAGATTGCTTTTTTGCATGGTTCTATAAAGGAAGAGGTGTATGTGGAGCAACCTTTGGGGTTCGAAGTCCAAGATAGAGACACCTATGTCTGCAGGTTGAAGAAAGCCCTCTGTGGGTTGAAGCAAGCCCCTAGAGCTTGGTATGAGAGGATAGATAGCTACTTGATGAAGCCAGGCTTCACTGGAAGTAATGCTGATCAAAACCTTTATTTTAAGGTTGATAGAGAAAGGCCTCTCATTCTAGTTCTCTTTGTGGACGATCTCTCCCTGACAGGTGTTGACCCTCTCATTCATCAGTGTAAGAGGGAGCTAGCTTCCGAGTTTGAGATGAAAGACCTAGGACTGATACATATTACTTCCTAGGCTTGGAGGTGTGGCAGAGGCCAGGCGGGATTTTCCTTTCTTAAGAAAAATATGTCTTGAAGCTGTTGGAGAGATTTGGTAGGGTGGACTGTAAGTCTGTGTCGACACCGATGGAACTCAACTTTAAGAAGTTGTGTGGAAACGCTGCTAGGCCCGAGCTGGGAAATCCCACCGAGTATCGACAACTCGTGGGGGCCTTGATGTTCTTAGTGAACTCCCGTTCGGACGTATGTTTTGCAGTGAACACTTTGAGTCAACATATGGTTGAGCCTCATCACATTCACTGGATTGGTGCCAAGAATCTATTGAGATATCTTCGGGGCACAATCAACCATGGGCTGAGATACGTTGTCGGGAGTTTGAGACTCCATGGATATACTGGTGTCGATTGGGCTGGCAGTGTGGGGGATCGCAAGAGCACATCTGGATGTTGCTTCACCTTGGGTTCTGCTTCGATATCTTGGACGAGCTAGAAGCAGGAGTCGGTAGCTTTGAGCAAGCTCTTCAGTGAGCTGTTTGATTGAGAAAGCTCTTCAGTGAGCTGTTTGGGCATGTGCTAGATACCACCGTTATCCTTTGTGATAACCAGAGTGGGATTCGTCTTTCTGAGAATCCCGTGTTCCACGATCGATCCAAGCATATTGATATTAGGTACCACTTCATTCGGGATATGGTATAGCTAGGTGCCGTAAGGCTCGATCACATTGGGACTGATGAGCAGGTCGCGGATATTCTCATGAAGCCCTTGGGGAAGGTCAAATTCTTAACCTTTTGTGAGAAACTTGGGATCGTGGAAATACCCTATACTGAGGTTCTTGCTTGAGTTGGACTATGAGCTCTGGGAGCTCCAGGGAGCTTGGGGATAACTTCTTGGAGCTATAAGCACACACGGGGCTAGGCTTGCTGAACCTTGTTGTGCTTCTGCCCAACCGTTATGATATTGAGTTGGTTCACCTCTCTTTGATCTATGCCCCGCACGCATCCTACCCATGGAGTTTCAGACTCATGGGAAGTACCTCTCATTTGGCGAATGAGGTGGGAAATGTGGACAGAGAGCAATAGCAAGACCGATGGACGCATCGGAGATTGCTGTACTCTCTATGCCTGGGATGGCACGTGTCCAACACTTTGATCTGGGATCAAGTCTGATGAGGTTCTTACCTCTAAACCAATTTCGGGTTAGTATGAGACTTTTTTTGAGTTCAAGAGAGGTTTTATCCTCTAAGATGACCTTAGGTCAACAGAGTGTGATGTCTTTGTGACTCACCTTTTGTTCTATTTGCGAAGAAGAGCCAACAAAGCAAGTTACGACAGGATGATGCACAATGCTATATGATAGTGTACGATGGTACTGATCTTTGGATGGCACAAGTGGACAGATGGAGTTCTTCGTAGTTGAGAGGGAGTGTTAATTTTAGGCAACTAGGTCCAAACTCCAGGTTGCACTGCTCATATGATGATGATTGTATTTTTGTTGGATTCCTCTTTTAGAGAGGTGCAAGATTGATCTAAAGATCATCTTGTTTGGATAAGCAGAACATATATTTTGATTTTATTTTCCACACATGTGCGAGGTCGACCAGATTTGTAATGTAGCCTCACAATCCTAATAGATGTGTCACACACCCTCACTGACTGATATAAATTGGAGAGACTTGGAGATCATTTGATCATCAACTCATCACACATTCTCTCTTGTGATCTAATTGGTTCGATTAGCCTTTGGAGGCCTCTTTCCCTCACACGTGCAGAGCTGAAGCTGGGTAAATTTGCGGACTGTTTTAGGGTTGATTGCTGTGCGTTGACCGTGGTCAACCCTTGGTGTTTTGACCTCCAAACTTTGCAAAAATTTTGATTTTGTGAGGCCGCATTTGAGGGCACAAAGATCGAGGAAAAAGGAGATTGTTGACTAAAGCCCTAAACTACATCGTTGACTTTCTCTTGACCAACGTTGACTTTTGAGGAGCTGTTTTTGAGGCATGTGTGTGACACTTGGAGGGTTGGCTGATCTGATGTTGAGAAAGACTTTGCTGGTTGATGCATCCTGTTCACTGCCGCAACGCACACTATTCTCTATCTTTGCTGGACAAGAAGAATTGTAAAATCTGATCTATATTATTGGCTTGTCTTCTGTTGATCTATTATCGTGTTCTATCATCATTTTACTTTCATGTTTATGTGATTGCTAAATTGAATCGGGCCTAAGAAAGATTGAAGTAATTGCATTAAGCATAAAACATACCATGTCTATCTAAATTTAACATATATCCTCCGACAAAAACAACGATAGAAGTAGAAAGTGAAGAATGGATATATGATGTTAATGAAAACTTTGATAAACGACCAATTTTTGCTACTTCAAAAATAGATGAAGAAGACCAGATTTTGAATTTAATGGAAAATAATGAATCTTCCTCAGATTGTGAACGAAATCAAAGTTTTCAAGAACAATGTAATATTGAATATCTATCATATTGTCAAATGGCTTTACATTCTATGGAGAAATTTGGCAATTCTTTAATAGAAATTTTTCTGGGGAAAACTTTGAATATCAATGATAATTTGGAAGAATCTCAAAAGAAAGAATTAGTGAAGATGTTACAAGAACATTCCTTTACTTATGCATGGGAATACAATGATATGAAAGTGATCCTAGCACTTGTATGCATCAATATTTATATTGAAGAAAATGCCAGACCAATCCGATAACCCGAGAGGAGGATGAATCCAAACCTAAGGGAAATTGTTAAAGAGGAACTACAAAAATTGTTAAATGTGAATTTCATTTATCCAATATCAGACAACCAGTGGGTCTCACCATTGGTAATTGTTTCGAAAAAGAATGGAAAATGGAGAGTATGCATTGATTATAGGGAAATGAATAAAGCTACTTTAAAAGATCATTTTCCACTTCCTTTTATTGATCAAGTCTTTGATACATTGGTAGGTAAAAAGTATTTTTCATTCTTGGATGGTTTTAGTGGATATAACCAAATCCAAGTGGCTCCAGAAGATCAGGATAAAACAACCTTTATCTGTCCATGGGGAACTTATGCTTATTGAGTACTTCCTTCTGCGTTATGTAATGCACCCGCAACATTCCAAAGGGTAGTTCTATGCATTTTTTCTGATCTAATTCATGATTGTGTGGAAGTTTACATGGATGATTTTACTGTCTATGGAGACTCTTTTGAAGCTCTTAAAAATATGGAAAAAGTTCTCATTAGGTGTAAAGAAGCAAATCTCTCATTAAGCCATGAAAAATGTTTTATGATGTTTATTGAGGTAATTGTTTTAGGCCACCATATTTTAGGAGATGGAATCAAAGTGGATGCATCTAAAGTAGAAGTCATTTCTAAATTATAATTCTTACCTGCCAAAGGGATGTTAGAAGTTTTCTTGGTTTTACTGGCTATTATAGAAGATTTATAGAAAACTTTACGAAGATAGCCTCTCCACTTTTCAAATTGCTTACAAGAGATTGTGAATTCATTTGGAATCTTGACTGCCAGAAATCTTTTGAAACATTGAAAGAAAATATTTCCCAAACACCCATTTTAAGAGGGCCAAATTGGAAACTATCTTTTCACATTTCAATTGATGCTTCAGATACAACTTTAGGGGTTGTATTAGGACAAAAAGATTTGACTCCTTATGCCATCTCTCCCTAATGAATTTGCTATCCTAATCACCTTCTGCACATAAAAATAAGGACAGTTACAAAGAAAAATAAACTTGGGCACCTTGGAGGCATCCTATCAACATGGGTCCTATACCATCTTGTAGAGTATATTTTTCCCTTTCTAATGAGCCCTTATTTGCCCCAAAACTCCCGGTGGTTGATGAGATAATGATTTTTCAAGTTAAGAAAAATATATATTAACAGTGAGCCGACCTGTGCACAGTTATACCAAGTCGGCCTCAATTTAAAAGGAAGTGTCCCTTCATTCCAGTGTCGAATTCATATAAATACAAGCACTATCTGTCATTTTCTGTCACCAAAAAATTTCGGTCAAGGGATAGCACAGCGAGGAACAACACTAAGGAAGCATTTCTGGAATCTTTTGGTTGGGTTAAGAAGGCTTGGATTTAAGGCTGTGGTAATACAACAGTGCCCAATATTGATCTCAGATCTGTGAAGACAAACTTACCTACAACAAGCTGTTATTTAAGGCTTGAATCTTCTATTTTGAAGATCAGATGGTCACCTTGAAGACACAATTTTGGGAGCTCGGATAAGTGTGACCTGTGACCTTACCCTCGGATTTGTGTTCAGCTTTCTGGACTTCGGATTGATAGTTGTGGACAGTCATCTGATTAGCAACTCGGATTACAGCCTTGTGATTATTCCTTGAGCCTCGGATCTGTACCTGTGGACAATAGCTCAGATTGTTGTCTTACAGCGCAGATTATATATGTTGTAGCAGTCCTGTGGGGAGGCTTGAAGCTGTGGGTAAGAAACTCCAACTGTCAACTAGTAAAGGGATTACAACTCGAATTTGAAGGGACAGCCTCAAACCAGTGATGTCATAAAAGCTTGAAATAGTTTCTTGTGGCATCCTCAAACCAGTAAACAGTCACTTGTCTACTGTAAACAAAGATAGTCTCTTGCAGAGGCTCGGAACTTTGGTCTAAGAACTCGATCCTGTAGCAGTTAGCCTCGACCTTTAGACCTGTGTTTGTTGGGTGCTTAGACTATACTAATTTTGAAGGCTCAACAATACACCTTAAGGATAACTCACCTTGAGTAGCTGATCTTTGAACAGAAAAGGAGTAGATTTTTTTGTGGCCATTTTGTGACATCATTGAACAGCTTTGAAGCCACCTTGGAGCATATTTGGACAATGAAGGATTGGTAACCTATGACTAGTGAGAATTTGGAACTTGTTATGAACCTACCAAAGCTAGAGTAAAGATAATCTTTGGAGCAGTCTTTGAAGATAGGTTGAGCTATATACATCTTGAAGAGCAGCTTATTGAGAATAGTGGTTTTGGGACCAAGGGAGATTAGCTTGAAGGGTACATTGGATAAAATATTTTGTGGAGTGGCCTCATTTGATAGTCTTTTGTATTGACTTGAGGTTTTGTGTAGCAGACCCTGGAACAATCATTGAAGCCATCCCTTGGTTGAAAACATTGTGAAGCATTTGGAGGAACTGTTGTGAAGACACCTTGAGGCATCTTGGAAGAAGTATCTGGGAACTTTGAAGAACTGCCATGCAGGTCTAAAGGAAACCTTTGAGTGTTGTTGAAGACACCCTTGGAGAGTTCTTGAAGAAGACCCTTGAGCAGATTACAAGACACCGTTGAAGGACATTGTGTGCAGACCTATTGGAGACATTATTGAAGATCATGATGCATTGCTGATGTCATCATGAGGTGACCTTAGAGATCTTTGTTTTGGGTATAATGAAGAGCAGTGGTGAAGAACAAGCTTGTCATTGATGAATTGACGTGGAGACTAATGAAGACATTGTTGAAGATTGTTAGGGCTCGTTGAAGAAGACATTGGGAGTCGTGAAGAATAACCAAACATATATCTTGACGAATTGAAGCTGGAGGTTGGAGCCTCATAGAGACAAGGTTGGTGCCTTGGAAGATAGGGTTGGGGCCCTAGAGGATAGGAGTCCTCAAGAGACCAGGTTGGAGCCTGTACGAGACATAGGGTTGGAGCCCTTGAGGTTGGTGCCTCAGAATTGACAAGGTTGGAGCCTTGGAAAGACCAAGTTGGTGCTTGGCACAATACAGGTAGGAGTCTGGAAGATTGGAGTCTTCATCTAGGGTTGGAGCCCTCTAACATTATTGTACTTTACTTATTGTAAAGAAGAAATTAATAAAAGTATCTATTCCATCATTGTTCATTTCGTGTTCTAAATATAAGTGATCTAACTGGTAAAATTAACAATTGAAAAGAAATACTGATTCACCCCCCTCTCAGTATTTCCAACAATTGGTGGCGCCGCTCGGACATGAACCGAAGACCTTAAGTGTGTCAAGTTCATTAGGGGTTCTCCATTATGAGCAAGGAGACATGAGTTATGGTGTCTTCATGGTTAGTTCAGGGAGATCTACGACATTATTAATAGCTTGACTTCTTCATTAATGGCATCCTTATCAAACAAGAGGGATTTGTCATCATGAGCAAGGACATCATCATAATATGCATGAGGTTATGATATCACAAGAATATTTGTCATCTCGACCAATGCCATATTGACATCAATGACAACCTTGATTAACAATCTCCCCCTTTGTCATTGATGGAAATATTCTTGCCCTTCCAGCATTTTCGCCCCCTTTGACATCAATGGAAAATGGGGTATCCAAGAAATCCCCTTATCATCCTGCTTCATGTTGCTCCCCCTGTCATGGTGCTCTTCCTGGCAATATTGTTCCTGATAGATGTGTTTACATTTCTTCATGTGATGAACCATCTCTCCCTGTCTGCACAAATTCCTTTAGCTCATGAAGGATTGCTCGCCTTGTGTGATCAAGTAGAAGGCATCATCATAATATCATGTTTTTCTTCAATGGAGTTACTTCCAAGACATGATTTATCAAGATTGTCCATGTGTAACTCATCAAGGATTTTATAGGCCCCATTTACGATAGTCTCTGCAAGAATGGTCAAGAATCACAAGCTCCCCCTAATAGTATGCATAGTCTTCTTCTTGGCAGAAATTCATCATCAACCCTTGTAATATCATCTTTGCCAAAGATCAAATCAACAACATGTGTTGTTGGCTGGAATTTTTAAGAGACTTCTGAATTCAACTTGCTTCCTTCTCCATACTTGTGTAACTTTCTTCTCTGGCTTGGTTGTCATGGTTTTAGGGACCCAAGTCAAGTTACACTCACGTGCCATATGTCCAATGTTATGGCAATTGAATCACTCCATCTTGTTTATGAATGAGTAATCATGACTTCTTCTTGCAAAATTGCTTTTAGAAGATTGACGGGGACCATTATATTTGTCTTTGTGATATGCCCTACAGTCTTTTGCCATGTGCCCAAAATTTGTGCAAGAATAACAATAACCAAAAAATATACTTTGGTACCTGAAGGATGGAGATTGCCTTGATGTACTTCCAAAGTCATTATGTCTTGAGATTCTTTGATCAAATTTATTGCCTCTTGCATTCTTGATACCATCTGCATGCAAGTTAGAAAACTCAAGATATTTGTGGATTAAAAGTTAAAGTTCAAATTTTTGTTCATTGCTTGATTAAAATTCACAAACTAGTTAGCTAGGTTTTAGAAAACTAGCATGGTATCAAAGGCACATTCTCGAGTGAAGACCATCACCGCGTTATTTCGACCTCAGGTACGTGAGGTGCGAGTGCAGGTACATGTGTAGATCATTTCAGTGAAGGGTCAAAGCACAACTTTTATCAGTGAGCCAATGTGTTAGGGTTTCTGGACAAGTTTGACCAACAAGATGTCGTACCAGGGTTTGAGACTAGAGTACATTTTGGAGGGAGCAGTAAATTTCAGCTCATGGAAGGAGAGAATTTCTGTGGTGCTTGAAGAGCAAGGTGTGAAGGATTTTGTGGAGAACCCACCAACCACACCAACTAACCCCCAACAGTTGGCTCAACACAACAAGAATGATGCCAGAGCGATAAGTCTCATTCTTGAGGGAGTCAAGACCACATCGTTCCACATCTTTTTGGCAAGAAAAATGCTAAGGAAATGTGGACATTGATTATGAACCTTTACCAGGACACAAGCGATGCCAGAAAACTCGTGCCCAAGGACAAATTGAGGAACATCTGGATGAGCAAGTTTGAGCCCATAGTTTCCTATCTCACCAAATTCACCCTGGTGAAGGAAGAGTTGGTTGGTGTGGGGGAGACTGTACCAGAAGCAGATTTGGCGAGCCTTGCACTATTAAGGCTTCAAAAATCGTAGGATAACTTCCAGGATGCAGTGAGTGGTAGAGAGAAGCTTCTAGACTGGGAGTGGTTATGCGGTGAATGTGTTCAAGAGGAGATTCGTAGGAAGGCTAGATTTGGAGCTCATGTTAAGCATGAGGAAGAGGAGAACTTTTCTCTAACTGGAAAAAGGGGCAAGGCCAAAGGCAAAAAGGGCATAGGAGGGGTCGAGTCCAGCTCCAAAGGGAAGAAAGAGAAGAAGGATCTGTCCAAGATAAAGTGCTTCCAGTGCCATCAGTTTGGACACTACACCGAGTGTCCATAGAGGAAGAAAGGGTCTAAGAAGGACCAAGTGGCAGCTTCAACAAAGATGGATGAATTCACTTCTTATTTTGAGAGGGAGTTCTTGGTCATAGCTTGCCTAGTGAGCTCAGTGGCCATTAGCGTGTGGTATATTGACAATGGAGCATCCTATCATATGACTGGCAACAAGGATTATTTCAACCAATTACCTGAGAAAAACATGCAATTTCATATAGAAATGAGAGATGATGGTAGGTACCTAGCTAAGGGTGTGGATACTGGCAAGTTTGAGAGGGAGTCCAAAAACCCTCTCTTCCTGAGAGATGTCATTTATGTCCCAGGCCTGAATAAAAACCTTGTTTCAGTCTCAACCTTGGAGAACAAGGGGTATGAGATCATCTTCAACAAAGGAAAGGCCTTCATCAAGCCTTTCAACTTTGGAGCAGCTAACTAGATTAGGGTTAGAGAGAAGAACCTTTACAAACTTCAGTTTGAGATAACTGCGGCCTTGAGTGACAACAGAATTAGTGAGTAGAGGCGTGACCGTGGGGAGCTTTGGCATAGGTGCATGGGTCACTTTCCATGGTGCGCTAAAGATCTCGAGAGAGATTGCCACAGGGTTGCCATCGTGCAATGTAGATCAACATGATGTGTGCAAGGTTCGTGTTACCACTCAAACCAACAGGGAACCTAAAAGGGGCTCCTAAGAGTCGAGTAGTAGAAATAAAAGAATGGCAAAGAAAAAGACATAAGAGAGAAGAATGGCCAAAGTAGAAGTCATAAAAGAGAAGGTAAGAAACATATATACTTTGTTTTATTTGTTTCTATTAATGAAAAAGTTGAAGAGAAGAAAACTCTTATGAGAGGGTAAAGGCAAAGTAGCTTTTATAGTGAAAGGAATATGGTGCTTTTTTAGTGAAGAAAAACAAGAACATTGATTTTTTGAGTTACCAAGGTGTGCAATAGGTGTGTTCAGTTGACAATCAGAGTTTACATTAATGGTAGAGGGGTTAAATTTTGTAGCCAACCTCCACTCTCATTTGACTAGTGAGTCGTGGTCAAGCAAATGGTTAGCAGTGACTTGTTCTATATCAGCCATACCAGTTCCATATGTGCATTTTATTTCCAGTTTATGATAGCTAACACTAAAAAGTGTAGAAATTTTGTTCCCAACCCCAGTTTTCAGTTTCTCCTTATTTCTCCCATAAAGTTAAATGCCCATTCCCATAACCATACATTCAACAAGCTGGAAAAATAAATATTTTCTGAAAACACAAATTCTGGTAATTTCATAGTGCTGAAAATGCAGAAATAAAAACTTAGAAAAATAAATCAGCCACATACAGAAAATAGACACGTTGATTTTTGGTCAACTTGACTTTGGAAAAACCCCCTACAACTCTTGGGGAAAACCAGTTCGAAAGCTTCTCTTTATTTTTGAATATGCTTTTACAGTGAACAACAAAACACAGTAAAAAATTACAGCAAATACAACACCCACTTATCTCGATTTCCGTGTCAACCTCCAACCTTGAAAATCGTGCCAACAACAAATAGAAATTTAAGAGAAAAATTACAGCATTAAAAGCTGTACTTGCAGCCTTGAAAAATGTGCCAGAATCTGCCTGTACGGACTGTACGAAAATGTACAGCTGCCTCTCCTCGATTTCCAAGCCCTGAAACAACCTCGAAAATCGTGCCCTTTGATGTTGAAAATCGCTCCTCGAAATTTGTGCTGTATCTTGCCTTGAAATGCGTGCAATCTTGCTTGCTGTACATATTTTCTATCTCGGTAAACATGCCAATAAATGTTGTTGTACAGAAATGCTACCTTGGGAAATGTGCCCTCCTGCTGTATGGATTTTCTGTGTAGCTATTGCTGCTCTCCCTCCGCTCAGAAATTTCTCTTTAGCTTTCTCTCCTACTCTCTCAATCTGCTCATGAAAGAATGAATGATCTTTTCTCTCCATTTCCTCCTTTAACCTAACCCTAAGTGACTTTTGGTGAATCCCTAAATCCAATGGCTGAGATAGCTTTAGATCTAGGGCTGAGATTAAATGCTCAGTTAAATCTCACTTTCTATTTTTTAATTCACCCCACTTTAATAAAGACCCTCTTAGTCATTTATTTCAAAAGTCACTTTTCACTTTCTAATTTCACATTGACTTTATTAAAGTCACTTTAAAATTAGACTTAGTAACTTTATCACTTAATGTCACTTTTAAATTAGATTTGACTTTATAACTTTATAAAGTCACTTTAGGAGAAAAATTAAATTTTTTTGGACGCTTTTCCCTAGGCCAAAGGTCAAAGCCTTAGGGAACCACTTGTCCTCCGGTAACCAAATTTCAACAAAAAGAAAGTTTAGATACTCTTTACAACTTGCTTCATCTCGATAAGATAATATGGAACATGAAACTATGTTCACTATGACCATTATTGGAGGGTATTAGATAGATATTCTAATGGTCATATCCATTACTTAGGAGTTTTTTAAGGTACTTTATTATAAAATTACCTTGCAATGTAATCACATTATAATGTTAAGATATGACTTGAATAATAAAGTCATTTATTAGGTGTTTGGTGTTGGGGAGTTACGCAGTGTACTCAATGTATGTCTCCCACCTCAAAAGTATGATAATGCAGTAAGACTTTGGACAATGCAATAATTAATCATCCAAGTATATTTTCACTTTCTTGTCTGCTTCATCTTATCTGCCTTTGTTGGCATGAATCTCAGACATTGGCAACCTTGATTATTGGCTCAAAAAATGGCTATTTGACATCATTTAAGATTGATTGGTGCAGACGTTGGATATCACAATGCTCCATTGATGAGATTTACCTTTTTTTCTTCATGAAGTATGATGGAACCTACATGTGTGGCAGTGTTGTCTCTATTGTCATGATACATGCATGTAGTTTTCTCTAATGTAGTTATATCAATGGGCGTTTTTATCTATGTTTCAACCAGTTTCCGGGAGGGAGGAGTGCAGGTGTAGGGAGACACACAAGGGGAATGTGTGGGAGCACTGCCAAATTTTAGGAAAAGTCAGGGGGGACATCCAGGTTCCTAGCATAGGGGTTCCTATTTCTAAAATTATAAAGGATACAAAATAATAATGATAAAATCCGAACAATAACAATTCATCCATGCAAATTCATCATTGTGCAATCCAGTGGAAATGCTATAATCCTGCCAATCCTGAAATCTTGAAAACTGTTAAGTTTGCCGAATTCTAAGTGGGATGTGAAATTCTACTTTCTCCATATGAAGTTTGATGAGGTTGGAACCACTCTCAAACATCCTGAAACAATCAATGACAATGTTAAAAAATTAAGTAAAAGGATAGAAAAGGTAAGATAAAGGAGAATGTGAAGGTAAGATAAAGCAAAATGTCACTTTTACTTAATTACCATTAATTACCAAGTTCCTAGGCTCTTCAAAGTTCTAACCCTTGTATTCTTCTCTATCTTCATGTGTTGATAGACTAAAATCCCAGGGCAGCACCCAAGCATCCGCCTTTTAGGTTAGGTGGGCCACTCAGACATCTCCCATTTGGGGAAACATGTCCCCCACATTGGGGAAACATTTCCCCGAGTTTCTCCCAAAGGGTGACATTGGGAAACATTTCCCTAGGCATCCCCCATCCTTGGAGTGTGGTAAATGTTGGGGGCACGTTCCCATGGAACACTGGTTTTAACTTTTAAACTTAAAGGCAAGCACCAATGCGAAGTGGGAAACCCTCAAACTAGTTAAGCATACAATACTGAATTTGATTCGCATCAAAACAATTCAAGGAGGGTGATTGTCATGATGCTTAAAGAAAATGTCCTTTCTGTTAGTTATCAGACTGTAGTCACTAGCTTCTCTATTAAATAGCAGACTGTTAGGTTTGTTGCTAGGTGCTACCATTTCTGTTGGTTATTACAGTTTATTTTAATTCAGTGAGAAACCATTTATCCCATAGGCAAAAGAAAAATGGTAAGTTGGAGATGGAAAATTTAAGCAGGTCCCCAATCCTCATTGCAGACATGTTTTTTGGACTATCTGTGATAAGTAATGTCTTTGAGACTAACTCCTAGGATAGCTTAGAAACCAAATCTTGCTTAGAGATCATTGGCCTTGAGCTTCATGCCCATACCTTCGCGGAAAAGTTCTGTTATGTTTGGTTTTATGAGGCCATGTTCCTTTCGATGTACCACATATATTTCCAGCGCAAGTGATATAATATCTATGTTGTTGCCCAGTTTATCTCTATTCTTCACTTCCATTCATTTCTACTGTGCACTTTAGTTTGGTTGTTACTTTGCAATAATAATCTCTTCTGTATCCTGTGTTGTAAAATAGAATAGTCAACTATGCTGTAACCTGTGTTGCAAAGCTCTCTGATTTCTTGCGATTTTTCCCCCCTTCTGAGTTTTTCAGGTCTAAGTTTTGCTTTCCGAGAATTTTCCTTGTTTTATTGTTTTCAGAGTTGATGACCCCTGCCAGCTGATGCTGACTTTTGCAATACTAGTTCAATCTTTTGGAACCCTATTATTTAGGCTCATAACAACACTCTTCTACTTCCTGCCTTCCTTAGGTTTCCCTTCCCAACTCAGTCAAAATTCAATTTTACTTGACCTTCTCTGGGTGGTTTCTAAAGAATTTGTCAGCTGTCCTTTATTGGTAGTTTCCCAGATGTGGCACTACAGGAAAATTCTAGGAAGCATTTGAAGTTCCCCAAGAGTTCTTTGTGTTTTTGAGAAATGCATCATATATTGCATCAGGGAAAAAAGGGTGGTGGGGTTTTCCAAGAGTTTCAATTAATTTTTTTGTGTTGGAAACATTTTTCATGCAGATACAAGCTCCTGTCAGAAGTTTCTATCTCATATTATTATGAATTAGGTTTGAGTTTCACAGGTGTCAGATAAAGAACATTGCTGGAAATGTCAAGTTGTCAAGGAATGAGCAGCAGTTTTCATTTAAAGTAGTTCAAAACACCATGAAAAGTTGCAGATTTCTTATCAAGTTTTCTTGTTTAACCTATAGACCATGTTCTATGAGTCAAAGCATCATAAGGTAGGATGGGATATGACAAATTCATGCCAATATATATTATTGACAATATTAGTTAGTCTCTATTGTAGCTAGCACTTACAATTGTCATAGTTTTGGAGTGGGTAGTTTCCCTTAATTTCATTTATATCCTTGTTACTGGGAATTGTTTTACTCTTCGTGGTTCTAGGCTTCTAGCTAGATGCCAACAGGAGGACGATTGTCCTAACAAGTGCAATGTGTGCCCACTGCTGAGGAATGATACTTAACTGCTACTTAGTCCTCATGATATGCTCACCTACGTAGGAGTTGGACACATGCCATTTAAAATAAGAACTTCAACAGATTGCCAGGGTGGGGGGAGGGATGCTTAAATGGAATATCTTTGTAACGTTGAAATTAATCTTCTCATATGCAATATGAAGATGATAAGCTGAGCTGTTTCTGTTTTCTTTTATTTTCTTGAAACTGTTTCACTGAATATTTTGTGCGTATTATCTTTGTTGGATTCACAATTATATTGAGCGTGGGGGTGAATCATTATAATGACAATTTATACCTCTTTAAATAATAGAATTTAGAACATCAAAAAGCATCATTCTCATAAATTGAACATTTAACACAAGATATATGTGAAAACCCTTATGGGAGAAAACCACAAAACTTCTTTATATGAAAGATTTTGCAGGCACCAACCTACTATTACATCAATTTGTAGGCACCAATCTACAAGAGACACCAATCCCCTCTGCTGCTCTGTAGGCACCAATCTACAAGAGACACCAATCCCCTCTGTTGCTCTGTAGGCACCAACCTATAGGAGAGACCAGCCCCTTTTGTCGCTTTTTAGGCGCCAACCTACAATTGAAACCAATCCTCTCTGCTTCTTTTTAGGCACCAACCTGTTGGAGAGACCAATCCTCTCTGTTGCTTTGTAGGCACCGACCTACACGAGAGACCAATCCCCTCTGCTGCTTTATAGGCACCAACCTATAGGAGACACCGATCCCCTCTGCTGCTTTTTAGGCACCACCTACAAGAGACACCAATCGCCACTATTGAAGATTTAGGCACCAACTTATAGGAGACAACAATCCCCTTTGCTGCAAATATTCGTAGGCACCAACCTACTTCACTAAGTCTACTAGCTTCTTCACAATGCCTGTTAGTTGCTTCTGCTTTCACCAAGTTTGCTTGTTGCTTCTGCCTTTACTAGGTCTGTTAGTTGCTTCTACCTTCACCAGGTCTATCTTCTACTTCTTCCTTCATCAGGTCTACTTCTACCAAAACTTGTCACTTTTGTCTTGTTCTCGACAACAAACTTGCACAACATGCCACATATCCAATTTTGCAAATACGGTTTTGAAATTTCTACCACATGTACCTAAAGATATTTTCTCTGTGTCATCCAAATTTCACAGCCCAAAACTTCTTCGAAAGAAAGTTATAGCAAAAATGGCAAGATGGCCTATTTGAAGCATGTCTCAGGAGCATTCAAGAACACTAACTTCCTCAAATCATATCTCTGAAATTATAGTGAAACAAGGTCTGGAATTTCTACCATAGGTACACTTAGATCTCTTCTCTATCTCTTCCAGTTTTCATAGTTTAAAACATCACAGAAAGAAAGTTATGACGAAAATACCAAGCTGACCTGTTTGAAGTAGATTTTATGAGCATTTAGGATGCCTAACTTTCTCATACCATATCTCCACAATTATATCAAAATAAGTCAGGAAATTTCTACCGCAAGTACCTTGAGATCTATTCTTTGTCTCTTGCATATTTCACTGTTTAAAACATCATAGGTAAAGAGTTATAGTGAAAATACCAAGCTGACTTGTTTGAAGTAGATTTTATGAGCATTCAGGAAGCCTAATTTCCTTGGATCATATCTCTAAAGTTATAGTGAATTGAGATCTGAAATTTAACCATAGGCATACGACGATCTTCTATTTATATTGTCCAAGTTTCACGTTCCGAAACATCCAAGAAGAAAAGTTATAGCGAAAATACCAAGCTGACCTGTTTGAAGAAGATTTCAGGAGCATTTAGGAGGCCTAACTTCATCAGAGCATATCTCTGGAATTATAAGCAAACCAAGGTCTGAAATTTTAACCATAAATACATGATAATGTTCTCTTTAGGGCCTCCAAGTTTCATGGTCTGAAACATTCTAGAAGAAAAGTTATAGCGAAAATGCCAAGATGGCTCGTTCACCCCATAGATCACATTTTTATTTCCAGCTTTAGACTCCAAGAATCACCCCAAAAATTATTCCTTAGCTCCTCTTGTGACCTCAGATCTCTTCTTGGATGGATGGTATTCAAATTATAGTGTTTGTACGCTCACTCATGGCGCTGACTTGTAATACTGGTTGGGTCGGCTTGCTTGTACTTTGATTGGGTCGTCCTAAGGAAATCTTCCATATCCTCTCATTTCTATGGAGTTAGGAGTGCCATATACCATTGGAAATGTCTCAGAATAAGCTTTCCAACCATATATCCTATGATCCAATTTGAGCTATGAAATTAAAGTAAAAATGCTTTCAAATATAAGGTATCCAAATTGGGCATCAAAAGTCCGAAAACAATATTTCCAACAATTTTCATTTTCCAATCTTTATCTTGGATATACGTAGTCTCCTCTTGTCTTTGACGTCAGTGACAACAATATTTCCAAGAGGGTTTCCCAAGACTTTCAATAAAGATTTTTTGTTGGAAACATTTTTCGTATAGATACAAGCTCCATGTCAGAAGTTTCTTTCTCATATGAATTAGGTTTGACTCTTTGATTTTCACAATTATTAGATAACGAACATTGGTGGAGATGTCAATCTGTCAAGGAATGAGCAGGGTTTTTCATTTACATAGTTCAAAACACCATGAAAAGTTGTGGATTTCTTTTCAAGTTTTCTTGTTTAACCCATAGACCATGTTCTATGAGTCAAAGCATCATAAGGTAGAATGGGATATGACAAATTCATGCTAATATATATGATTGACAGTATTAGTTAGCCTCTATAGTATCTAGTACTGAGAATTTCCATAGTTTTGGGGTGGATAGTTCCCTTAATTTCATTCATATCCTAGTTATTGGGAATTGTTTTACTCTTTGTGGTGCTAATTAGATGCCAAGAGCAGGACCGTTGTCCTAACTATGGCAATGTGTGCCAAGGAATGATGCTTAACTGCTACTTAGTCTGCATTATATGCTCACCTACGTGGGACACTTACAATTTAAAATATGAACTTCAGCAGATAGGGAGGCAGATGCTTAAATGGAATATCTTTGAAACGTTGAAATTAATCTTCACATATGCCCTATGAATATGAAAAGCTGGGCTGTTTCTTTTTTTCTTGAAACTGATTCACTGAATATTGTATGTGTATTATATCTTTTGTTGCCATGTTCTTTTGGTACAGCAGTTTTGGTTTTCTATGGAGCTGCTGCTCCAACATTTTTGCGGCATGATTCCATCAATCATTTGTTCATCTTCTCCTACATATCTGATAAACTCTCTTAGGATTTTCTTCACTGTTTCTCTTGGGTGAACTTCCATTGTTGTGTCTCAAAGATATCCACTTCCAGTAAGTTTTGTGTTTTTGAGAGAATGAAGTGTGGTCTGAGGCACAATTTTCTTTTTATTTTGTTTTCACAAGCTCTTAGAAGGTACTTGGTTGAACTACCATTGTTGTGTCTCAACGATCTCCTGTAAGTTTTGTGTTTTTGAGAGAATAGAGTGTGGCCTGAGGAACAATTTTCTTTTTATTTTGTTTTCACAAGCTCTGAGAAGGTAAAAAATGAAAACTCCAAGGACATATTTCCAGAACAATCTACAAGGGGGTTTACTCTCCCTTGGTTACAATAGTTCCCAGCAAAGTATAACTTAACCTTTGGTTATTAGCATTTCTGGTCATTTGCATAGCTTATTTACCTTTGATTCAATCTTTACCTATAACATATTCTGTACATCTACTAGCACACTGCATATTACTCAATTGGGACATAAATACCCTTGAAGTTTGTGGCAGAAACCTAACAACCGTGGCGCTATTTATGTTTTTTTGGCTGGCAGCCCAAAATCATTTTCATGATAAGATATTTTTTTGATGCAGGAATGGTGTGAAAAACAAATGGAATTCATGCTGATCCGTGGAAGACCAGAAAAGACAGCAGCTATGAAAGTAGGAAGTGCTCGCCACACTGAGCTTGAAACTGAGGTCAGCAGCAAAATGTTTTCATTTTTTACTCTGCTTGTCAACATTCACAATACAAAGAAAATTATAAATAGACACATCATCATCCAAGCAAAGAGCAGACCCAAGTTGAAGCCACAACTTCTTGACCTTAAACAATGAATCATGATACTATTTTTCGAAGTAGATACTCCAACTTGAGCTTCCAACGAGAAGTCACATCTGGGTTCTCTACTATTTCAATTCCATTGACTTATCCATTTGTTTTGCAAGAAAGGACTACAGAGAGTGTAATCACAGAGGGATCAATCAGGTTTGAAGACTGATAAATGGCACAAGGCAACAAATTGAAGGCTTATTACATAGAAAATTGCGTAACAAATGATGAGACCTCATTAGTCTACTTACCATGAACAAGAGAGCCATCTATGGGCCTTAATAATGTGCCCTTTAGGATCCCCAATTGGTGCTTCATGAAAAAAGTCACAACCTCCTGAGTTATCATTGATTCTATTCTTTACCTGCTGCCTAAGGAAAAAACCTATACCTATTCTTAGTGTTGTCCATAGACACAATGCAGTTGCCATCTAAAGTCAATTGATGACTATGCTAAAATTTATTCTTTCAACATCATCTAAAACAACCTTACAATTTGGAATAAAGTTCTCTTGTCCTCAAAATCAAGTTTCTCATGTGTCAAAGTTGGCCTTAGTGCATCTAATGTTACCTTAAGGAGTTTACTTGTAGCCTATAAATGTGTGATGACAATGTAAATGTACAACCAGTTTTATTGATCATATAGTTATATGTTCCAAGATTTTGTTTGATCTATTCTTGCTAGGGAGTGGAGGCAGAATGGGAAATAATGCTTCCTAGACAAATTCCGAGAGTGTTTTGTACTTTGAATGGTCTTGAGAGCACACTTAGAGCACTTGAGATAAGATAAGGTATGATAATTTTATTAATGTCCAATGAATGACTACAAAAGTAGGTCAATGGGAGTAGAGGATACATCCAATAAGAGTACAATGTGGGAGTGCAAATGCCACTCCTAGAAAAGCTAAATCTAATACAATATATATAGTAGGTCAATGGTACTAGAGGATACATCCAATAAGAGCACAATGTGGGAGTGCAAATGCCACTCCTAGAAAAGCTAAATCTAATACAATATATATATATATATATATATATATATATATATATATATATATGAAAAATACAAACAATAGGACATCCTCATAAACATGAACATGTATAAAACCATATCGGCGGCCCGGTGAAGAGCCCATTGAGAGAGAGACCTGAACATGAGGTCCATGATGTTAAGAATGCTCGAGTTTGATAAACGACGATGAGGATGGCAAGGGGGGGGGGGCGCTAGCTCACTGTTTGAGTCCTCTAGAGTTATCTGGGAATTTGGTTGCATGATCTTGGGGGGAAGGAATGAGTGAGGGATACTCCTAACATTCAAGGCATAAAGAAAAAAGCTCTAGATAAGTCTCTGGCTGGTCCGTTGCGGTTGGGAACGAGTCTGTCCGGGGGGGGGGAGTGGGGGCGCCCTACTTTGGATCTGCCTAGAATTGATTCCCCTGGTGTTATGTGTTGAGATTTTGTGTATTTGGGGTACCATCAGTTGTGCTCTAAGTCCCAAATTTTGAGGAAGGACTAGAGTACACTTGATCCACAAGACCCAAAAATTGATTTGGGAAATTTCATTTGGTTTAGGAGATATTAAATTAATTAATTATTTTAATGTATTTTCTAAGTTAAAACTTAGAGAACTTAAATAATTAAAGTGAATTTAATTAAACATGTGATGAAATTGTTTCAAGTCACACAGATCAAACTTTCTTTTAATCTTAGCCATTGATTCAAGATCTGATCATGGCTGTTGATTTGTCAACAATAAAAGTATAAAAGAAAGGCTTGGATTCAGTGCTCTGCCTCTGTGTTTAGCTGAGATTCTAGGGCAGGGTTTGCTAAGAATACTCAGAAGTGTTTCAACTACAGAGAGGGGAATTTAGGCCAAGGGGATGATCTGATCCCGGGGTCTAGAATACACAAGAGGCAGAGGTCAGCTTAAGGACAATGCATAAGAAGAGAGCAGCAGCAGAATTAAGGACAATGCAGTCCCTCCAAGGACAGCGTGATTTTCAGTAGGAAACCCTCAGAGGGTTACGCAGAGACCCTAAGGGGCAGCGTAGTGACTGCGTCACCCAGTCTAGGGTAACGCAGTCTCTTTCGGAGTAGCGCTGAGGGTTTGAGGGACTTCAGACGCTGACGCAGAGGCTTTCAGGGCCAGCGCTGGGGTTTCTAAGCCCTAATCTTGGCCGAGTTCTATAAATCCCGTTTGAGGGTGTGGATCAGTCATTATTTTGGCCCTAGATCAGCGAGTGAGCTGTAGATCTAGTATATTCTCTGTCGGGATTTCCAGATCTGGAACCCAATTTTGTGTATTCAAAAAAATTCTTAATAATAAAACCCTCCAGCAGCCAGAGATTGGTTTTCCCGCATTGAGTTTTTCCGGGGACTATTTGTCCAGAAATAACTATGTCACTTTGTCTATGTGTGCATGAACTTGTTCTAGATCTAGATTGGTAGAGATCTGTTATGTGTTTTGCTTCGATTTTAACTTGAATTTATTCAGTTAATAACTTGTCTAAGTAGGAGGAGCATAACCAGTTTAACAGTAATAATTTCTTCATAAAGTGTAAGGATTTAGAAATTTCTACGTGGTATCAGAGGAATTGCAGATCTAGGAGGGTCACCAGCAGAAGAGACTGAAGGTTCTAGCTGCAGAAAGTAGCAGAAACGCAGATATGAAGGGACAGCGCAGTTTTCAGAGGCAGATTCACGCAGAGGGAAGAGTGACGTTGTCTAGTGCTGTATCCTAGCAAGCCCACACATTCACTGCGCAGAGGCAGCTCAGAAACAATGCTGGTTTGGTCTGAAGCCAGGCAGTGTGTTTTAGATCTGAATCTGTCAGATCCAGAAAAGACTGTAGAAAAGCTGCAGAAATTCAGAAGGTGCTGTGGGGTTAATTTTTAGAAGTTTTCAGATTTTTAGCCTTAGCACAAGTGACAAAGAGCGGGAGGAGATCAGCTTCTCAGAGAGTTTCTAGCCAAAAGAAACTTACAGTTTGATCAGAGGATCAAAGAAGAAGCTGAATCATATTTGATTTGGTAGATTTCCAAGGAGGGAAATCAGTTGTCAGAGGGAGCCGAAGGTGCCTATTTCACCAAGGGCCTTAGATCCATTTCTCTAGCAAAGAGAAAAGGAAGCTTCGACACATTCTGAGCAGATGGCTCCTCATGGACTACGTGATCAGGATAGGTTGGATGGCCTCTCAAACTTTTCAGTTTGGAAGGCAAGGATCTTGATAGTCCTTGAGGCATACAATCTAAGAGACCTTGCAGAGCAAACTCTGGCCACACCGACAGATCCGGATCTCCTTCGGAAGCATAAGGAAGCTGCTGGGCATGCCAAGCGGCTGATTATGGATGGTATCAAGGACCATATTGTACCACACGTAGCTGAGAAGAAGACAACTAACGAGATGTGGAAGGCTTCGACTTCATTATATGAGGGAAAGTTTATCCAAAAAAAGATGCTGTTGGAGACCCATATGAGGTCATTCATGATGACCAAGGGAGAGGACATGGAGCACTTTTCAGATTGCAGTCAATCAAAGATCAACTGACTACAATGGGTGCAACGGTGGATGATGCTATGATAGTCAGGACTGCCCTCAATGCAGTCACAGATGAGTGGGAAACCTTTGTCCAAAGTATCTTGGGCAGAGCGGACCTCCCGGATTAGGACAGCTTGTGGTCAATTCTGCTTCAAGAAGAACTCCGCAGATTCACCAAGAGGCAGCACAGCCCTGCGTTGAGCAAAGTGAAGAAGGAAGATGAGGAAGATGCAGCCTTGGCATCAAAGAAGCAGCCAAAGAAGAAGAAGGATCTTTCAAATATCAAGTGCTTCCAGTGTGGTGAAATGGGACATTTTGCCAGCAATTGTTCAGAGAAGAAAAGGGACAAGGAAGCATCTTCTTCCAAGGCAGCTGTGGCAGATGATGGGTTAGGAGATGATGTAGCCATGAGTGCTCATGAACCATGGAGGTGGGGTGACATGGATATGTAGAGGAGCTGCATAGAAGAAAGGCGGGATCCTTGAGCAGCTCATCTCTTGGATCACATGCGAGCTACTGCAGCCTTAAGACAATAGTGGGACAAGTGGAGCAGTGGGTGCATAGATCACAGATGAAGCAGAGGTAGAGGCAGATCTGAAGACTGGGAGGAGCAGCGTAGCAGCAACGTAGAAGAAGCAGCAACGCAGAGGCTGATGTGACTTCAGCAGCACAGTGCAAAGCTGCTTACGCGCAGAAAGCTTCAGAGGGATAGCGCAGTGCAACAGCAGCGTGAGAGATTTCAGCACAAGGGGAAAATGTGACTTCAGTAGTGCAGTAGGAGTCTGCTTACGCAGTGCAGAGCTGTAACTGTGCATCGTTCTTTAGATGCCAGCACAGATCTGTAGCCTGTGGAGCTTCAGTGACGAGGATGCAGCCCATCTGACTTGTCTGTCAAAGATTGGGTAGGAGATTCAGTGGTTTCTCTCAACAACTGAAGTTGTAGTGCAACAGATCAGAAGTGGCAGTGCTATGAGCATCACAGATGCATCATATTGAGAGGGAGCTGCAGTACAGAGGTTGCAGTGGCAGTGGCAGAGTCATGGGCAGCAGTACAGAATAGCAGCAGCTGTGCAGAGTTGAGTGGCAGCAGGCCAAGCTTCAGCAGCACAAAACCAGTACTCAAAGTCCTATAATGCATAGTGTGATGTATTGTTAGAGCACATCCTTGATGCTAAGAGGGAGTGTTGAGATTTTGTATATTTGGGGTACCATCAGTTGTGCTCTAAATCCCCAAATTTTGAGGAAGGACTAGAGTACACTTGATCTACAAGACCCAGAAAGTGATTTGGGAAATTTCATCTGGTTTAGGAGATATTAAATTAATTAATTATTTTAATGTATTTTCTAAGTTAAAACTTAGAGAACTTAAATAATTGAAGTGAATTTAATTAAACATGTGATGAAATTGTCTTAAGACACACGGATCAAGCTTTCTTTTAATCTTAGCCATTGATTCAAGATCTGATCATGGCCGTTGATTTGTCAACGAGAAAAGTATAAAGGAAAGGCTTGGGGTCATTTGTAAAGACACACAGAGGCAGAGCACTAAAGTTAAGCTGAGATTCTAGGGCAGGGTTTGCTAAGAATACTCAGAAGTATTTCAGCTGCAGAGAGGGGAATTTAGGCCAAGGGGATGATCTGATCCTGGGGTCTAGAATAGACAAGAGGCAGAGGTCAGCTTAAGGACAACGCAGAAGAAGAGAGCAACAACAACAGTAAGGACAACGCAGTCCCTCCAAGGACAGCGTGATTTTTAGCCGGAAATCCTCAGAGGGTTACGCAGAGACCCTAAGGGGCAGTGTAGTGACTGCTTCACCCAGTCTAGGGTAACGCAGTCTCTTCCGGAGCATCGCTGAGGGTTTGAGGGACTTCAGAGGCTGACGCGGAGGCTTTCAGGGGCAACGCTAGGGTTTCTAGGCCCTAATCTTGGCTGAGTTCTGTAAATCCCGTTTGAGGGTGTGGATCAGTCATTATTTTGGCCCTAGATTAGGCTGTGAGTTGTAGATCTAGTATATTCTCTGTCGGGATTTCCAGATCTAGAACTCTGTTTTGTGTATTCAAAACAATTCTTAATAATAAAACCCTCCAACAGCCAGAGATCGGTTTTCCCCAATTGGTTTTTTCCGAGGAGTATTTGTCCATAAATAACTGTGTCACTTTGTCTATGTGTACATGAACTTGTTCTAGATCTGGATTGGTAGAGATCTGTTATGTGTTTTTCTTCAATTTTAACTTGAATTTATTCAGTTAATAACTTGTCTAAGTAGGAGGAGCATAACCAGATTAACAGTAATAATTTATGCATAAAGTGTAAGGATTTAGAAATTTCTACATTATGGACATGCATAGACTAATGTGCTATACGACACCTCCGAACTGGTCTCGAGGATATCAGTCGGTCACCTCTAGTGGGGGGTTGGCGAGAGACCTAGGCAGTGTGAAAATTCCTTGATTGCAATTACTGGAAATTTTTCTCCCAACTGAGCTGCAGTTTATTGGTTATTATGATAAACATCGATAAAATCACAATTGCAATCTTCACCAAAAATAAAATACGTTGCGAAAAATAAAGTGGAAATTGAGAAAATATTACACATAAAAAAATAGACGTCAATATTTTTGGACTAACGTCCTCGGAAAAACCCCAAAGGGAAAACCGATGCAACAAATGAGGGTTTATTTTATTATTATGCACCAGTAAAAATCTGAGTACAATATCTGGATGCGCGACTAGCAGTCCTTCGGCAAATAATCTGGCCAAAATAATTAGGAGAAAAAAATCTCCCTCTGCAAAATATCTCGGCCTCCCTCTGGCCTGCTCACATTGCTGGTCTGTGCAAATCGTACAACCCCTGAATTAGCCTCAAACTAGGTCGTCTATCCTCCTCCTATCTTTGGAAACATTCGCTCTGCCTTCCGGTTGATCTTCTTGGCATGCGGCAACTGAAACAAACTCTTCCCGGCAATTCGCTCAACTGGACTGGCTAACTCGCACAACCTAGATGGCTTTCTCCGCAGAATATTTTGGCCTCCCTTTTCCTGCCTCTCCGACATTGGAAAACTGTTGGGAAACTCCCTCCAAGATTCTCTTTGATACTCCCTTTCTCTGATGCTCTCCCTCTGGCTCGAACTCTTCCCTCGCGGAATCTCTGCGCACTGGGTAGTTCGATCTACCTTACTCTTGCTCTCACAACTATGTTTATCTCCATCCATCGACCTGCTCTTATAATCTCTTGCTGGATCTTGAATGACCATGATTAGATTCTCATCAACTATTGAGATCATCTTAGACTCGATCCATGTTAGTCTCTAGAGCATTCTCGATCATCCTTAATTAATTCCTATTAATTATTGATCAAGTAATTTAACTAAGGTGTTTTGCAAGCTTATGTCGCGAAACCTTTTCTGGGTTTTGGAGATCTCGCTTTCCTTAGTATCTTAGAACAAATCAAGACTAGAAAAATTGTCCGATGCTACCAAAATATGACACTCCTTAGCGAGGAAGGTGTTCTCTCATAAACATCTCCCCTCTGTAGCTGGACCAAGTTGCTGCTGTCTGACATCTACAACAACCTGCCACTGTCCACCAAGCTACTGCACATACTCTGATTCATTTGCTAACCCTATAGCTGAACTGTCGTGCATCTGCTTTGTTGCTGACACTGCATTGTGCCTCCTTATACTATTGCCAACATTGCATGCGCTGCATCGGATCTCATGTTGCTGCAACTACTGCAACTGAGAACTGATCTATTGTTCCTACATCTAGCTTCTGCAACTTCCCCTTGAGTCTCTGACTACAACTAGCTTTGCTATGTCTACTGAGTATCTGACTATGCCCAATTGTCTCTGCGCCCTTCTAGTATCTGACTGCAACTAGCTTTGTAATGTCCCTCAAGATCTGACTGCGCCTGTTGACATTTTGATCCTCCTGCTATTGAATACTGTGGGCCCTCGTGGCCAAGGTAATGATCCAAGAGGAAACACCCATCTGATGCTATCCTCCTTGGACCCTGCCCAATCCTGCAACTCCAAAGCGTTACCCTCCTCCTCCATCTGGAGGTATAGTTTCTATCACTGCAAATTCCTCCAATCTGGAGGTCAACTCATCTATCTCTGCCAAAACTGTTGTCTGCCGCTGCCCCTTCTTGTCCTTCTTCCTTTTCAGACACTGGGTGACTTAGTAACCAAACTCACCACATCCGAAGCATTTGACCTTCGATAGGTCCTTCTTCTTCTCACCTCCCATTATGCTCTGTCCCTGAGTGGGACCCTTCTTCGCTTTCCCTTTACTCTTAAGGGCTACATTCTCTTCTTCCTTCTCAACCTTTGTCCCCTTGCTGTTGCTGCCCTAGACAAGACTGAACCTAAGCTCCTCTTGCGTGAAGTCACTCCATAGGCGTTCTTAATCAGGCAGTTTTTCTCGTCTAGTAATCCCCTGAACAAACATTGCCCATTCTTTGGTAAACCCATTCAGAGCTAATCGCACAAGTTCACTGTCTTTTGGTTTTTCTCCTACAACAACTAACTCATCTTAGGCATTTCTAATTTTGGTGAGATAGGGAGTCACACCTTCACCCTTTTGCATTTTTGTGGTCCTCAACTTCTCTTTGAGAATCATTTTACGATTCTCAGATGGATCCTAGTATAGCTTTACAATGACATCCATCCAAGACCATCCTCTATGTCTTGCCATCTCTTTCTTGAAGGTAGCCAACTGCTATGCTTCTGATGGCTCTGCCATGACATTTGTCACAAACTCCTTCAAGCCATGCTCATCCATAAGGAACTGTATTCTGGCTTTCCAAACACAAAAATTTGAGGCTTCGTCAAGTCTATCCCGATCTTTGAGACCCATTGTGGCCATCCATGCGAAAACTCAAAAATTGGGAAATAAATTGAAAAAACTCAAAAATTAGGAAATAAATTGAAATCTCCTCTCTTTCCTGTGACCTTGCTTTTGCTACTCACACTTCCTTAGGAAATGCACATATCTACTATTGCTTGCCTCCGAATGCCTTTTTCCGGCACTCACACTTCCTGCTACCTCAATTGGGCAACTTTCTCTACCTTTCGGATGATCTTTCCAGAAACTAGCACGTACTGTTGCTCCTGAAGCTCACACTGGTTGACTGGCAAAATTGCTACGACCTACTGCCAATGGAATTCTCAAATCTCCTCCTAGAAACTAGAAATTGGAAACTAGAAACCCTCTGAAAAATTCTGGAAATTCCTCTTTAATGTGCTTTTCTCTTCTTGTCCTTGCACAAATATGTAGTTGAAACCCTCGCAACAAAAATTCTGTTCCCATATTTTCTCAACGAACTAACTGATATGCTCACATGATTCCTCTATTCCGCAAATCCACTGCATGCTGGAATTCTTCTCTGGCAAATCAAACTTTTCCTGCACTTTGCCTTTGGAAATCAATTTCTGCCCTGCAATTCGCACAACCTGGTTGGTCTGTGTAGATCTGGAGAAATTGTGTTAAGATCTCCCTCTTAAACTACACAATTATGCTCCTCGCTTTTGAGCCTCTGATATGATCTTCAATGCACTGACACCTTGTGAAAATTCCTTGATTGCAATTATTAAAAATTTATCTCCTAACTTAACTGCAGTTTATTTGTTATTACGATAAATATCGATAAACTCACAATTGCAATCTTCACCAAAAATAAAATACGCTGTGAAAAGTAAACTGAAAGCTCAAAAAATATTGCACACACAATAAAATAAACACCAATATTTTTGGACTAGCATCCCTGGAAAAAACCCGAAGGGAAAATCAGTGCAACAAATGAGGGTTTATTTTATTATTATGTATTAGTAAATATCTGAGTACAATATCTGGATGCCCAACTGGCAGTCCTTCGGTAAATAATCTGGCCAAAATAATTAGGAGAAAAATTCTCCCTCTGCAAAATAACTCGGCCTCCCTCTGGCCTGCTCGCACTGTCGACCTTTGCAAATCATATGACCCTTGAACCAACCTCAAACTGGGACGTCTAGCCTCCTCCTGCCTCTGGAAAAATTCGCTCTGCTTGATGATCTTTCCGGCCTCCCACAACTGAAACAAACTCTTCCCGACAATTCGCTCAACTGGACTGGCTAACTCGCACAACCTGGACGACTTTCTCTGCGGAAGATTTCAACCTCCCTTTTCTTGCCTCTTCGACATTGGAAAATTGTTGGGAAACTCCTCCCAAATTCTCTTTGCTGCTCCCTTTCTCTGATGCTCTCCCTCTGGTTCGAACTCTTCCCTCGCTGAATCTCTGCGCACTAGGTAGTTTGATCCGCCTTGCTCTTGCTCTCACAATTGTGTCTATCTCCATCCCATCGATGTGCTATTATAATATCTTGCTGGAGCTTCAACGACCATGATTAGATCCTCATCAATGGTTAAGGTCATCTTAGACTCAATCCGTATGAGTCTCCATAGCATTCTCGATCATTTTTAATTATTTCCATTAATTAATCAATTTTCCTAAGTTAGACTTAGGCATTTTTAATTATTGATCAATTAATTTAATTAAGGCGTTTCACAAGCTTATGTTGTGAAACCTTTTCTGGGTTTTGGAGATCTCATGTTCCTTAATCTCTTGGACACAAATCTAGACTAGAACACATGTCCGATGCTACCGAAATCTAACAAGCGGTTAGCTGGAAATTTGCATCCGAATAGAAAATTTTCCCCTCTAGGGTTCCCATGTATATGGATGGGTACTAGGAACCATATTATAATCAATTTCCTTGTCTGTTTCCCTTTGGGAATCACGTTTTTGAAATCAGTTGATGCATTTGATAAGGTGAAAAATGTAAACATGTTATTTAAGATTTTGGATGAGATAGTTATGGAGGTGGGGGTGGAAAATGTTATTCGGATAATCACAAATAATGCATTTAACCATGTTCCTACTACTAAGATGTTAGAGTGCAAATACAAAACCATTTCTAGATGCCATGTGCTGTACTTTGCATAGACTTCATGCTTGAAAATATAGGCAAATGGGATTGTATCAAGAACACTATAGAGCATGAAAAGAGCGTTACAAAAGACATCTACAACCACTCATGGGTATTGAAGCTAATGAGGAAAAAGATTGGGAATAAGGAACTTGTTAGACTTGCTATCATGAGATTTGCAACTCATTTCGTCATGTTTCAATCTCTGCTTTTCCATGCATGGAACTTACAAAAGATGATGAATGGAATAAATATCAATGGTTCCATAAACAAGATGGAAAAGACACCAAAAATAAAGTTTTTAAGAACACAATTTGGGAAAAAAAGCAACGGAGGTTATGAAAATTACCAATCTCCTTGTTAAGGTGTTGTTGGTGGATGGGGAAAAGTTTTCCGTCGGTTACATTTATGAGGCTATGGATCAGGCAAAGGGGCAGATAAATGGAACATACAAGAATAGAGTAGCTGCGTATGGGCCTTTGTGGGAGATCATTACTAATAGATGAAACAATCAACTCCATCACCCTATACATGTAGTTTATTTCCTGATCCCAAGGTATCATTACAGAGCTTAGTCAGGACAAGATCAATCTTGGGGGTGGGGTGGGGAGGTTAAAGATGGATTATATCAGTGCCTAGAACACATGGTTCCTCATGAGAGTGAACAACTAGAGATACATCTACAGATCAATGCTTTCTCTAGAGCCACATGCACCTTTAGCAAAAATCTAGCATAGATTGCGAGATATGTGAACCAAAGAGGTAAAGCGTTGCAAAATTTTATTAAGTTTAGTTGTTTAAACTTTTTTATACTTGAGCATTTGGACAAATTCAAAATCTAATTTGTTGAGCTAACTTTGTCTTTGTAGCAAATTGGTTGGAGTCGTTTGTGTTGTGAAATGTAACCAGGTCGGTCTTCATGTTGACTATGTAATTATGAAAAGGAGACAAAGATAATAAAATGTATTTTGTTGTACTTGCTTCATGGGTTTCATGAGCAAGATTTTATTATGTAGATAGACTTCTTCTTGATGTCTATTAGGTTCTTGTCTTCTAGGTATAAATAGGATTAAGTTTCAATATCATGAAGGATCCAGTTTACATGAATATGCTCCAAGACCGTGTAAAGAAGCTCTCAAACAGCCCTCCCGAAGTATTGGAAGACAAGCTCCTAAAATAGCGAAAACAACCTACAACTATATTGGACTATATGCTGGAGAAAATAAGCTACCAAGTCGGCCTAATTACCTATAGTATGGTCGGCCCAATAGCTGAACAAGTCATATATATATATGACTGTTCTGCAGCCCATTTGAAGGACAACAATTGAATACGGATTAGTCTGAGATTGGATAGCGTATAAGGGAGTAGATCTAAGACAGAATTGAATGCGGATAAGTCTGAGGTTGACAACGTTTGAAGGGAGCAGATCTAAGGATAGAATATATGCGGACCTGTTTGAGGTTACTCAGAGTTTAAGTGCGGATCTAAAGGACAGAAGTTAGTGCGGATAGAAGAGTACAGACTGCGGAATATACAAGAGGAAGCAGATTGAGGAAGGAACATAAGAGTACAGTCTGTGGAAGGTACATGAAAGTACAATGTGCGGATAAGTAAGGTACAGGATTGCGAAGTGGTGCTGCGAGGTTGCGGATAGGTGCAAGAAGGGTGCAGTGCGGACATCTCTAAGTTTGAAGGATCTAAGAAAAGAGATTGTCAAAGACAAAGACAGTGATTGTAAGAAAGCAGACTGATCTAAAGGTGGTAGAAAGTGAGGAAGGTAAATCAGATTTACCTTCCTAACCATATCTCAAGATATTCAGTTACTAGTGAAAATAATCCTGTCTCTACATTTGACTAAGTGTTTTGATAATTGACTTGATGAAAGATTAACTAAGTTAAAGAAGAGAATAAATAAGCCAACTCACAAGTAATTATCAAGAAGAGAATTTTTGTATTAATCTCAAGCCCTACAAATTCTCAACATGGAATCAGAGCTAAGGTGCTGAACAAAAGGGCTGCTTGTCAACAAAGTCACCCAAGAAGCAAGGATCAAAGTTTGGATTGAAAAGACAAACCAGTTTGCAAGAAAAACTATCCAACTAGTTTATATGAAAAGATCAACTTATTAATCCTTGGTATCAAAAAGATTTGCACTCAAAACATTGTTTGAAGGAGAATCACATCTTCTGAAGATAGTCATTATAGTCAAGGGTTCAAGAACAACAACATTGAAGAAAAGAAACTCTTGACTTCATCAACATAAAGGGAGTTGCAAGCAAGACCACTCAAGTAAGTATTCATGACCCTATCTATCAAGATGCCTTTCTGTAAAGAAAGCAACAAGCTGGTTGGATCATCAAACTTCAGTGCATGGAAGAAGAGAACAAACTTGAATTTAATTGAAGACGAAGTAATGGACTATATCGAAGGATCTACTGTTCAACCTCCAAAAGAAGATATTTCAGCCCATGCCAAGTACATGAAGGGAGAAATTAGAGCCCAAAGGATTCTCATAGAATCCATCAAAGACTCTCTCATTCCCTATGTATCAAAACTAAGGACTGCAAAACAAATATATGAGAAATTGGTAGAGCTATTCTCTATGAGCACTGCTGGAGAAGCAATCTCTCTAAGACAAGAACTATACAAAATGAAATTATCATAGGAAGCAGGAATCGTCCCATACTTTATGAGGATTTCTGAAATAAGAGATCAACTACAGGAACTAGGAGAAGTGATGTCTGACACTGAGATGACAATAGTGGTGTTGAATGCTCTACCAGAGGAATGGGGAAGCTTCACCTTTAGTCTATATGGGAAGAAAGAAGCCACTCCATTCCATGATTTGTGGTCTCTATGTAAAATAGAGGAAACAAGACTAAAGGCCAAAGCTGATACAGGATCAAGTGAAGAGAATCATGCCTTTGCAGCCTCATACAGGAAAAAAGGAAGATTCAAAAAATTTGGCCCTCAAAATAAAAGAAGAAATATGGACAACGTGCGATGCTTTGGATGTGACGAACTTGGACATTATAAAAGAGATTGTCCTAAATCTGGAAATATCAAAAGGAAAAAGGAAGAAGCGCATGTCACATATGAAAGAGAAGAACCTGACATTAAAAGATCTAAGGAGGAAGCAAGAGATCTCTATTATGATTGAGATCATCTTTCTCTTTAAGTGATCCCTGATTGTTCATAAAAATTGTATGATAGCAATGTACATTAAGAAGCATTTCGAAAGAAGCATGGAAGAAGCTCTCAGTGTAATAGCTTTTGGAAAACCTCCCTACTTAAGTAAAGCAATCATCAGATCAAGGGTCTTCATGGGGACAAAAGTTTTGAGATGTGATGACATATTGATAAAACAAGTCAAGTGAATGAAGCTCTTCATTCAAGAGAAACCCCTACAGGATGACTCAAGGAAAAACAGGTATGAGGTATGCAGACTTATATGCTAACATTGGATGCTGTGAAGTCATGTCATATGGTTGCAGGTAATGAACTTTTGTATTTAGATGTATGATCTATAAAAGAGTATCTCTCAGTGCACGGACAGATGAAATCAATATAATATGGCCTCATGGTATATGAGGTGGCTGTTGAAAGTTCCTGGGAATGGAAAATGTGCAGAAAGGAAGAGATCATGAAATGCAACCATGTCTTAAGGCAGGTATTGTTCAGAAGCCAAGAAGATGTGATTAGAAGATCTCCTGGGAAGATACGTAGACTCTGAAAAAAGTCTGGAAACCCTTAGCAAAAACATATCATTAGGAGATGTGTCAATCTGTGTGAAGGATACCAATGTCTACAGGAAGACGTCATGGTGAAAGATCATCACTAAGGTAACTTTCGGTCTAAAAGTTAATATGAATATATTTATCTGGATGAATCTGTGCAGGGCTGCTAATCATGAGAAAGGATGTATGATCCTTGGAAATGATTCAAAGGAAAGCAACATGGCATAACAATGGACCAGATAAAGGAAGTCTAATGAATCACTCTCTGATAGCTGACATGACTCAGGATGAAAGTGATGAATGATCTGTGCCCTATGAAGCTAAAAGTTGGAGATTCCTCAGTATCGAAAACCATGACATCGAGATCAGGAATTCTTCATGAGCAGCTGGGTGTCTCACCATTGCTGCTGGAGATCCCTGGTTAAGAGGGAGCCCGATGGTAAGTTTCTTACTTGGAAGAAACTTGGTAATTCCTAAGGATGAACTTAGGTACATTCTTTGTATAAGATTGAGTACATTCCCTTGTGGAATAGGTCCTCTCTGGTTGAGAGGGAGAGATATCACATCATTCTAGTCTTGGGAAGAGAGAATGGAGGATTGGGTAATCATCTAGCATTCGATACTCTTTGAGAATGTGTTAGGGCATTCAAGATAAGGGTAGTCGGGGACCGATATTCTTTGAGGGCTAGCTACCCAAGATAAGAATAGTCCAAGAAGGTCATACTTTGGGAACACCCAGGTGGAGTATGTACCTTGGAGAGACAATGACGAAGGTGTCTATAAGTCATGTGTCTCGCCAGCATTGAAGCCCATTGTCTCATTGAAGAGATGGGGCTGTTAGTCAAGGCCTTGCACTAGTGCAATGCTGGTTGATATGATGCTATATAGATACGATTACCAATTGGATTTTTCTTATGAAATTCTTTGGTTTGAAAGTGATCATGTAACTATGTGAATACCTACCTAGTTAAGAGGGAGTGTTGTGAAATGTAACTAGGTCGGTCTTCATGTTGACTATGTAATTATGAAGAGAAGGAGACAAAGATAATAAAATGTATTTTGTTGTACTTGCTTCATGGGTTTCATGAGCAAGATTTTATTATGTAGATAGACTTCTTGATGTCTATTAGGTTCTTGTCTTCTAGGTATAAATAGGATTAAGTGTCAATATCATGAAGGATCTATTTCAGATGAATATGCTCGAAGACCGTGTAAAGAAGCTCTCAAACAACCCTCCTGAAGTATTGGAAGACAGGCTCCTAAAATAGCGAAAACAACCTACAACTATATTGGACTATATGCTGGAGAAAATAAGCTACCAAGTCGGCCTAATTACCTATAGTATGGTCGGCCCAATAGCTGGACAAGTCATATATATATATGATTGTTCTGCGGCCCATTTGAAGGACAACAATTGAATACGGATTAGTTTGAGATTGGATACCGTATAAGGGAGCAGATCTAAGACAGAATTGAATGCAGATAAGTCTGAGGTTGACAACGTTTGAAGGGAGCAGATCTAAGGATAGAATATATGCGGACCTATCTGAGGTTACTCAGAGTTTAAGTGCGGATCTAAAGGACAAAAGTTAGTGCGGATAAAAGAGTACAAACTGCGGAATATACAAGAGGAAGCAGATTGAGGGCGGAACAAAAGAGTACAGTCTGTGGAAGGTACAGGAAAGTACAGTGTGCGGATAAGTAAGGTACAAGATTGCGAAGTGGTGCAACTAGGTTGCAGATAGGTGCAGTGCGGACATCTCTAAGTTTGAAGGATCTAAGAAAAGAGTTTGTCAAAGACAAAGACAATGATTGTAAGAAGACAAATTGATTTAAAAGTGGTAGAAAGTGAGGAAGGTAAATCAGAGATTTACCTTCCTAACCATATCTCAAGATATTTAGTTACTAATGAAAATAATCCTGTCTCTACTTTTGACTAAGTGTTTTGATAATTGACTTGATGAAAGATTAACTAAGTTAAAGAAGAGAATACATAAGCCAACTCACAAGTAATTATCAAGAAGAGAATTTTTGTATTAATCTCAAGCCTTACAAATTCTCAACAGTTTGGTAGTCAATGTCATCAATTGCAAAAGTTTGCAATTTGAGTCATGAATTAGACTTGTAGTGCTTTCGGGTGTGAGTGAAATTGGTTTGTCTTTAAGCGGATTCACATGAAGAACATAAACTATTGGGCACAAAAATGGTTAAATGATCTCGTCATTGTGTAGACAACCTCACCAATTATTAAACAAAGTCTTTATGTAGATCCAAGTATGCTCGCTGATATTGATCCAACCTTAGAATGGGTAGAGAAGACTCACTTGGAAAAGTTTGGTGCATGATTTTGATGCAAATGAATTGGGGTGGATTGATTTGGATGTGGATCCACTAGTAGTAGGCAATGTTACCCACCAAAAGGGGGTTAACCCAGAGGATAAAAAAATTCCCCTCATTTGATAGGAAACTAACCAAAAACCCTATGGTGATCAACACATAACATTATGCTAGAGTTCTCCATCCATTTCTCCGGTCAAATCTGTCTTCCATTTGGCACTCTTCTTGAAGGAAGGTGGGTCATATCTCTATTGGTACTTTAACCATTTTGGCAATCATGTGTTTTCATTTAATGTTATGGGATTATTGATATGAATCACAAGGAAAAATGGATGATTGACCAATCTTGATTGTATCCTTGTTCCCACACTTCGCTTGGGAGGTTAGTCTTTGACCCTTGTCCAACAGGATCTCCTTTGAGGCCTTAGGGTTTAGCAAGGCCACTACTAGGGAGGTTTTGATTGATATAGCGTGTCCAAGGTAATCCATAATTACCACTTTCCATTTCTCCCGATTATCCATCTCCATTCTTTTGGTTGTAGTCCTTGGTCATTGGTCATTGGGATTGACACCCCATATCAACATCCTTGAGTTAAGGCTTAGAAACATGGCCCCAGAGGTTGATGCAACTGAAAGAAAGTTAAAAGCATATAAATCCACAATGAAAGAAAATGTAAAATGTGAATTATGGCTGGGACAGTATTTAACACATGGGAAAAAGCCTAACATGAGCTCCACTCCTCTCATTAGTCATCATGTAGATCCTTACGCATTCAATGCTTCATCTAAAGAAAGGAACTCTTGAATGGCCCAACGTCAATGAACAAGAAACTATTACATCTTAAAGGGGCATTTGAAAAGCATAGATCAAGGTTGGGCTCTGTTGATGGCCAAAAATTACCTCATCAGCATTTGGGAAGGCCACCTAGTCAGAGTCCCAAATCAGATTCTTATCCGTTTAAATGATGACTTCGAATCGTTCTATTGGGTCCAATTACCCCCTGTCTCTTCTCGCTGACTCGTGGTCTATTACTTACCTACAAGAAGAGAGATATCAGATCTACTTTCTTGCAGAGCTTTTGCAAGAAGGCAATCCTTAAGCTGAATTGAGGGCTCAACCAAGCCACACCTAAGGGTGCTCCTCTATAAGGAGACTTCTAAGAATAAAATGAATTAATTTAACTCTAAATATAATCTAAATGCAGTGCCGAAAAGTAAGGGAAACTAACCTAACTCGATACTTAGGAGATAGCTCCCAAATAACGAGTGCAAGAATTCAATTAACATGGGATTTAACATGCTTTTGGTGATAAATGCCAAGTTGCCGAATTAGTTCTCATAGCTGATATTATTACTAACATGCATGCTCTGTTTTGGAGATTTAAAACAGTGAATGATTAGCCATCAAAACTGGGAAAAAGTCCACTTAATTCTAATGACAGTTAAATCGATTTTAGATAGCAAATATTTGAGTAAATAGCTACTCAAAAAATTGATTTAAGTATATGAGCAAAGAAAAAATCAATAACAAATCCATGAGACTAATAGATCAGATAGTTGATCTATAAGACAACCATACTCATGTTTAACAAAAGTGCACAATATGAAGTAATTTATGCAGATTTGCCATAAAAAATGAAATTTGCATTTAAAATAAAAGTGTTCAAATACAAATTGGTACACTTGGATCCCTTACCCTGTTTCCCAATGGATCTCCAACAATCTTTTCAAAATGATCACCGCTGTTAGTAGAAGGAAGAATTACAAAAGTGCAAGTTCTGCCCCATTATCAGAGATTGAATTTTGATAAGAAAACCCCCAGTATCCTTTGATCTGAGTTTTCTTCCCTATCTACAACTTAAAATCCCTTTACAAAAGTTCCTAGAGTCTCTATGTTGCAGCAAAGAGGAATCCCGTCCTCATTCTTAAAACTTATATTTGTAATTACAAGAAATCCCAAAAAATGGAGAGCTGTTAAAAGAAGTTTTAGATCCAACTATTTTGGAGCTGCAAATCCTAGTCTTCTCCTTTGCTTGATCAATTTAATTGCTCCATGATCTGTTAGCTTCATCCTCTCCAACAAATCTCCTGCAAAAAACAATCAAAATTCAAATAAAATTAATTAATTTTGCACATAAAAATCAAAGTGTCAAAAATTTGGGAAAACAAACTCTCAAACTTAAATGCAATTCAATAAATAAACAAAAGAAATATGAGCTTCCCATTGATCCCTGTAATGATCTCTTTGGCCCAAGGAGGTAGTCTTCGAATGAATATGCAATAACAAAACTCTTAGCAAATCAAATTAAAAAACTAAACTCAGAAAATTAGTTTTCTGGTTACAAATCCAAAGCTCCAACTTCTGCTAATTTTTAGGGATAGTAAATGTGCATATTTGGTTGAGTTAATGCTCCGAGATTATTCTCCATGAATCCATTAAGAGAGAGAGAGAGAGAGTAACATATGCATTAATTGAGGGGAGTTACATATGACATGATTGAGTCTCATGATTGAGAGACTTGAATTTTATGATATAATAATAATAATAATATTAATAATATTAATGATAATATTGATGATTAGGTCGAAATTGAAATATTAGGATTGATTGATGATCGGAAGGGATTTTCCATCAACAATACTTGATTACCAATTGATGCAAGGTGATTTACTATTTTTGGAAAGTAATACTTGAGATTTTCTATTTCTAGACTTTCTAGTTTTAGAAATTCTATTTTTATAGATTCATTTTAGAGATGCCAATTTTCAACACTCCCTCTTAGCTAGGGAGGAATTTATTTTTGCAATAAAGATCTTTGCTTTCTCTGCTCATCTTTTCTCGTCTCTGCTCTGTATCATTTGGAACAATGATGTCTCACTCTAATGAAGAAGAATCATCATAGGGGAGATTCATCCATCACCCTATATTCAGTTGGGGGCAATGCCAGTTGTCAACATATGACAAGGATCTCACACAGCCAAGTCTCATCTCTGCTTGGGGGCATCCACTTGTCAACACATGATAAGTATCTCACACCCAAGAATCATCTCTGCTTGGGGGGATCCACTTGTCAACATATGGCAAGTATCTCACACATCCAAGGCTAATCTCTGCTTGGGGGGATCTACTTGTCAACACATAACAATGATATCGCACATCCAAGGCTCATCATTGCTTGGGGGGATCCACTTGTCAACACATGACAAGGATCTCACACATCCAAGTCTCATCTCTACTTGGGGGATCCACTTGTCAACACATGACAAGGATCTCACACATCCAAGGCTCATCTCTGCTTGGGGGGATCCACTTGTCAACACATGACAAGGATCTTGCACATCCAACGCTCATCACTGCTTGGGGGGATCCACTTGTCAATACATGACAAGGATCTCACACATCCAAGTCTCATTAAATATCAAGTGGTGGAACACCTGCATCTTAGACAAGTCGCACTACACCTATTGGCCAAATAGGTGGCTCTTCCCAAGTCCAAGACTGTGGTTCAGATGCATACTGAGGCCTACTCTTGTGGCACACACTACAGAAGAGGTCTCTCATCCTCAGGAGCTTTTCGACATCATTCCCTAATCCTGTGAGCTCTGACAGGGGGAAAGGTAGCTTAGTGTTCTTGAACAACTGTGACTTCTTCCCAGAAGTGTCACGTCCATAAGTCCAAGCTGCTCTCTAAAACCCAAGAACTTTCCTTTCGGTAAAGGCTTGGTAAGAATGCCAACTATCTGATCATTAGTCACAATATGATGGAGCCTCACTGCTCCTCTGTACACCATATCCCGAATACAGTGATATTTGATATCAATGTGCTTGGACTTGTCATGGACCATAGGATTTTCTGCAAGACGAATCCCACTCTCATTGTTACAATTTATAACTGTTGTGTCTGCAACTTACTCAAATAGCTCTCTAAAGAGCTTCCTTATCCATACTGCCTCACAGCTAGCCATGCTAGCAACAATGTACTCAACTTCAGCTATACTCAATGCAACAAATTTCAATAATAATAATATTAATAATATTAATGATAATATTGATGATTAGGTCGAAATTGAAATATTAGGATTGATTGCTAATCAGAAGGGATTTTCCATCAACAATACTTGATTACCAATTTATGCAAGGTGATTTACTATTTTTGGAAAGTCATACTTGATACTTTCTATTTCTAGACTTTCTATTTTTAGAAATTCTGTTTTTATAAATTCATCCCAGAGTTGCCAATTTTCAACACTTCCTCTTAGCTAGGGAGGAATTTATTTTTGCAATAGAGATCTTTGCTTTCTCTGCTCGTCTCTATTCATCTCTGCTCTGTATCATTTAGAACAATGATGTCTCACTCTAATGAAGAAGAATCATCATAGGGGAGATACATCCATCACCTTATATTCACTTGGGGGCAATGCCAGTTGCCAACATATGACAAGGATCTCACACAACCAAGTCTCATCTCTGCTTGGGGAGATCCACTTGTCAACAGATGATAAGGATCTCACACCCAAGAGTCATCTTTGCTTGGGGGGATCCACTTGTCAACACATGGCAAGGATCTCGCACATGCAAGGCTCATCTCTGCTTGGGGGGATCTACTTGTCAACACATAACAATGATATCACACATCCAAGGCTCATCACTGCTTGGGGGGATCCACTTGTCAACACATGACAAGGATCTCACACATCCAAGTCTCATCTCTAATTGGGGGATCCACTTGTCAACACAAGGCAAGGTTCTCACACATCCAAGGCTCATCTCTGCTTGGGGGGAATCCACTTGTCAACGCATGACAAGGATCTTGCACATCCAAGGCTCATCACTGCTTGGGGGGATCCACTTGTCAATACATGACAAGGATCTCACACATCCAAGTCTCATTAAATATCAAGTGGTGGAACACCTGCATCTTAGACAAGTCTCACTACACCTATTGGCCAGATAGGTGGCACTTCCCATGTCCTAGACTGTGGGTCAGATGCATACTGAGGCCTACTCTTGTGGCACACACTACAGAAGAGGTCCCTCATCCTTAGGAGCTTTTCGGCATCATTCCCTAATCCTGTGAGCTCTGATAGGGGAAAAGGTAGCTTAGTGTTCTCGAACAACTGTGACCACTTCTCGAAAGGGTCACGTCCATAAGTCCAAGCTGCTCTCTAAAACTCAAGAACTTTCCTTTCGGTAAAGGCTTGGTAAGAATGTCAACTATCTGATCATTAGTCAAAATATGATGGAGCCTCATTGCTCCTCTCTACACCATCTCTCGAATATAGTGATATTTGATATCAATGTGCTTGGACTTGTCATGGACCATAGGATTTTCTGCAAGACGAATCCCACTTTTATTGTTACAATTTATAACTGTTGTGTCTGCAACTTACTCAAATAGCTCTCTAAAGAGCTTCTTTATCCATACTGCCTCACAGCTAGCGATGCTAGCAACAATGTACTCAACTTCAGCTATACTTAGTGCAACAAACTTCAATAATAATAATATTAATAATATTAATGATAATATTGATGATTAGGTCGAAATTGAAATATTAGGATTGATTGCTAATCAGAAGGGATTTTCCATCAACAATACTTGATTGCCAATTGATGCAAGGTGATTTACTATTTTTCGAAAGTCATACTTGAGACTTTTTATTTCTAGACTTTCTATTTTTAGAAATTCTGTTTTTATAAATTCATCCTAGAGCTGCCAATTTTCAACACTTCCTCTTAGCTAGGAAGGAATTTATTTTTGCAATAGAGATCTTTGCTTTCTCTTCTCATCTCTGTTCATCTCTGCTCTGTATCATCTGGAACAATGATGTCTCACTCTAACGAAGAAGAATCATCATAGGGGAGATTCATCCATCACCCTATATTCACTTGGGGGTAATGCCAGTTGCCAACATATGACAAGGATCTCACACAACCAAGTCTCATCTCTGCTTGGGGGGATCCACTTGTCAACACATGATAAGGATCTCACACCCAAGAATCATCTCTGCTTGGGGGGATCCACTTGTCAACACATGGCAAGGATCTCGCACATCCAAGGTTCATCTCTGCTTGGGGGGATCTACTTGTCAACACATAACAATGATGTCGCACATCCAAGGCTCATCAACGCTTGGGGGGATCCACTTGTCAACACATGACAAGGATCTCTCACATCCAAGGCTCATCTTTGCTTGGGGGGATCCACTTGTCAACACATGACAAGGATCTTGCGCATCCAAGGCTCATTAAATATTAAGTGGTGGAACACTTGCATCTTAGACAAGTCTCACTACACGTATTGGCCAGATAGGTGGCTCTTCCCACGTCCCAGACTGTGGGTCGGATGCATATTGAAGCCTACTCTTGTGGCACACACTACAGAAGAGGTCCCTCATCCTAAGGAGCTTTTCAACATCATTCCCTAATCCTGTGAGCTCTGACAGGGGGAAATGTTGCTCTGTGTTCTCGAACAACTGTGACCACTTCCCGGAAGGGTCACGTCCATAAGTCCAAGCTGCTCTTTAAAACCCAAGAACTTTCCTTTCGGTAAAGCCTTGGTAAGAATGTCAGCTATCTGATCATTAGTCACAATGTGATGGAGCCTCACCGCTCCTCTCTAGACCATATCCCAAATATATTGATATTTGATATTAATGTGCTTGGACTTGTCATGGACCATAGGATTTTCTGCAAGACAAATCCCACTCTTATTGTTACAATTTATAACTATTGTGTCTGCAACTTATTCAAATTTCTCTTTAAAGAGCTTCCTTATCCATACTGCCTCACAACTAGCCATGCTAGCAACAATGTACTCAACTTCCACTATACTCAGTGCAACAAACTTCTGCTTTTTGCTCATCCAAGAGATCATGGAAAATCCCAAGCTAAAACAACACCTAGAAGTGCTCTTTCTATCAGCAGAGTTACTAGGCCAATCAACATCAGTATATCCACGAAGTCTTACATTTTCAGCAGTATATCTCAATCCAATATTGATGGTCCAATGCAATTATATCAACACATGCTTCGCAACAATCCAGTGTGCATGTGATGGCTTAATCGTATATTGGCTCAAAGTATTGACTGTAAAACATATGTCCGGTCTAGTGTTCACTAAGAACATCAATGCCCCAATTAGTCGACGATACTCAAAAGGATCTGCCAATTCAGGACGTACAACTTCACCACATAGCTTCTTGAAACTCATTTCCATTGGAGAATTCATAGACTTGCATTGTGTCATACCAAATCATTCCAGTAGCTTGACAACATGTTTTCCTTGAGAAAGGAAAATCTCACCAGGTCTTTGCGATACTTCAAGACCCAAAAAGTAGTGCATCAAATGAAGATCTTTCATTTCAAATTCAGAAGCCAACTCCCTCTTACACTGGAGCATAAGAGGTTCACCACAGGTCATAAATAAATCATAAACATATAATACCAAATTCAAAAGGCATACCTTGGATTGTCTTGTAGTAAAGATTTGGATCAACATTACTTCTAGTAAAACCAAACTTCAACAAGAAGCTATCAATGCAGGCATACCAAGCTATTGGAGCTTGATTCAAACCATAGAGGGTTTTCTTCAGTCTGAACGCATGAGTTTTCTGGCCATGTACTTCAAAGCCTTGTGGTTGCTCCACAAATGCTTCTTCCTTGAGGAAGCTATGTAGAAAAGCAATATTCTTATTCATTTGGTGAAGGGACCATCCTTGGCTAGCAACTAGAGCCACAATAGATCAGATGGTTGTATAATGGGAAACAGGTGCAAAAATTTCATCATAGTCTATTCCCTCTGGCCACAAATCTAGCTTTATATTTTTCAATATTGCCATCAACACCATGTTTAATTTTCTACAACCATTTAGAAGACACAACAAAATTACCTTGGGGTCTTGGGACCACTTCCCATACATCAATATGAATGATGGACTCATATTCTTTAGCCATTGTATCTTTTCGCACCTGAGGCTTCAAAGCTTCTTCAAAAGTGCGTGGTTCAACTTAAATAATGTTGCTCATGGCTACAACATATCCCTGGAATCGACATGGTTTCTTGTTTTCTTTGAAGGTTCCTTTGGGAGTAGCATGTCTATCAACATCCTGTAAAGTGTCACGAAACCATAATCATCTTTTTCTAGCACATGGAGAAGGATCCAAGCAGTTTATGGGATCCATGGGTTCATTAGCAAGATCAAGCTCTGGCTTGGGATCTTTGTGCATCCAAGGCGTCATCCTGTCTTTCAACATTAGCAGCAGGACGAGTGTCTATGGCTTTTCAAAGAGCTGCATCTTCATCATATGTTATATCTCTTCTAAACTCTATACTTCTTTGTCCAAGTACATATATTCTATAAGTTTTGGAATTTTCACAATAACCAACAGTCATACCTCTCTTACCTGAAGCTTCCAGCTTGATACTATTTTCCTTTGGCACATGAAAGTAGACAGGGCAGTCAAAGATCCTTAAGTGCCTATTTTGTTTTGGGTTATATCGTACGGTGGTCTCTTTCTTGATTCCAACTTCTTTGCAGAAGTCTTGAGCTCTTGTCCACTTCATGTCCACTCAAGTCGTGGGATTGCTTGACACCTTTCTTAATCTCTATACAAAGGACTTGGTTCTCATATTCATCACATTAACTTGTTGATCCCAGAACAAGAGCAAGAGCAATACTAGCAAAGTAAATAAACATAATGAAAATATTTTTTTTTAGATGTGAGAGTGGCTCCTTCATTATCCTTGCACCAACTTCCTTTTGGAGTTTACTCTTCTTGCACTATTTTGCACCCTAATGATCTTCAGGATCTTCTTTTCTTGTTCGCATCCTCATCAAGAAGTTAATGAAAGAAACATTTAAATACTCATGCAGGAAAAATAACCAATTATCTATAAAGATAAGTCTAAACAAGAACAATGACAGAAAGAAACAACATAAGACTTGGAAATACTTTGGGATTGAAGGAAGCTGTTAGCTCTCTCTTGATCCGACCTTTAGGTTACCACTCTCCATAAGTCATATCACATTGGCGGAAGAAATGCATCTTCTTGATCACCACTTGGCAAACTCCATCGTGATCCACTCTAATATCGGGTATTTCGGAAACCATCAATACTTAGCTGGATGCGTATTTCGGAAACCATCTTGAATGAGTTGATATTTTGAATGAGATAGTAGATCTTGCTTGAAGTAGCTAGATAGTCTTCCTTGCAAACTGATTTTACTTTCCACCCCAAACTTTGATCTTCGCTTCTTTGAGTGTCTTTGTTGACAAGCAGCCCTTGTGTTTAGCACCTTAGCTCTGATACCATGTTGAGAATTTGGAGGGCTGGAGATTAATACAAATTCTCTTCTTGATAATTACTTGTGAGCTTACTTGAGTTACTTATGTCTCCTATTCTTATAGCTTACTTAATCTTTCATCATGTCAATTATCAAAATGCACAAGACACAAAAGTTAGGCTCCTAGAGCCAGGGCAAAATCTCTCCCTCTTGGAGAGGAAAACCCACAAGAATTCTTATTATAGATCTTTAAATGACAAGTACCATGACCAAGACTCAGACCCTTGACCTAGATATGCTTCCAAGACCTTGATCTAGCTTCTTCAACCTTAATTCTTTTCTTCACCAATTTGCTTGGTTCTGCATCAGCACTAGAGACCTTGATCTTCACTTGCCTATGCTTGTAATTGAATTGCGCGAGCAAAAGGTTGGGACATGGAGCGAGATAATTGAGGATTTGTAAAACGAAGACTTTTTGTTCCATCAGGTTTGTCCACTAGATGTAATTTCTTAGGCTGAAGGACTGAATGCAACTGTGGATATTTCTAAGAAAGAGGAGTATATGTACTGTTCCATTCTCAGGTAAAGTACATTAAGAGAATCCTACCTGGAGTGGAGTAGTATTGCCAGGGCCAACAATTACTCCTTCTCGAAGTGCTCTTTTATTCAATTTAGGATTCAGAGGCGGCATAGAAGTAGACACAAACCGGTGACAGACAAAACTATGCAACTGGGCAACATGGGTTTGTGGAGCTACATCAAAACCATTAAATTGAATATATGAATTCAAAAACTCTTTGATATAGGGATCTTGAAGTGAGACCTGATAACGAGGAACAATGGATGACCAGACAGGACCATTATTCAAAGGACTTTGAAATCCTCCTAATAAAGCATCATTGAAGTTGTTCAAACGAGTATCCAACATACAAGTTAAACATGAAGTATTTAAACTTGGACGGACCAAAGGATTGATTCCAAACTGAATCATACCAATATGCACATATTTATAACAATGTTCTAATCCCCATTGGATGTCTTCTCTGTTTATCAAGGGAATCTGGTAAACATCTTGGCCAACTGAAATAGGGATATTTACGGATGTGAATCTAAACAACTGTGCTGCTCTAAACTGAAAAACAGGTAGACTGTATAATTTATCTATTCCAATCTCTGGCAGTGTCCAATTAGGCTGTGGTTCAAACTCTTGAACTAAAACTCTTACATCATAAAGCTTTTCTTCACTAGATTTATTCATAAATCTATTCATAAAGACCATCTCTTCTATCTAGCTAATCTTTTATCTTTAGGATTACCAGTGATGAATTCATATTCATTACTATTACCAGCCATTTAGAAAGATATAAAAGTGCACCTGAATGAGAAATGATAAGTCTTTGCGCCTTCGGATGGCAACACGGCTGTCCTTCGCCTCAATGCCTTCAACAATGGCCTTACCTCCAACTTACAGACCTTACGTAGATGTAAAGCTTTTACTTCCAACTTTCAGACTATACATAGATCAACTAGATAGAATCCAATGAAACAGCCTGGACAGAGAACCAGATGGCTCTGATACCAAAATACGAAAACACGAACACAACAATATATAACACTCAAACATATCATAGATCCGGCCACTTTAGATTCTTATCAGTGCCGAGCACACTGATACGCAAGCATCTCAGATCTTAAAAAACACTTCTCCAATATATTAATAAAAGACTCTTTACAAACTCAGACCCAAACTCCGACTCAAACTTCGAATGCCTATCACTTCTACTCACTATCCTTTTATAAGGATATTACAAGGTCATCCGGTTACAATTTTTAGCGGATACCGGATCTTATCTCATCATTCCTTTTGGCCGGATTCTAGGACATCAGCTCTTTTCTGATAAGAGAGAATCTTTAAAGTAAATACACAGTGGAAGTTCTTTAAAGGACGAACCCCACGAAAGCCTTATCAAACACAGTGGAGATTCTTACATGGACGAACCCCACGAAAGCCTAAATAAAGTGGAATTCCTAATAATTACAAAAGACTTATGATATCAAAGAGTGATCATAAGCTATCAATCACTATTCTCCCATTCTTCAAAATCATCATCTTGGAATCTGTCAGCGTCAATCTATTCAAGTCGTGCTTCGATATCAAAAGTTCTGATGTCTACCGGGACAACATCATCTAACCAATAAGGCGCAAATTCTCGAAGACAACAACAAAATGGAAATGAGAAAGTATTGGATGGTCGAAAACTTGGCTCTATTGAAATTATCCCAGTAAAACTCACAAATAAGTTAAACTGTGGTTCAACTGTATGGCTGTCTTCTATCAGATCCACTACTGAATCTTCATGCCTGAATTCAAATTCCATAGTATAATCATTTCTTCCTGCTATGTTCAGTTCCCAAGAAAGAGTACTTATTGTTTCTTTGAAATTACTGTCAAGCATCCAGGGAGTGCGTGGCATGTATTTATACAAGAATAATTTGAACCAAGAACTCCAAGTATTCCACAGACTAGCCAGTTTTGATGTATAGGCTAAAATTCTGACAGAACCATGAATTCTAGCTCTCTGGTGTATGATGAAATAATCCTGCCATGACCAATTAGTGTTCTGGATGAATGCAAAATATACAGGACTTTGTTTTGGAGACAAATTATAATAGACTCGCCAAACCCTATCTCTATATGGCAACTCACTATTATATCCTAACATGCATGACTCTGAATCAAACCATTTTTGCAAAACCATTTGCATGACTTCAGGAGGAAGAGACTTAATTCTGGCAACTAAACAATCCCAATAGAATTCATATTTACACTGACTACAAATGTTGACTTGACAAGACTTTATATGCTTTTGAGATGCAGAAGATTCTCCATGCAGAATTGGCCGAAACATTTTAATTTCTTTGTTCTTCCGAGCACCTTCTCTGGTTAGCATATGTGCCAAATAGTTCTCTGCCCCTGATTTGTAGACGATATCAAAATCAAAACCATCTAACCAAAGAGCCCATCTTAACACTCGAGTGCTTCCTTGCTCAAGTAGTCTTTTATTGGAAAGGATGACTTTCATATGCTTTAAATCTGTTTTGACAATGAACTTGGAGCTTTTGAGAAACAAGCGGAATCTTTTGATTCCCTTTTTTACTGCAAGTATTTCTTTGTGAGAAGAAGGATACATGGTTTCTATTGAATCAAAGGACCCTGATGTGTAGCCACAAACTAATTCTTTCTTTCCATGTTTCTGCAATAGTACTGTCGCCCAAGTGTGATCTAAAGCATCTGTTTCCAGGACAAAAGGAAGATTAGTATCAGGAAAATTTAGTCTAGGCAGATTATGAATCTTACTCTTTATTGTTTTGACAACAATTGTCATTTTTGGAGTCCAATAAGATTCTTTCTTTAACCTTTTCTGCAAAACTTTATTATCTCTTGCTTGGTGCTCATAAAATTCTCTGATGTAATTCAAACATCCTAAAAATCTTTGGACAGATTTTATATCTGGCAAAACATCTGAAAATTTGAGGAGATTTATTAGGATGTGTGGTTGGAGCTGAATCTGGCCTTGTTCTATATGCAAGCCAAGATAATCAATAGACACTTTACCAATCTGGAACTTTTCTGCAGAATCTGATAAAACCAAGCCATGCTAAAAAACTAGTTTGTAAAATTGTTCTAGATGCACTTTATGTTCATTTACATCTCTACTGAAAATAAGCAAATCATCTATATATACAATAATAAAATCTGTACTCCCAAAAATATCTTCCATCATTTTCTGGAATTCTGATGGAGCATTCTTAAGACCAAAAGGCATTACAACCCACTGGAACTGACCATGTGGAACTGTGAAAGCGGTCTTGTACCTTTCTTCTGGAAGTATGCCAATCTGCCAAAATCCGCTTTTGAGATCAAACTTACTGAAAATGTTGGCATTAGCAAGTTTGGCTAGCATCAATTCTTTGTTTGGGAGAGGATATCTGATAGGAAGCAAGGCTTCATTTAAGGCTTTATAATTGATGACAAGCCTTTTCTTTCCTCTTTTTTGCTCACTATGTTTATTAACATAGAATGCTGGACAAGCCCAAGGACTTTTGCAAGGTTCAATTAACTTATGATTTAGTAATTGGGATAATTCTTTTTGGCACAATGCTTGCTCTGTTGGACTCATGTGATTTGCACTTGCTTTTTGTGGACGAGGAACATAACCTTCTTTGTAAGGCAAAGCCACAAAATATTTTTCTCTTGTCCAAAAAGCATCTGGACATTCTGATGTGCAATCTTTGCGTAGTTTTTCTGCTACTGGTTGCAGCGTCTTTTTTCCATGCAATTCAACATTCTTGATTATCTTCTATATCTTGGAAAGATCAGTCAAAGTTGTATGTAAGAGATCAGATTGTTCAGGAGGAACAACTATATCGTAATCACTTTTAGAAGGAAGTGATACAGGACCATAAGATGTAGTCAAGATGACTGACTCATGAGCAAAAGTAACAGGAATAAATCTTTTAAGGAAATCTCGTCCTAAGAGCATATCAGAACCAGTATCATAGCTGTATAAGGTAACATGTGCTGGGGTGTCACCTAAAAATATAGGAAAGTCAGGAGCAACGTGCTTAATTTCCATGATTTCTTTGTTAACATCTCTAAAAGAAATATTTGTAGGCTGCCAATAGTATTCAGGGATTGCTCCATATTTACAGCAGCTGCTCATGGCACGAGAATCAATTTGAGCATCCAGAGTATATTCCTTGATTTTGGGAACTTTTATTTTGATAGGAATAACTACTCGATCTCCCACATTAAGTATATCAACAAGATCAACATCTTTGGATTTCATAGGCAAATCAGCTGGAATATCAACCATTAATAGCTTTGTCAATCTGGAATTACATTCTTCATATTCAGCATGACTATATTGAAGTTTAGAGGAAAGATGTACCATTTGATTTCTTGTTTGCCGAATGACTGTTTCAAGTTGACTTAACTGATTGCGTAAGATGGATACCTGATCATTACCTGGTGAAGCTGTTCCTGTAATTCTTAGAGGCTTAAAAAGATCTTCAAATTCTTTTTCAATTTCGACTTCAGATTCTTCATCCTTTATCCTTATCCCTACCGCCTTTGGAAAATGACGATAGTCTGAAGAAGGAACTTGGCTTTCAAGAGTATGCAATTTATCTTGAAGTCTTCTTTTGACAGTGAACTGTCCTGGTGCAAGCTGAGATATCTGTAACTTAACAGAGTTAATTTGAGATTGAAGATTATCAAGAGGAGATATATGAAACATTTTGATGTTTGGAATAAATGTTTCATCAGAATTAGAACTATCAGAAGATGAACCAATAGCTAGCTTATTGAAATCTCTTAATTCCTCAATATCAGTTTCTAAATCAGAAGAAGTATCAGACACTTCAAAATATTCACCATCAGAATGGGATATGAGATCCCAATCTTGAGGATCATGGATCGTGGAGAAGATATCCATGATCTTCACCTGTTGAGTAGTCTTTTTAGCTTGGCATTTATTTGCAAAATGCCCTTCTTTTCCACAGATAAAACCCCTGGTGTGTTTATTCGGTTTGGTTATTCGCCTGAAGACTACACGTTGTCGCCTAGCTTTCTTTGTAGAAAAATACCTTTTCCTTTGCGGGACATATTTACTAGGAGGATAATGATACTGCTTTGTTGTAGTCTTCTTTCTTGACTTTTTGTGACAGCCAAAATCATAGGTTTCAGCGAAATTATTGCATAATTTTGTACTGAAATTCATTTGTTTCTTAAAATTCTTTTTGGCTTTTTCTGCTGCACATTCCTTCTGTAAGACAGTGATTATAAACTGTTGCAAGGCGGCAAAAGACATATATTCAATCTGAATGTTATTTGACTGGATATACTGATCCAACAAATCTGGAATCTTGCCTGGCATGGAAGCTATGTAATATCTCAGATAAGCAACATTATGGGGATCTGTTGCTTGGTACAGAGGTTTCTGCATTACACAATAATACTCATGCAAATAATCTATATTGCATAATCTTTGAGAAAGGAATAATTGGGAATGATGTGCAGAATCAACTGGAACTTGTCCTGCAAATTCATGGATTAAAGCATCAAACAATGCTTTGAGGGATTCTTCATTCTCAACAATTTCATTTTTCTCATTCTTAGAGAGTTTCTCCCACCATTGTTTTAAAATTCCTGTAAAAGACCAAACTATCTGAGTGACGATATCTGACCACTGGGCTTTAGTTTCTGCTTTTCTTTGTAATGCCCAAGCATGTAAATGATAAAAAGTATTAATTACTTCTGCATAGGATAGACAATCAATATTGACCAACAATGTATTCCCAAATCCTTTTAGATGAGGATTTTCCATCCTTGTAGAGAGATTTTCTAGATTTCCCCTGTATCTAGAAAAGGGACTAGAGGAGATAGCTGCATGGGCTGATCTTGATCCAGGGCTTCTATTTCCTTTATTAGAAAAGAAAAAAGTTTCTTCTCTGTCTCTTTTACTGGATTCACCAGTAGCTTGTTTACCTGGTGTTCTAGCTTTGACTTCCTCGGTTGAGGTCCAAAAAATGCCAAGACTGTAGGAGCTGGTGTAGCTTTTTTCTCGAGAAGATTCTGGAGACTCACATAGTTCTTGGGTACTGACTGGGCTTGGATGGAAGGAAACTTTTCCAATTTCTTTTTCATTAAATCAATCTTTTCTCTTGCTAACTAGATTCCAAACTTTATCTTTTCAAAATCAATGTTTTGGATAGTTTGAATCCCTTTGAAAACAAGGCTTCTAAGTCCTTTGTCAGGTTGGTTAGAGCCTGAAGAAACTGGAATCTTTAGCTTAGAACTAGCCAAATCAACATCACGATATTTAGGGGGAGATTGGGGCTTTGGAAGTGCTGAAGTCAAATGATCTAATGATTTAGAAATTATGCCCATATTTGACTGAATATCATTCAAAGCCTGTTTATGCTCATTATGAAAACCAAGAGTTTCATTATAGCCAATATGGAGTTTCTTTATGTGTTCTTTGATTTCTAACACATCTTTGGCTATGTCATCTATGTTCTGTAACATACAAACTATTTGGTAGTTTGTATAATTCTGCATTTTCTTTGATTCATTGGAGTCTGGATCTGTTAGATTTCTCATCTGAATCCATTGAAAGTCTGTCTTCATAGTTCCATTCTTGAAAGTTCTTCTAGCATTTCCTGGTTCTAGATGTCTTTCTTGAATTCTTGCAATACTCTCACTCTGGGCTCTGGGAAGGGTGAAACTCTTTATTTCAGGAATCATAAGTTTGACACATTCCTGACAATTTTGATGCTGACCTTTATGTTCAGGAATCTCAATTTGGAATTTGGAACTGGTTCCTGAAGAAGATGGTGTAGTGATGCAAAATTCACAGTCATCAGGGAATTTGGAAGACTGTTTATCTATTGGTGGTAAAGATCGAGGAGCAGATCTGTTTTTTGATGGTGGAAAACAGAGAAGACATCCAATGGGGATTAGAACATGGTTATAAATATGTGCATATTGGTATGATTCAGTTTGGAATCAATCCTTTGGTCCATCCAGGTTTAAATACTTCATGTTTAACTTGTATGTTGGATACTCGTTTGAACAACTTCAATGGTGCTTTATTAGGAGGATTTCAAAGTCCTTTGAATAATGGTCCTGTCTGGTCATCCATTGTTCCTCGTTATCAGGTCTCACTTCAAGATCCCTATATCAAAGAGTTTTTGAATGCATATATTCAATTTAATGGTTTTGATGTAGCTCCACAAGCCCATGTTGCCTAGTTGCATAGTTCTGTCTGTCTCCGATTTGTGTCTACTTCTATGCCGCCTCTGGATCCTAAATTGAATAAAAGAGCACTACGAGAAGGAGTAATTGTGGGCCTGGCAGTACTGCTCCACTCCAGATAGGATTCTCCGAATGTACTTTACCTGAAGAATGGAATAGTACATATACTCCTCTTTCTTAGAAATATCCACAGTTGCATTCAGTCCCTCAGCCTAAGAAATTACATCTAGTGGACAAATCTGATGGAACAAAAAGTCTCCGTTTTACAAATCCTCAATTATCTCGCTCCATGTCCCAACCTTTTGCTCGCTCCTCTTTTGGGGTGGTAGATAGAATGGTTCCACCATCAAAAAATAGATCTGCTCCTCGATCTTTACCACCAATAGATAAATAGTCTTCCAAATTATCTGATGACTGTGAATTTTGCATCACTACACCATCTTCTTTAGGAACCAGTTCCAAATTCCAAATTGAGATTCCTGAACATAAAGGTCAGCATCAAAATTGTCAGGAATGTGTCAAACTTATTGTATATATAGATGATTTGCTTATTTTTAGTAGAGATGTAAATGAACATAAAGTGCATCTAGAACAATTTTACAGACTAGTTTTTCAACATGGCTTGGTTTTATCAGATTCTGCAGAAAAGTTCCAGATTGGTAAAGTGTCTATTGATTATCTTGGCTTGCATATAGAACAAGGCCAGATTCAGCTCCAACCACACATCTTGATAAATCTCCTCAAATTTCCAGATGTTTTGCTAGATATAAAATCTGTCCAAATATTTTTAGGATGTTTGAATTACATCAGACAATTTTATGAGCACCAAGCAAGAGATACTAAAGTTTTGCAGAAAAGGTTAAAGAAAGAATCTTATTGGACTCCAGAAATGACAATTGCTGTCAAAACAATAAAGAGTAAGATTTAGAATCTGCCTAGACTAAATTTGCCTGATACTAATCTTCCTTTTGTCCTGGAAACAGATGCTTCAGATCACACTTGGGTGGCAATACTATTGCAAAAACATGGAAAGAAAGAATTAGTTTGTGGCTACACATTAGGGTCCTTTGATTCAACAGAAACCAAGTATCCTTCTTCTCACAAAGAAATACTTGCAGTAAAAAAGGGAATCAAAAGATTCCGCTTGTTCCTCAAAAGCTCCAAGTTCATTGTTAGAACATATTTAAAGCATATGAAAGGCATCCTTTCCAATAAAAGACTACTTGAGCAAGGAAGCACTCGAGTGTTAAGATGGGCTCTTTGGTTAGATGGTTTTGATTTTGATATCGTCTACAAATCAAGTGCAGAGAACTATTTGGCAGATATGCTAACCAGAGAAGGTGCTCCAAAGAACAAAGAAATTAAAATGTTTCGACCAATTCTGCGTGGAGAATCTTATGCATCTCAAAAGCATATAAAGTCTTGTCAAGTCAACATTTGTAGTCAGTGTAAATATGAATTCTGTTGGGATTGTTTAGTTGCTAGAATTAAGTCTTCTTCCTCCTGAAGTCATGCAAATGGTTTTGCAAAAATGAGTTGATTCAGAGTCATGCATGTTAGGATATAATAGTGAGTTGCCATATAGAGATAGGGTTTGGCGAGTCTATTATAATTTGTCTCCAGAACAAAGTCCTGTATATTTTGCATTCATCCAGAACAAAGTCCTGTATATTTTGCATTCATCCAGAACACTAATTGGTCATGGTAGGATTATTTCATCATACACCAGAGAGCTAGAAATCATGGTTATGTCAGAATTTTAGCCTATACATCAGAACTGGCTAGTCCGTGGAATACTTGGAGTTCTTGGTTCAAATTATTCTTGTATAAATACATGCCACACACTTCCTGGATGCTTGACAGTAATTTCAAAGAAACAATAAGTACTCTTTCTTGGGAACTGAACATAGCAGGAAGAAATGATTATACTATGGAATTTGAATTCAGGGATGAAGATTCAGTAGTGGATCTGATAGAAGACAACCATACAGTTGAACCATAGTTTAACTTATTTGTGAGTTTTACTGGGATAATTTCAGTAGAGCCAAGTTTTTGACCATCCAATACTTTCTCATTTCCATTTTGTTGCTGTCTTCGAGAATTTGCGCCTTATTGGTTAGATGATGCCGTCCTGATAGACATTAGAACTTTTGATATTGAAGCACGACTTGAACAGATTGAGGCTGACAGATTCCAAGATGATGATTTTGAAGAATGGGAGAATAGTGATTGATAGCTTATGATCACTCTTTGATATCATAAGTCTTTTGTAATTATTAGGAATCTCCACTGTATTTAGTAAAGGCTTTCGTGGGGTTCGTCCTTGTAAGAATCTCCACTGTGTTTGATAAGGCTTTCGTGGGGTTCGTCCTTTAGAAAACTTCCATTGTGTATTTACTTTAAAGATTCTCTCTTATCAGAAAAGAGCCGATGTCCTAGAATCCTGCCAAAAGGAATGATGAGATAAGATCCGGTATCTGGTAAAAATTGTAACCGGATGACCTTGTAATATCCTTATAAAAGGATAGTGAGTAGAAGTGATAGGCATTCAAAGTTTGAGTCGGAGTTTGGGTCTAAGTCTGTAAAGAGTCTTTTATTAATATATTGGAGAAGTGTTTTTTAAGATCTGAGAAGCCTGCGTATCAGTGTGCTCAGCACTGATAAGAATCTAAAGTGGCCGGATCTATGATATGTTTGAGTGTTATATATTGCTGTGTTAGATATTGTGCTGTGTTATGTTTTCGTATTTTGGTATCAAAGCCATCTGGTTCTTTGTCCAAGCTGTTTCATTAGATTCTATCTAGTTGATCTGTGTATAGTCTGAAAGTTGGAAGTAAAAGCTTTGCATCTGCGTAAGGTCTGTAAGTTGGAGGTAAGGCCATTGTTGAAGGCGTTGAGGATAGATTTACCTTCCTCACCATTACTGCCTCTTCACCTTATGATCACTGTCTCAACCTCTGCTAATTCTATCTTCAAATCAACAGCCCTTAACAATAATATATCAACAACTTATCCTTGCACTAATCTTCTTAAGTCTGCTCCTTGAAACTCAGAGATATCTGTATTGTACCCTTCCTACATTAATCTGAAATCATTTTGCATCTATCCGCATCAATTCTGCACCATGTTATCCTCCGCAAACTGTACTTTACAATCCGAAACCCTGTACTTGACTATCCGAAAATTGTACCTTTCTATCCTTCCTATATTTCGCCATAACCTTCTTCCAACACCTTTGATTTCGATCTGCACTTTTGCTGTCCTTTATCCACACTAAAATGCTATCCTTTATCCGCACCGTGATCTCAGAGATATCTATAATGTAATCTCAGAGATGTCCGCATTTCTTGCTTGAATGATCACTGCAACACATGAGTATAAATATAGTGCACAGTCCCTTAAATAGGCCGACCATACAACCGACTTGTCCATGGTGAATTAGGCCGACAAGATAAGGTTTATTCCAATGTTGGAGAGGTATTTCTTCACTGCATTTAAGGCTTGTCTTTCATTGTTGCATTGAGGGCTATTGTGAGCTTCTTCCACAAGGTTCTAGAGCATATAGCTAGACTAGATTTGATACTTAACTCAAACCTATTGGACATCAAGAAGAAGTCCAACTACTTAATAATTTTTTTCTCATGAAACCCATGAAGCAAACACAAACAAAAATATATTTATATTATTTTGACTTCTTCTTTTTCATAAGTACATAATTACATAGTCAACATGAAGACCGACCTAGTTACACTTTTCAACAATGCAACACTTTAATTATTATCTGCAAAATTACTATCATATCTTGGGTTCCTTGAAATCTTGGAAGAACGATAGCAGTGAAATTTCAACAATAAAATTTCAGTTGTAAAAATTTAGTAAATTTCAGTGGTAAAATTTCAGTTGTAAATTTCAGCAATAAAAAAGGAGACATTTGAGCAGAAAATGAGCAGCAAGTAGAAGGAACTACAAGAGATGTTTAAGAGAAAAAAGAGCTGCAAATGGAGCATACAACAAGAGATATTTCAACAGAAAAATAGTTGCAAATGGAGCGGAAAACAAGAGATATTTCAGCAGAAAAAGAGCTACCAATGGAGAGTACGACAATAGATATTTCAGCAGAAAAAGAGCTACCAATGGAGAGTACGACCATAGATATTTCAGTAGAAAGAGAGTTGCAAATGGAGCCAATAACAAGAGATATTCCAGTATAAAGAGAGCTGCAAATGGAGCTTGTCTTCTTGAGTTTGTCTTCACCAAAGCTCTGATACCATGTTGAAATTTTGATGTTCTATGCTGTTATAATCACTTAAATCCAGAACTTCTTTATGTTTCAAAATAGGTTAAGTAATTGTAGATAGAACATAAACCATATAAACCATATGCACAATGAAAGATAGTCAAGAACTCAATGAAACACAGAGAAGTTCGATCATTGACTAGTTAAAAACCCAGAAGGGGAAAACCAAACCAGATTCTACTTCTATTAGAATCAATTGTTCAACAATGATACAAAGTACAGTGAGAGAAGCAAATTAAAGCAAATTTAGATGACAGAACAACAAAATAACGAAAAACCCAATGGCCGAGAGCACACAACACTGCATTCATTTTATTAAAGGAGAGATATATATTTATACAAGTCAGAAACAGTTATGGCGGAAACTGAATCGGAAACTGATAACTAACTAAATCTTTGAACTAATTCTAAACTAATTATAATCTTTAACACCCCCTTAATTTTGAGGGTTACATTGTTTTATTCCTAACTTTTGACATTGAAATTCAAAATTAACTTTTCCTAAGGGTTTGGTGAAGATATCCGCTAACTGTTCCTTTGATGCACAAAATTTGAGAACAATATCACCATTTTTGACAAGATCACAAATGAAGTGAAAACGAGTGTCAATATGTTTGCTCTTTTGATGAAAGACATTGTTCTTCGACAAGGAAATAGCGGAAGTGTTGTCACAAAGGATTGAAATAGGTTCATTTTCTGTATATCCGAAGTCAGAGAGAAGTCTCTTTAGCCACACTGCTTGACATGATGCTGAATTTGTTGTAACGTACTCGGCCTCCGTTGAAGATAACACAACTATGGGCTACTTTTTGGATGAACACGAGATCAAGTTTCCGCCAAATAGAAAAGCATAGCCAAAAGTGCTTTTCGATCATCAATACAACCTACATAATCACTGTCTGTATAACCAACAAGCTTACTGTCTGTAGAGGCTGCATACGATAAACCATAAGTAGATGTACCTGCAATGTATTTTAACACCCTTTTTCTAGCTTTCCAATGACAGTGTTTAGGAGATTCCATAAACCTGGAAATATAACTAGCTGCAAATGCTATATCAGGTCTAGTAGTAGTAAGACACATAATACTACCAGCAAGTTGCTTATACAAAGTCGCATTAACAATAGTACCCACATCATCTTTACTTAACTTTGTACCAACTTCAATAGGAGTATCCACCGGTTTACACTTGTCCATCTTAAACTTTTTCAAAATGTCAGTAGCATACTTCTGTTGACTCATAAACATACCATCGTGTGTTTGTTTCACTTCGATACCTAAGAAGTATCTCTTTAATCCAAGATCTGTCATTTCAAATTCATTTTTCATTGCAGCTGTAAATTCATCTAACTACATGTTACCTGTATAAATTATGTCATCAACATAAAGACAGTATCAAAATATTACCTTGATGATCATTCTTGATATACAAAGTGGGCTCATGGTCGCTCCTTCTGAAACCATTATTCAACAAGTAATGGTCTATTCGGCTGTACCAAGCTCTTGGAGCTTGCTTCAAGCCATACAATGCTTTCTTCAACTTGTACATCTTATGGTTTTAATTCTTGATTTCGAAACCGGATGGTTGATCAACATACACTTCTTCATTCAAAACACCATTAAAAAAAGCAGACTTTACATCCATTTGGTAAATAGGCCACTTGTTTTGTGCTACAATAGCTAATACAAATCGAACAGTATCAATGCTTGCTACAGGTGCAAATGTTTCACCATAATCTATGCCAGGTTGCTGTGAAAAACCTTTGGCAACTAATCTTGCTTTGTGCTTATCAACTTCACCTCTCTCATTTAACTTTGCTTTAAAAACCCATTTGACACCTATAGAATTTTTATCATCAGGTAAATCAACCAAATCCCAAGTTTGTTTTCTTTTAATAACATCGATTTCATTATTCATTGCATCTACCCATGCTTTGTCCTTTATAGCCTCTTCAAAACAAGTAGGTTGAAATGAAAGAAATGCAAAATTTACAATATCATCAACATCGTCTTGTGCATAAATGTCACTTAAGTTTCTCATTTTAGGATTATCAGAATCAGACTCAAAAGATGATGAACTGCTACTGCTTGATGAACTACTACTGGTTTTGTCTTGAACCTGTAATCTTGGAGTGCTTGTTGTAGGTGCTTGATGTTCGTCTAACAAAATAAAAGGATTATGACAAGTATTGTTCTCCATTTCATTCCAAGATTTGTCTTCCAGAAATTTCACATCTCGACTTACGACGAACTTCTTAGTTATAGGATTAAACAATCTGTATGCTTTAGATTGATCACTATACCCGATAAAGATATACTTTTCGATCCTATCATCAAGCTTTTTTCTCAATTTTTCTGGAACATGAGCAAAAGCAATACAACCAAATACGCGAAAGTGTGAAATAATTACCTTTTGTCCACTCCATGCTTCTTTAGGTACAAAACTTTGAACACTGGAAGTTGGCGATCTATTCAAAATATATACCGAACATGCAACTGCTTCAGCCCATAAATCTTTAGACAAATTTCATGTTTTGAGCAAACTTCGAGCCATATTCATAATTGTCTGATTCTTTCTTTCCGCGATTCCATTCTGCTGCGGAGTATAACTGGTTGTCGTTTGTTTTTTAATACCATGTTGTTTGCAAAAATCAATGAATTCGTTAGATTCACACTCACCTCCTTTATCAGACCTTAGAACTTTAATAAACTTGCCACTTTGTTTTTCAGCTTCGACTTTGAACTCCTTAAACTAAAATGTTTCAGATTTGTATTTGATGAAATACACCCAAATTTTCTTGCTAAAATCATCAATAAAAGTAAGAAGATAGAGACTGCCAACAACTGATTTTGCTTGCATTGGACCGCACAAAGCTTTATGCACTAACTCTAGTTGTTCTTTGGCTCTATTAGAGGCTGAAGAAAAACTATGTTGCTTATGTTTACCCATTATACAACTTGTACAGGAAGAGATATGATCAGACAAAGCAGGCAAATCTTTCACTATAAACTGTCTTTGCAACAAACTCATACTTTTGATAGGTAGATGACCATATCGCAAATGCCACAGATCAGAGTCAGTTGGCGTTGAAACATTATGTGCATACAACTTCTCCTTTTTCAATTGTAATTGATACAACCTATTCTTTGTCATAGGAATCTTTGCAACAAGAGACTTATGTTGATCAGAAATCGTGCAAGTAGTGTTGTGAAAACTACCATTATAACCATGTGCATCTAACTGACCAACACTCAAAAAATTATGCTTGAAATTGGGTACATAATAAACATCATAGATATTCTTCACAACATTTTGTTTGGTTAAGACAGGTACAACACCCTTTCCTGAAGCTTTAACCTGGCGATCATCACCCAAACCAATAGAGGAACTGAAAGATGTATCAAGATGTGAAAACAAATCACTATGACCAGTCATATGATTACTACATCCGCTGTCTACCAACCAAACATATTTATTAGGTACTTGCATAGTCACTTGGCATGCCAAAAATAAAGCATCTGATGTTTCATATTCAGTGTTTGTAACATTGGCTTTGTTTTTACTTAAAACATACTGTAATTTTCGACATTCAGACTTATAATGGCCATATTTTTTGCAGTAGTGACATTGAATTTTTGATCTATCTATCCACCTACGACCATGATCAGTTTGAGACTGCTCTGAATGTGTTTGAGTTACTTGTGATCAATCATCAGACTGACACTGTCCTCTACCTTTTCCTCTCCTGCCATGAAAACCTCTGCCTCTACCTCTATCCATAGAAGCTTTAGATTTGAAAGCATGCTCTAAAGTACTGGCATCTAAATTAATTCTTGCTTCATGAGCCAACAAAGAACCAGTTAATTCTTCCACAGATAATTTTGTTTATTCTCTCGACTCAAAAACAATAACTATCATGTCAAATTTTTTAGGCAAACATCTAAGAACTTTTTCAACAATTCTTTGATCTTCTAGTTCTTCACCATTCATTCGAAGCTGATTAACAACACCCATAACTTTAGTCATAAACTAATCAACGGTTTCTGGTTTAGTCATTTTAAGTGTTTCAAATTGTGTTCTGAGAGTCTGTAATCTTACCATTTTTACTTTATCATTTCCTTGATAAGCAACCTTAAGTATATCCCATATTGATTTAGCAGTCTTAGCAGCAGTGATTTTAGGAAAAATTGAGTCATCTAAGGAATTTAAAATGCACAACTGTGCTCTACCTTCTTTCTGTTTAAGTTCATCAAATTGTTTTCTTTGAGCAACACTCATTCCAGCAATTATATTTGCGTCAGGTTTTGTGTACCTCGATTCTACTGATTCTCAACAACCTAAACCTTGTAAGCATGCTTGCATTTTAAGACGCCAAAAATCATAGTTCTTTCCACTAAATAATGGCGTAGGGATTGCAAATTGATTTGACGAAGCCATGTTGTAAACAATCAGAAATCCGGTTGAAAGCTTCAAAAACAACACCTCTCTAAAAACTTCAAAACAAATAGGGCACTAAATAGGGAACTCTCTTTTGCCCTCAAATATTTCTTTGTTGTACAAACTATGATAGAGACAAATTGAGAACAAGCACATCGCCAAATGAATTTCACTGATTTTCCTCAAAATCTTTTGAAACTGAACCACAATCCTAAATATAAAAATAAATAAATAAAACAGCTCACTGAAACAAAATGGTGTTTTATTTGTGAAGATCTTTGAGGATGCTGGTAAGGAGAAAGAGAAGGGACCACAGAGTTCTGTTCGTGCCTCAATCTCGATGCGTAAAGCAAGTGGCAATTATAAAAGCAATTCAGACATAAGAAAACTGTGCAGGAATGTGGACAACTTGCATTATATTAATATGAATTGAGATTGAATTCCATACATATGCCTGTTTCTTGCAATCATGTGCTATGTTCGAACCAACCAACAGAATTCTTAAACAACGTCACACAGGCAAACACAACAATAGCATAAATAAAATCTTTTGAAATTGAGCCACAATCCTAAATATAAAAATAAATAAATAAAATAGCTCACTGAAACAAAATGGTATTTTATTTGTGAAGATCTTTGAGGATGATGGTAAGGAGAAAGAGAAGGGACCACAGAGCTCTCTTCGTGCCTCAATCCCGATGCGTAAAGCAAGTGGCAATTATAAAAGCAATTCAGACGTAAGAAAACTGTGCAGGAATGTGGACAACTTGCATTATATGATTATGAATTGAGATTGAATTCCATACATATGCCTGTTTCTTGCAATCATGTGCTATGTTCGAACCAACCAACAAAATTCTGAAATGACTTCACACAGGCAAGCACAACAGCGACATAGTGGGTTGAACGCAGGTAGGTCACAACACCTTAACGAACGAACAACAACATCACACAGGCAACGACGACATCATCGACGGGTCAAATCTCCAACAGTTCAAACGTCGCCCAACACAACATGCTCCTCCCTCGATGGTTTGGCTCTGATACCATGACAAAGCAAATTTAGATGGCAGAACAACAAAATAACGGAAAACCCAATGGCTGAGAACACACGACATTGCACTCATTTTATTAAAGAAGAGATATATATTTATACAAGTCAGAAACAGTTATGGAGGAAACTGGATCGGAAACTGATTACTAACTAAATCTTTGAACTAATTCTAAACTAATTATAATCTTTAACAAGAATGAAGAAGTTCACCCAAATTTGAAGAATATCTCTAATAACAGTAGCTGATGCAAACACTGAATCACTTTGACTCCAAGATCTGCTCTTGCTCTTCAAGTCTCTCTCTCTCTCTCTCTCTCTCTCTGGAGTCTGCAACTATCTCTTTCTCAAGTTCGAAATCTCCTTTCACAAGCACAAGTAAGTGTATCAAGTGAGAATGAGAGGCACAAATATATATGAAGAGCAAGGAGGTCGAATTCAAAACTGAATTGCAAATCTTCTTGTTTCGAAACTAAGCCTGCATGGAAACATCGTAATGATTTTCTAATAAAAAAGTAAGGCTCGCGAAACAAACTAGAGGTTCAAAGACTTTCCGATTTAGCTGATTTGCAATTTACAAAGCGCAAAATCAAGAAAACTGAGGAGAGTAATTTTCAAATCTGAGCAAGCAGAGTTGTAAAGTTTTCAAAGCGATCGTTGAAGACCTACAAAAACAGAGCTATAGATCAACTAAAACTGAAAACAAGGCTAAAACAAAAAAATAAAAAGAAAATGGTAATAGATGACAATGAGCAATTGAGACTTACCTTGAAGAATTCTGCTAAGATTTACCTGAAAGATATCGATTTTCTCCAAAAAGGTAACTTCTTCTTTTGATCGAAATTAACAACATGAAGAAGTTGCATTTTAATGTATTTTTCGTTTGCCTAAGATCAACGATTTATTGAATCTAAACTAGAGTGAGCGTTATGCTAGAGGAATAATGATTAATGTTCAAGGAACTAGAAGTAAATAAGTGTTAAGAAATCTTGGGGCAACTAGATTAGGTGATTTCTCTTACTTTGATAACTATTTGCGATGTTCTTTTACTTTACTTGCTATACTTATGATTAACTTCTTCTTTTTCGTTTGATCATTGTTATGTTCTTATCGTCCAACAACTACCAAATTATGAAGATAAATGAGACAAGAGGACACAAATTGTAGGCTGCAAGCTAGGGCCAAAAGGTCTCCTCTTGAGAGGAAAACCAACAAGAATTCTTCTCCCTTTATAGAATGTTCAGATGACGAATTTCAATACCTATGACCCAAGACCAAGACCCCTCCAAGACCAAGTCACACTTTGTCTTTAATCAACTTCTCTTCCACAAAGTCAACGCTAGTCAAATTTGCCTCAATGCTTCAAATTTCGGCCTCTTTTTAGAATTTTGGCTTTCTGCTTCAGGATTGCAATTTTTAGTCTCTACTGCAGAAACCCTAGCTGGAACATGTGAGAGAATTGATGGTGAATTTTTCCTTCTAACTTCTTTGCTTGGATAAAATTCTCTTCCTTGACTACTCGGCTTGTAAACTTGATGCTTCTTGATACTTAACTTGGCTCCTTGAAGTGACTGCAATTCAGTCTTGCTGTAGTAGTAGTAATGCCCTAACTTCTCCACAGGTGTGGAGGATGGCAACCCAAAAACAGTGCCAAAAACCTTGATTTCGCTTCTCCTTTTGTTCTCCTCTTTTCGCTGGCTATTAAGGTCTTCTTCTTGTGACTAATCGAACTTCTTGAGTGCTTGATTGATGTCCTTCAAATGAGGCCGAGTGCTTCTTATTTATAGGCTACTTGAGAGCCCTAATAGGCCGAATTTTCATCTCTTGAAGGCCGACTTCACTACTTTATAGGTCGACTTGTCTTTTGTAGGTTGACTAGGTCTTGGAGGGTCTTTATGACACTTTTTACAAAAATTTTCTTGATATGATACAATATGCCCAATGGGGTCTTACATATATGACAATGACTCGATTGATTTTTTGACTCAATGTCAAAACCTAGAAACACTCAATGGGTGCATGACCTATAAATAAAATTGACCTTGAGCATGAAACCCATGCTACAAAAATAATAATAATAATTCTCTTTTTACATAAAATATAAAAACATGATTACGTTAGACATTATGGAGATCGAACCTAGTTACGCATTTCAACAATAAGAAATCATAAAAATGTGCTTCATTATGAATTGCAACAACAATTCTTCCTCTTGTTGCTTTTGATTTTATAGCTGCCCCAAAATATCGATAAAATCCCATGGAATCAATCCCAAAGTCCCAACCAATGCAACAGTGGATTATATATATATATATATATGAGGTGGACTTGGACTATTGCGTGATCACTAAAATGGAGCGACATATAAACAAACTGGAATCGAAAATCAAAATTGACCATGATCCAATACCTTTGCATATTCCTTGTTTGTGTTGAGAATTTGGAGGGCTAGTGATTAATTCAAATTCTCTTCTTGATAATTACTTGTGTGCTTACTTGAGTTACTTATGTCTTCTCTTGCTTAGCTTATTTAGTCTTTCATCAAGTCAATTACCAAAATACAAAAGACACAAAGTTAGGATCTTCGAGCCAGGGCAAAACCTCTCCCTCTTGGAGAGGAAAACCCATGAGAAATTCTTCTTATAGATCTTCAAATGACAAGTACCATGACCAAGACTTCTTATAGATTTTCAAATGACAAGTACCATGACCAAGACTTAGACCCTTGACCTATGAATGCCTCCAAGACCTTGTCATTACTTCTTTGACTGCCTTCAACACTGATCCTTCTCTTTTGCTCCAATCTGCACTAACTTGCACTAGTACTAGAGAACTCGGTCTCTACTTCTTATTACTTAGTCAACTATTGGAGATTGAATCTTCTTCACCTTGCAGACACTTGTAACTTTATTCCTTTAAGACTGCTTTCTTCTTTAGGTCACTGTCTCAACTTCATGTATTGTAGGTGTAAACTAACCTTGGCACAATTAGCAAGTCCTTATTTAAACAGATCCGCACTTATAGTACTTGTATACTGCCTTTTCCTTTGCTTATGATTTAGGTTCCTTGCACTGCTTGGTGTCACAAAACGGTATGCAATACTTTTGTGTGATATTCGAAGATTCTTCCTAAGATAAGATCCGAAACACAAATGCTGTGATACCTCAGACAAGTCCGCAGTATAACCCTGTACCAGCTCTCAGCAATCTGCACTTATATCCTTTTTAAATCCACACTTTTTCACCTTCTGAAATCTGCACCTTTTGTCCTCTGAAATCTGCACTTAATTACTAAGAACAGTCTGCAAATATCTGTGTCAAATAGGCCACAGATCAAGGTATATATAGGGTATATGACCCTCCTTTTAGGCCGACCATACAAAAACATGTAGGCCGACATCATGACTGAGTATAGGCCGACTTTATCATTCATCTCCAACGTTGAGTGAGGGCTGCTTCAAGCCATTCTTCCACAAGGTTCATGACAATGTCTTGTTGCATTTATTGATGACTAGGCTCTTCATATACATGACACCAATTATACTTATAAACAGAAGACAAATCCTAATAGACATCAAGAAGAAGTCTATTGACCTTAATAAAATCTAGCTCATGAAACCCACGAGGCAAATACAACAAAATACATTTTATTATCTTTGTCTTCTTCGTTACATAAATACATAATTACATAGTCAATATGAAGACCGATCCTAGTTACACTTTTCAACAGTTTGCTTACCAATTGACTGCATTAACATAGTAGCTGTCTGGAATGACAAATAGCACATTTTGATTTGAAAGAGCAGTATGAGATGACAAACATCATATACATCCATATTAGTTCGGCTGAATGGGGCGTGAGAGGAACATCAAATTGCCTATAGGAAATCGCCAGGTTGCTTAAAGAGCAGGCACAATAGTAGTGAGACCCATCTAAGCTAGACCAGAGGAAGATATGCCGACTTGTTAACAAAAGTGAATTAAAAATATTTCCAACACCAAGAGGATTAGGCATATCACTAGTGCAAGGCGGGACCCATCCTAGCTCATAGAATTAAAGTGCTCGGAAGAAAAATTAATCCCACAACTTTTCACCCAATTCTATAAGCACTTTTGTTGTTTTCCGAATCCAGGGGACAACAACCAGACTTGAAATGAAATTTTATTAATTAGCTGGGCTTCCGGGCTTGTGGGTAGTAGAAGAGTAAGTGTAAGTGTAGTGGTCCAGATAGGAGAGCATGGATAGGAGAGTCTGGATATAATTAAAATAAAGTTCTGGGTACAAGCGGTGTGGGCTCAGTAGAGAAGAGAGAGTACTTGGAGCTCGGATGCCCGGGGGATATTATAAATTGGTATTCGAAAAGGTTACTGGCTTCCGTGTTCACGGGTCATTAAAGCAGGTCTGGGGTTCATCACTTAAGAATAGCGCGGTTATGAAGTATATTATAAGAGTGTGCGCAGGTAAAAAAACATGTGATGATGTGGAGCCCGGAGCTCGCATGCCCAAAAACTTTTGGAATTATATTTTAAAAATTTACAGGCTTATGGGTACCAGGGGTAGTGTGAAATATTTAGAAGGATGGAGTGAAGGTAAAACAAGGTATAGAGATGTGGGCATGGCGAACAGGTCGGATCTGCAAGTAATGGATGAGTTGACCAGTGACTTATAAACAACATAAAATCAAAAGGAAAGCTATGAGATAATTACCACTGGGACAACTATAAAAGGTTTAACTTAGACCAGCCTTAGCAAAATGCAAAATTTCAAAAAAAGCAGAGGTATAGCCATAGACATGGATATTTTAACAACTGTTGCAAGATTGTTGCGATTTTCTTTTGCTTTCAGGACCTTTCTTTGATTGATCATTTGAAAGGTAGGAAGCTACAGACCTGTGGTAAATTTAAACAAGAAGGATCCAAGAATTTCATTTCAGTTGCATTAAGAAAAGAAACAAAATATGATTATGACTTCTCTTGCAAATTTGTAAAGCAAAGTACCTATACAAAGCACAAAAATAGAAATTCTGATGAGAAAATAAATATTTCCCTGAACATTTTTTGAATTGGAAAAGACTAGCATCTCACTTTATTCTTATACCTGCATTATTAAAAGAGAAACAAGTAGAAAAACAAACAAACAAAACTAATTCTACTGCTATCCTAACTGCACGAGGGAAGATATTACTAGGTATAGTCATACTTCCAATGTAACCATTCGAGCACTTTATTTCCTGCATGTACACATCAAACATTAGTAACAAAAGTAAAACTACAACTAAATTATTAAAAGAAACATTTAACCTACTATGTACAATTATCTTTAAATTGATCGAAATAAACTTATCTACAAAATTCCTCCCCTGAAATGTCCTTTCCATTTGAATTTCAATTGAATCATAGAAATTTGGATGGGTTTCTATTAATGATTGAAGAGTTTCAAAGGAGAGGATGACATACCAAATTTGAATAATATATCTTTAAGTGCCGAAGCCTGCATAAAACTGACAGTTTTATGTACATGAGACAAAGTATTAGTAATCTTTTGTTAAATTGAATCTTCCAAGCAACTTTCAAATGAATCTTGAAAGTAAGGATCCAAAATTAGTGAATAATTCAGAAGATCTTTAATTGGATTGCATGGCTGGTCATATTGGGAAGTTACACTCTCAAGTGATAATTCATGTGGAAAATGCATTCTAAAAGAGAGTAAGTTGATAAGATATGAACATCAAATGAAATTAGAAGATTAAAAGCTTTTGATGGTCACGAACTAAATTTTGTGATTCATTTTCACAATCTAGTAATGCACTTTGTGAGTATTGGGCACATAATTGCTTAATATGCCAACATAAGTTATCTAAGAATTGAAAAATGAAAGAAGAAAACAAATCTGAAAATAACCATAAGAAATGAAGCAAAAATAACAAAATCAAATCATTATTTACAGTAGTGTTACAACTAGTATTACAACACAACAGGGACCCGTTTGAAGTGATTTTCTCTTTGCAAGAATCAACCATAAATCTTAAAATAACCATAAGAAATGAAGCAAAAATAACAAAATCAAATCATTATTTACAGTAGTGTTACAACTAGTATTACAACACAACAGGGACCCGTTTGAAGTGATTTTCTCTTTGCAAGAATCAACCATAATAATGCAATTGGAACAATTACCGACATCAACTCGTGAGTAAGAGAGAGGTTCAAGACTAAGAGTAGGAATGGAAACTTGAAGATTGTTAGAATCATAAACAAGAATTAAAAAGTCATTATGATTTGATGGGTTTCAAAATGAAGCTCTTTAATATAAATATCAGTAAAAGGAGAGTCATCATTTCAAAACATACAAGAGTTATCAAGAGTCTGAGGAATTGATAAGGACTGAAATGACTCACTGTCCTTCAACTCTAAATAATCATTATAAATGACTTGACAAATTTAATCAGTGTTCCCTTCCTTTCAATAAGATGTATTAGAACAAGAAGAATGATGGAGCACATTTTCAACATTGTTGAAAGGATGATCATTAAATGTCTCTTCGCCCTGATCAAAACCAATTGGTAATTCATCTATTATGTTAATTCCTCCGTTCTCTGGAATAACATTACTATAAAGTGGAAATAAATTGCTATCAACAAAAAGATCAGGATAAAGAGAAAAATGAGAATTAGAAAAAATGAACATGAAAATTTGCCTATATGTAGATTCTTCTGCATTTGCTCCAATGCAAATATCAGATTCATGATCATTTATGTGGCTGATCATACTTTCCGGCAGATTGATGTTTGGCTGCCTTAAGTTTTGTAAATTTTTGCATATGTTCTATGCCATTTCAGATTAGAGCACAATACTGAAGTAGATAGAACATACAAATAGATCGATAGAAGACAAGCCAAAACAGAGATGATGAATGGTGGCGTTACGACAATCAGCAGGATGCTTCTACCAGCAAAGTCTCCAATAGGTCATTCAGCCAAACGTGTCACACATAACCCCAGAACAACCCAAACAAAGAACAGTCCATATATATCACAGCTCCAACGCTATCCAGAGAGAGAGAGTTCCTCCACCACAATGTGTGTCAAATGAACTCTAAGTCTCTCCAATATATAGGAATCTTTAAAAATATACGGCCCTTAAGAGACATTTAAGCCTTATTTAATTCTGTGCCCACTTCAATACATAAGTGGAATAAATTCAAAGTACATGTTTTGCTCATCCGATCAAGATGATCTTTAGATCAATCTTACACCTCTTCGAAAGAGGAGTCCAATAAAAATATTGGGATCGTCATCTGAGCAGCACAACCCAAAGTTTGGACCTAGTTGTCCAATTTTAACACTCCCTCTCAACTAGGGAGAACTCTATCCACTAGTGCAACCCAAACATCGTGCGTCATCCCGCCGTAACTTGCTTTGCTGGCCTCTTTATTTCAGAACAGAAGTGGGTCAGTCACAAAGACATCATACCCGGCTAACAGGTTCAGCGCAGAGGTCCAAAACCTCTATAGGACTCACAAAGAGTCTCGTACCAACACAAAGTTGGTTTACCTGACCCGAAGTCAGTTGGAGGTCCGAAACCTCGCTAAACTTGATCCCAGATCAAGTGGTTGGACATGTGCCATCCTAGACATAGAGAGTACGACAATTTCTGATGCGTCCATCAGTCTTTGCTACTAGTCTCTAGCTTTTCCCACTTCATTGGCCAAATGAGAGGTACTTCCCATGAGTTCGAAACTCCATGGGTAGGATGCATACGGGGCACAGATCAGAGAGAGGTAAACCATTTCAATATCATCACAGTGGGGTAGAAGCACACCAACTAGGTTCGGCAAGCCTAGCCCTGTGGTTGCTTATAGCACCAAAGCTATCCCCAAAACTCCCTTGGAGCTCCCAGAGCTCATCATCCAACAAGACCCACATCATAGGGTCGTTCCATGATTCCAAGATTTTCACGGAAGGTTAGGAACAATAACCTTCCCCAAGGACATTGTGAGAATATCTGCGACCTGCTCCTCAGTTCCTATATGATCGAGCCTTACGGCGCCTCGCTGTACCATATCCCAGATGAAGTGGTACCAGCCATCAACATGCTTGGATCAATCGTGGAACCCAGGATTCTATGACAAATGAATCCCCCTCTGGTTATCACAAAGGATATCGGTGGCATCTAGCACATGCTTGAACAGCTCACTGAAGAGCTTTCGCAACCAAGTGACTTCACAACGGGTCATACATGCTGCAATGTATTCGAGCTCAGCGGTGCTCAAGGCTACCGACTTTCGTTTCCTAACCGAAGCAGATCTACTTGTGAAGTAGCATCCAGATGTGTTCTTACGATCCACCACACTGCTAGCCCAATCGACATGAGTATATTCATGGAGTGTCATACTCCCGGCAGTGTATCTCAGCCCATGGTCTATCGTGCCTCAGATATATCTCAAGAGTTTCGTGGCACCAACCTAGTGAATGTTATGATCAACCATGTGTTGACTCAAAGTGTTCACTGGCAACTGCACAACATACGTCCGGACGGGTGTTCACTAAGAACATCAGGGATCCTACGAGTTTACGATACTTAGTAGGATTTGCTAACACGGGCCCAGCGACGCTGCCACTCAACTTCTTAAAGTTGAGATCCATTGGTGTCGACACGAACTTGCAGTCCACCATACTAAATCTTTCTAGAAGCTTCACAATGTATTTTCCTTGAGAAAGGAAAATCTTGCCAGGTCTCTACCTGACCTCCAGGCCTAGACATTAGTCCTAGGTCTTTCATCTCGAACTCAGCAGCGAGCTCCCTCTTACGCTGATGAATGAGAGGGTCAGCATTACTATGAGTGAAGCCGAGCTTCATCAGGTAGCTATCTATCCTCTCATACCAAGCTCTGGGTGCTTGCTTCAGCCCATAGAGGGTTTTCTTCAACCTGCGGACATGGGTTTCCCGATCCTGGATTTCAAACCCTAGAGGATACTCTACATACACCTCTTCCTTTATCGCACCATGCCACAAAAAATGGTCTTTACATCCATCTGATAAAGATTTCGTCCTTGCGTAGGAGCAAGGGCTATGACAGATCGAATGGTGGTATATCGGGCCACAGGTGCAAATATGTCATCATAGTCTATGCCTTCCTCACAGGCAACGAATCTTGCTTGAACTTTTCAGCACTTCCATCAGATCCATGCTTGATTTTGAAGCGAGGTGACAACAGCTTTGATTTGTGGTCTAGGAAACATATCCCATATATCACCCTTGTATCCTTGCAGATTTAGATACTTTACAGCTTCTTCAAATGATCTAGGCTCATATTGTACTCATGGCTGCTAGATACTCCTGGTATTTATATGGCTTCTTGGTTTTCTTCCGGAATTTCCCCCTCTGAAGCCATATATCTTTGAGCCATAAGGATCTTCTTTCGTTCAGCAATGATATTAGCTTAGGAGCATATACAGATGTATTCTCCCTCTTAATGCCAGCTTCTCTCCCGAGAGAAGATATCTATTTTAAATGAGGGCATCCCAGATACCAACTTGGAAAGGTGACTTAATCTTCCACAGTCAAAGCCATCCAACAAGCTTTGCTGATCATGGTTCAAGATTCCAACAATGTGTCTGAAAGCTGTTGAAACACATTTTACCATTATGCTCCAGAGTGAGACTGCAACTGTCACATGCTAACTGCTACATAGGTGTCTATCTATGTTACTGTCCAACAGGGAGAATATACCAACAAGCCCCAACTTGTGTTAGAAGTCCTATTATTCTGAGGAGGTCTGTTGTAGCTTTCTCAACCAGCCCTCTTTATTGCGACCCACAGAACTAGGAATCCAAACATGATTCCTTCTCTCATAATTCTGCACTTGAGAGCTTCATCTACTACATCTGACATCTCATCCAACACTGCTTCTTATTTACAGATCTGCTTAAGACTTCAGATCTCAGTTCTGCGATTTTTCTCCTAGATTTCACAGATCTAGGAACCGATCATACAGATGTTAAAACACAGAATTTACCCTTCTTCATGTCAGTCCATGCAGATCCAGCACAGTCATAATGGTACTCCTGCTCATCAATGTTCCAGCCCCAATCATCCAACAGGATAAATCTGGACAAGGCACTTTCTAAGGTTACTGCCAATAGATTAAGTCCAGGTATATGCTGGTTCACAACCACTGTCAACAGTATCATAATACTGTTAAATGAGGCACTGCACTGCCCCCCAAGTCATCAATACATGTTACATGTGTTCCTTTGTTCATCAAAGTGACCTGTATCTTCAAAACAATCCAGAGTTTTGAATGAAAATCTTATAGATGACTTCCATAGAAATGAATTTTGCTGATGATGACCAATAATTAGCAGGCCCTGATATATACACGTAGCCAAGAAATCAATTGCAGAAGTGACAGTTTTATCAAACATATCAGAAAACTGTATATGATAATTATTTTCCAGGGATTGTCCAAAGGAGATGCTTAGTAATTCAAGGTTTTACTGAGCTGTAAATTCCTGTTAGGGCATTAGCAGGCTGCACCATCCACTATCCAGTCATTGGACAACCTTCTGAAGTTGCAGCCTAGGCAACGCAAGGTGCCTTGTGAATGGGCTGCTGGATTGTTCATGGGCAGTTTACCTCATTGTTCTTGCCCAAAACACACCTCAAATAATGCAACCTCCTTCCCTTGCATCCACGGTGACTTGAAACCCCTACTGGAATACACAACGATTCGGCCTTTTAGAACATTCAAATAATTCCTCCTGGAGATTGCTACAGAGACAAATAATATGAGGCCCTTCTCTCTGTGTACAAATTATTCACTCGCTTCTGAATAGACTTGTGGAGCCTTATCCAAGGCGTCAATCAATTTATCAGATTCGGCTTCTAATCTTACAATACACTCCAGAAATATGCTCAACAATCACGAGGCTTATGTAACTTTCCCAACGGATGCACAGGCCCCTTTAACACGCACTTCTTGAGTCAACTTGGACACAGAAATCTTCAGATCTGATTTTGATCAAGTCGGCACATATATCTGACGATGTTAATTCTAAACAAAGTGAAATTTTCAACTGAGCGGATTTCTTTTTGAGATCATTTCTGAACAAAGCAAAGCCTTTACAATCAAACATATTTCCTTATGAGGTCAATTATGGACAAAGTGGTGCTTGTCAAATTTGAGCGGATTTTTCCTAAGGCAGGCCCAATGTGAGGATTTCTCTGAGACGTCAGTGCCAATTCTAAGAGACTCTATGTCAGCAAAAGGTAAAACCTCATGTGTATTTATCCCGAGGTAAGAACGCATCATCTGTAATCGGACGTCACCTAAATTGAACCCAGAAGTCACTCCGTCTGGTGGTCATAACTTATGTCGGGAACGAAGTAATTAAAAGAATCCTTCATACATCCGTGCTAGAATTTATTAAGGTAGCCAAGACCACATGTAGCCGCAATTCGACGTCTTAGAAACATCGGGCTTATGAGGCAGATTAGCGAGTTTTTTTTTTTTTTTTTAATTTTTTAATTTTTTTTTCTCTTTTATTTTTTTTTCTTTTTCTATATTTCTCTGAGATAGTCGAGGCACCACGAGTTATCTGAAGCAGGTCACTGCATTTCGCTAACTGAATACCCTGAGTCGTGACGTCTAGAAAGCTGAAATCCTACAAGACTGGAAATTCGAGACAAAAAGCGTTCGTGGTTGACTGTTGAAGAGAGTGCAGGTGCCATGTTGGAATCTTGAGGGAACAATAACGATTCCAAATTGCAGTGGGCCCGCTGGATGGAAGTGAGCGTCGTTAAATAATTTGTTCAGATCGGCTTCCCGCTGCAATGAGCTCTCCAAACTATATAATACGGCTCTGCGTTAACTATATGGCTCTGCGTTAACTATATGACTCTGCGTTAATTATATAATCTCGGCTTCTCATGAAATTATTTGCATTCATGATACAACACATACAAATCATACCTTCTGTTTACGTATCACATCATCTCTTCACACTGGCTCTGCAAATTGCATTAGTCGCATAAACCACTTAGAACATATCAACGGTTTTTGTTTCTACGGAGGTGAGGTGCTTGGTCTCCCTTCACAGTAATTCGGTTCTCAAGTAACCCTGAAGCAGACCTCCAAAACCCATGCTGTCTTATTTTTCCTTGCTGCGGCTAGGGCAAAGAATTTCTCCTCTCCAGCGAGTCTTTCTCAAGTGTGAGTGATTACTCTCAACACAAGTTGGGCTTTGTCTTCAACTTGTCTCTGATACCATGTAAATTTCTGCATATGTTCTATGCCATTTCAGATTAGAGCACAATACTGAAGCAGATAGAACATACAAATAGATTGATAGAAGACAAGCCAAAACAGAGATGATGAATGGTGGTGTTACGACGATCAGCAGGATGCTTCTACCAGCAAAGTCTCCAATAGGTCATTCAGCCAAACGTGTCACACATAACCCCAGAACAACCCAAACAAAGAACAGTCCATATATATCACAGCTCCAACGCTATCCAGAGAGAGAGAGTTCCTCCACCACAATGTGTGTCAAATGAACTCTAAGTCTCTCCAATATATAGGAATCTTTGGGGGTGTGTGACACATCCTTTAAGACATTTAAGTCTATATTTTATTCCAGGCCGACCTAGCACATAAGTGGAATAAATTCAAAGTACATGTTCTGCTCATCCGATCGAGATGATCTTTAGATCAATCTTACACCTCTCCGAAAGAGGAGTCCAATAAAAAAATTGGGATCGTCATTTGAGCAGCACAACCTGAAGTTTGGACCTAGTTGTCCAATTTTAACAAGTTTTGTAGCCGATCAACATGAGAAAATTCAGAAATGTTGGAATATTCAATTTGTGCTTTTGCTTTCAGATTAGCTTGTTGATTTTTTGATTTTGTTTCTTGCTGATTTTTAGATCCATTGGCAGCTGATCCTTCAAGTATGCTGTCGATACCTTCTCGAAGATGATTGTCGAATTTTCCAAGCTTTGTGACTGTAAACTATTAACATTAGAGACAGCATCACGATCATCATTGACACTATAGGAAGTGTGCACCAATTATAGGAATTTATCATACATGTGTGATGCAATTTCATTATGATTGGCGTGAATATTCTTCAAATGTGAATTTTCAGTCATGTTAATATAAATTGAAGAAGACTCGTCAAAGCTTGAAATTGTTTCATATGGATTTGGAATACAAGGAAGAGAAACTAAATTTCTAAACCATCCTGTTAATTGAAACTCAGAAGGCAAATCTTCAAATTGAAACTGAAAACAAATTAATTTAAATCTAATTAGAAAATCATCCTAAGACTCACCTTCGAATTGGCGAAGTGCTTCAAGTTGATCACAAATCTTTTCATAATCATAATCCTAAAAAACATGTAGGAAAATTTTTACAAACTCGACCCAAGTGCGAATGGAGAAAAATGGTAATGATTTACACCAGTGTTTAGCTAATCCTGTCAACGTGAGAGTAAACATCCTACACATCACACCTTCCTCAATATCAAAATTATTACAATTTAAAGTAAATTGAAGAACATGATCAAAAGAAGTTTTACCATTGAATTTTGTTTTCGACAAGAGCTTGACTACCTTTATTGGAGTGGTGGCTGGTGGAAGTCCAATTAAACAACTCCAGATAGGCCGTTTAGAAGGAGCCATTGTAAACAATAAATTTTTTAAAACACAAGACTCAGAAAGGACAAATTGATGTTGGCCCTCCTTCTGTTGAGAAATCAAGGGCAGCTAGATCATGGTGATCTCTCTTTACTTTGATAACTGCTTGTGATGTTATTTTACTTTAACTTGATGTACTTGTAATTAGCTTCTTCTTCTCTTGATTAATATAGTTTTGTTATCATCAAACAACTACCAAACTACGAAGATCAATAAAATAAAAAGACACAAGATGTAGGCTGTTAGCCAAGGCCAAAACCTCTCCTAGAGAGTAAAACCCACAAGAATTCTTCTCTTATAGAATCTTCAAATGACGACTCCAAGACCTTTTAGAGTCAAGATAAAGACCCCTCTGAGATCAAGTCAACCTCTCCTTTGATGAGCTTGTCCTTCACAAAGTCAACCCAAGTCACACTGCTTGAAAAACTGCTTCAACTTCACTTCTGATCTCAAGTTCAGACCTGCAACTTTTGACTGCAAATTTTCGGCCTTGTTGCAGAAACCCTAGCTCGCACGTGTGGGGGAAGGTGTTGCGAATTAGGTAGGGCTAGGTTTAATTCAAATTCTCTTCTTGATAATTACTTGTGAGCTTACTTCTTTTACTTATGTCTTCTCTTCTTAGCTTATTATGTCTTTCATCAAGTCAGTTACCAAAATACAAGAGAGACAAATTTAGGCTCTTCGAGCCAGGGCCAAAACCTCTCCCTCTTGGAGAGGAAGACCCACAAGAAATTCTTCTTATAGACTTTCATATGACAAGTACCATGACCATCACACAAACCCTTGACCCTTGTATGCCTCCAAGACCTTGTCACTGCATCTTCATTGACTCCTTGAGTTGATCCTTCTTTTTTGAACTATTCTGCACCGTCTTGCACATTTTTGCACCAAGACTAGAGAGCTCGATCTACTTGTATTCTTCCTTCTTAGGCTGTATGTGATCCTTACTTGTGATATCATCACCTTGTTATAGACTTGTAGTGTGCACACCTTGCACCTTCACTTAATCTTGCTAGCTGATCTACAACGCACACAAGTCTTGTTTCCTTTGATGAACAATTTATCCTTTTATACTATAATGATACCCTTACCTTGTACTGCGTTACTTTGCTGATCATACTTATTATACTTCATACTGGTCCAACATCTCCGCACTAACATAGTCCTGTAGCTTTGCACTTAACACAGTTCTGCATTTCGCATTTATCACAGTCCTGCAACTTCACATTTCTCATAGTCCCTTCTTTGCACTCAATGCAATCCTTTCTTCACTCTGAAACTAGACTTGTTCTCGCACTTATTGCAGATATATATCACCAAAGTAATCTCAGACTTGTCCCCACTTCTTCCTGCAATTCTATCTGAAATACCCAAACCAAAATCCGAGTTTTGATGCTTACATTTACGCGCAGTCTATTTATAGTGGTCAACCCCTATAATTAACCGACCTGACAGTGAATAGATGTGGCTGTTCATTGAGCCGACTTGACCAGGGTTTATGAGCAGACTTGTAGAGGATGTCTTCCAACGTTTTGTAGGATGTCTTAAAGGGTATATTCATCACGAATTATGCTGGTGTTTATTACCATTCTTTAGCCATATTGTTGATCTTCTTTGACAAGGTCTTTGAGGCATACTTCATTGACTTGACTCTTCATATACATGGCTCTTAATTAATACATTTATGACAAGATGAAAAATCCCTAAAAGACATCAAGAGGAAGTCTTTTGACCTATAATAAAAACCTTGCTCATGAAACCTATGAAGCAAGCATAACAAAAATACATTTTATTATCTTTGTCTTCTTCATTACATAAATACATAATTGCATAGTCAATATGAAGACTGATCCTAGGTACACTTTCCAACACTCCCCCTTAACTAGGGAGGTATTCATAATGGCACATGGTCACTTTCAATTTGAAGAATCTCATAAGAAGAATCGGATTGGTAATCGCATCTGTATAGCATCATATCAACCAGCATTGTCCTAGTTCAAGGCCTTGACTAACAACCCCATCTCTCAATGAGACAATGGGCTACAATGCTGGCGAGACACATGACTTATAAGCACCATAGTCATTGTCTCTCCAAGGTACATACTCCACCCAGGTGTTCCCAGAGTATGACCTTCTTGGACTATTCTTCTCTTGGGTAGCCAGCCCTCAAAGAATATCAGTCCCCGACTACTCTTAACTTGAATGCCCTATCTCATTCTCAAAGAGTATCGGATGCCAGATGATTACCCAATCCTCCATTTTGTCTTCCAGGTGAAGACCAGAATGATGTGTCTATCCATTCTCTCCTCATGGCCTTCACTAAGACTTACGATTGTTAGTCCTGGTCTAGTCCATGACACATGAATGTAGAGAATCATATTCATCACTTCCTTTTGATTCAGGAAGGACATACTTCAAGTTTCTTCCAAGTAAGAAACTTACCACCAAGCTCCCTCTGAACCAGGGACCTACAATAGCAATGGTGAGACACCCAGCTGCTCATGAAGAATTCCTCCTTCGATGTCATGAATTTCGATATTGGGGAATCTTGAACATTGGCTTCATAGGGCATATATCATATGTCACTTTCATCCATGAGTCTGTCATCCACCAGAAAGTGATTCATTTCTCTTTCTCATCTAGTCCATCTTTAAGCCATGCTGCTTTCCTTCGAACCATCTCCCAAGGATCTTACATCCTTCCACATGATTGGCAACCCTGCATAAACTTATCCAGATAAACATATGCATAAGAACTTTTAAATCGAAATTTACCTCAATGATGATCTTTCACCATGACATCTTCCTGTAGGCATCGACATCCTCTATTCAGATTGACACATCTCCTAAAGATATGTATTGTCAAGGGTCTTCTTGTTTACCATACTTCTATCAGAGTCCATATATCTTCCTAGGAGATCTCCTAGTCACATCTTCTTGGCTTCGGATGGTAACCACCTCTTGACATGGTTGCACTTCGTGATCTCTTCGTTTCTTTCTCCACACAACTTCATTCCCAAAAACTTCCAGTATCTAGTTCCTTGTTTGTATACAACCACCTCATATTACATATGAGGACATTTTTGATTTCATCTGTTAGTGGCAACCTGTGCACTAGAAGAGATCCTTCTTTCTTTGATCATACTTCTAAAGATAAAAGTCCATCACCTGCAACCATATGACATGACTTAACAACATCCAGTGACAACATATAGATATATGTACCTCATCCTTTTCCTTTTGAGTCATCCTACAACAATTTTACTAGAATGAAGAACTTCATTCCCTTGACCTGCTTCATCAATATGTCATCATGTTCTAATTCCTGAATTCTGCAAGATAGAATTCCCAATGAAACCTTGTGCTTTCTTTCTAGTCAGTGAATCCAGAGAGAACTCCATTAGAAAAATGTGAGCACTTGTTTGATGATGACCCTTGATATTGATGACTTCCTTCCATCATTGTAGTTATCAATGAGGTTTCCAGAAGCTACTTCTTCAAGTGCTCCTTCCTTGCTTCTATCATGATGCTATTAATATATATTGCTTCGTATCATACTATTTTACAACCAACATAAATCACTTAAAGAGAAAGATGATCTTAGTCATAATAGAGATCTTTTGCTTCTTCTTTCTTAGATTTCTTTGCATCAGGTTTTTCCCTTTCATCTGTGACATGGGCTTCTTCCTTTTTCCTCTTGTCCTTTCTAAATTTAGGACAATCCATTTTATAATGTCCAAAATCATTACATCCAAAGCATCGTTCTTTGTCCATATTTCTTCTTTTATTTTGAGGACCAAATTTACTGAATCTTCCTTTCTTCCTGGACGTGGTTGCAAAGGCTTGATCCTTTTCCTTGATCCTGTATCATCTTTGGCTTTCAATCTTGATTCTACTATCTTACGTAGACCCTGGAATGGCATTGCTTCTTCATTCTCATTGATGCTTGAAGTGAAACTTCCCCATTCTTTAGGTAGAGTATTTTGTACCATAGTGAGTATTTCTCCATTAGACATTACTTCTCCCAATTTCTGCAGTTGATCTTGTATTGCGAAAATCTCCATGGAATTCTTCCTTCCTTTCTTGACTTTCTCAATTTGTATAATTTTTGTCTCAGGGATATTATTTCCCCTGCAGAACCTTTCGAGAATAGCTCCACCAATTTATCATATATTTCTTTTGAGGATTCTAGATTTGATACATAGGGAATGAGAGGGTCCTTTATGGAGTCTATAAGAATCCTTCGGGCTCTTATGTCTCCCTTCATGTATTTGATATATGCTTGAATGACTTCTTTTGAAGGTTGAATTGTAGATCCTTCGATGTAGCCCATAACTTCATTTTCAATTAGATTCAAATCTGTCCTCTTCTTCCATGCACTAAAGTTTGATGACCCAACCAATTTGTTGCTCTCTTTGCAATAAGTCATTTTGATAGATTTAGATGAGGTCATAGATACTTACTTGAGTAGAGTGACTTCCTCCTTCTAGCAGCTTCCTTGATGAAGATGAAGTTAGGAACTCCCTCTTAGATTGAATTCTCCAATGTAGATGTCTTCAAAGGTGTTGGATAATGTTGAATGGTGCTTGATGATGTGTCTTCCAACAATGTCTTCAATGTCATAAATCTTTGATGGCAAAGATTATCTCCTTGATGAGTGGATCCTTTAAATGGGATTGAAGGTCTTCTTGATATGGCTTGAGAATCTTCCTTGAAAACTGATTTGACTTTTCAACGCAAACTTTGACCTTGACTTTGATTCTTGCTTCCTTGAGTGTCTTCTTGCTAAGTAGCAATTGTCTTTACCGTAGCTCTGATACCATGTTGAGAATTAGGTAGGGCTAGGTTTAATTCAGATTCTCTTCTTGATAATTACTTGTGAGCTTACTTCTTTTACTTATCTCTTCTCTTCTTAGCTTGTTATGTCTTTCATCAAGTCAATTACCAAAATACAAGAGACACAAATTTAGGCTCTTCGAGCCAAAGCCAAAACCTCTCCCACTTGGAGAGGAAAACCCACAAGAAATTCCACTTATAGATTTTCAGATGACAAGTACCATGACCATGACACAGACCCTTGACCCTTGTATGCCTCCTAGACCTTGTCACTGCATCTTCATTGACTCCTTGAGCCGATCCTTCTTTTCTGCACCATTCTGCACTGTCTTGCACCTTTCTGCACCAAGAATAGGGAGCTTGGTCTCTACTTTTATTCTTCCTTCTTCGGCTGTATGTGATCCTTACTTGTGATATCATCACCTTGTTATAGAATTGTACTGTGCAGACCTTGCACCTTCACTTAATCTTGCTGGTTGATCTTCAACATACACAAGTCTTGTTTCCTTTGATGAACAATTTATCCTTTTATACTATAATGATACCCTTGTACTGCATTACTTTGCTGATCATACTTATTATACTTCGTACTGGTCCAACAATTCCGCACTAACACAATCCTATAGCTTTGCACTTAACACAGTTCTGCAACTTCGCATTTATCATAGTCCCGCAACTTCACATTTCTCACAGTTTGTTCATCGCACTCAACACAGTCTTTTCTTCACACTGAAACCAGACCTGTTCTTGCACTTATTGCAGATATATATCACCAAAGTAATCTCAGACTTGTTCGCACTTCTTGCAATTCTATCTGAAAAACTCAGACCAAAATCCGAATTCTGTTGCTTACATTCTGCACAGTCCAGTGGGCTATTTATAGTGGTCAACCCCTATAATTAGCTGACCTGACAGTGAATAGATGTGATTGTTCATTGAACTGACTTGACCAGGGTTTATGAGCTGACTTGTAGAGGATGTCTTCAGCTTTGTGTAGGCTGTCTTGAAGGGTATATCCATCACGAATTATGTTGGTGTTTTGTACCATTCTTGAGCCATTTTGTTGAGCTTCTTTGACAAGGTTTTTGAGGCATACTTCATTGACTTGACTCTTCATATACAGGACTCTTAATTAATACATTTATGACAAGATAACAAATTCCTAAAAGACATCAAGAAGAAGTCTTTTGACCTATAATAAAAACCTTGCTCATGAAACCCATGAAGCAAGCATAACAAAAATACATTTTGTTATCTTTGTCTTCTTCATTACATAAATACATAATTACATAGTCAATACGAAGACTGATCCTAGTTACACTTTCCAACAAAAGGATGGTAAAATACACCTTCTCTCTCCTTCGCTTAGGGTGTTTATTTCTCTTTAGGTATTCGACTTCCAAATTTGGTCTTCTTGACACCACGTTTTAGCTTTTTGAGGTGGCTGCAATTCAGTCTTGCTGCAACAAAAATGATGCCCTAGTTTTTGCACGTGTGAAAGATAGAGGCCCAAAACTTCAGTTTTATCTCTTTTAGCTTTTTCGCACTTTCTCCTTATTCTTTTCTTCTTGTCTTGCTTCTTCTTCCTTGTAATCGAACTTGCTTGGATTAGTTCTTCAAATGAGGTTGAGTTCCTTTATATATAGGCTTCTTGTGAGGCTCGAATAGCCCTTATGAGGTCGACTTCATCTTTGTAGGCTGACTTGTCTTCTTGCAGGCTGACTTGGTCTTGGAGGGAGACTTTTGACTCGTATTACTTACAATAAATTATTTTTACATGATACAAAATGCCCAATAGGGTCTATTACATATTACAATGACTCCTTGACTTCTTTAAGGCTACTGTGAATCGGATACGGATACGGATACGGATTCGGATTCGGATTCGGATCCACCAGTTTTTTGAAAAGCTAGGATCCGGATACGGCAGGGAAACGACAAGTACAAACAATATAAATATAGTTTTATAATTTTAAAAACAAACTATTTATATAAAAATAATATAATTTATCATTATTATATATATATAATCTTATTATTAATGTATATTTAATATTAATTAATATGAATATAATTATTATATATATAATTAATATTTTAAATTAATAATTGTATAATTAATGTATTATTTATAAGTATTTAATCTTAATTATTTAGACAAGTTTACATTAATTATTTCTTATTAATTAAGTTACTTTATAAACCATATCACTTGCACATTACATGAACATGTTACTTTAATGTTAATATAAACTTTACTTTTTAAATTTTAACACATTACATTAACATATTACTTTAATATTCCTTTCTATAAACTTTACTTTTTAAATTTTAACACATTACGTTAACATATTACTTTAATATTCCTTTCTATAAACTTTACTTTTAACGTTTTAATATTCCTTCATATAAACTTTATAAGTTTTGAATGGTGGATAAAGTTCACATTTAATATAACTATGCCAAATGGCCATGGTTTATAAATATTACTTTTTATATATTTAAAAAATCATGTCATTTTAACAGATTACATTGAATATGTTTAATATTTTTATATTTCTCGTTATAAGCTTTTGTTTTTACTTCCGAATGTTTTATAAAGTTCACTTATATTTATAACCATGTCAAATGGCCATGATTTATCAACACTAATTTTATATATTTAAAAGCCTATGTTGAATCGTCATTTTTAAACTCTACGGCAAGTGTTAGACTGTCGTTTTTAAACCTTACGGCAAGTGTTAGACGCTCGAACTCTCTCGATCTTTCAGTTATGTGAAGGAAATACAGAGTGTGAATTATTCAAAATTACACGGAAATGCAGATATTGGCAGGAAGGTAGCGCCCAAAAGGTTGATCCATCTAACATCGTGATGATCGGAATTCGATTTTCAGTTTTACAATAACTGTAATCGTTGAAAAAAATCCATTTACCAGCGTGAAAACCAAAAAAATTCATTCTGGTCGATCATACAGTCCACGAGGGAAAAGGTGTTGTTGTTGATTTGTCAACCATACGAATCTTGGGTGGATCCGAATCCGTATCCGTATCTGATCCGGGGATCCGCGCATCCTGCACTTAGGCCTGACGGATCCGGTAACACAGCTTCTTTGACTCTATGATAAAATCCTAGACAGATAATGGGTAGCTGACCTATAACAATGACCCAGAGCATGAAACCCATGCTATAAAATAATAATAACAACTTCTTCTCTTTTACATCAACAATAAAAATCAAGAGTACAAAGACGTATTGAAGACCGAACTTAGTTACATATTTCTACACCTTTTTAGCACCAAAAATGTTGATGGCAAAAATGACTTCATCAACATTTGGGAAGGCCACCCGGTCAAAGTCCCAAACTGTGACTCTTTATCCATTTAATTGATGACTCCAAATGGTTCTATTGGGTCCAGTTACCTCTCTCTCTTCTCTCTGACTTGTGGTGTTTCTATTACTTACCAACAAGAAGAGAGATATCAGATCTACCCTCTTGCAGAGCTCTTGCAAGAAAACAATCCTTAAGCTGAATTCAGGGCTCAACCAAGCCACACCTAAGGCTGCTTCTTTATAAGGAGACATCTAAGAGTGAAATTAATTAATTTAACTCTAAATCTAATCTAAATGCAGTGCGAAAAAAGTAAGGGAAATTAACTTAACTCAATACCAGAGATAGCTCCAAATACCAAGTGCAAGAATTCAATTAACATGGGGATTAACATGTTTTTGATGGTAAATGCTAAGCCACCGAATTAGTTCTCACAACGAATATTATTACTAACATGCGTGCTCTGTTTTGGAGATTTAAAATAGTGAATGATTAGCCATCAAAACTGGGAAAAAGTTCACTCAGTTCTAATAACAGTTAAACCAATTTAGATAGCAAATTTTTGAGAAAATAGTTACTCATAAATTTGATTTAAGTACATGAACAAAGTGAAAATCAATAACAAATCCCTGAGACTAATAGATGAAATAATTGATCTATAGGACGACCATACTCATATTTAACAAAAGTGCACAATATGAAGTAATTTATGCAGATCTGCCATCAAAAATGAAATTTGCATTTCAAATAAAAGTATTCAAATACAAATCGGTAAACTTGGATCCCTTTGCTCTCTTTCCCAATGGATCAACAACCTCCTCAAAATGATAAACTCTGTTAGTAGTAGGAAGAATTACAAAAGTGCAAGTTCTTCCCCATTAACCGAGATTGAATTCTGAAAAGAAAACCCCCAATATCCTTAGATCTGGGTTTTCCTCCCAATCTACAACTTAAAATCCATTTACAAAAGTGCTTAGAGTCTCTAAGTTGCAACAAAGAGGAACCATGTTCTCATTCTCAAAACTCATATTTGTAATTACAAGAAATCCCCAAAAATGGAGAGCTGTTGAAAGAAGTTTTAGATCCAACTGTTTTGGAGCTGCGAATCCTCTTCTTCTCCTTTTCTGGATCAATTTCATTGCTCCAAGATCTCTTAGCTTCATGCTCTCCAACAAATCTTTTAAAAACCAATCAAAATTCAAACAAAATGGGTTAATTTTGCACATAAAAATCAAAGTGCCAAAAATTGGGAAAACAAACTCTCAAGCTGAAATGCAATTAAATAAATAAACAAAAGAAATATGAGCTTTCCATTGATCTTTGTAATGATCTCTTTGGCCCAAGGAGGTAGTCTCGATTGAATTTGCAACTACAAAACTCTGACCAATTCAAATTTCAAAACTAAACTCAAAAAATTAGTTTTTTTTTTGGTTACAAATTTGGAGCTCCAAATTCTGCTAATTTTTAGGGATAGTAAATGCACAGATTTGGGTGGGTTAATGTTCCCAGATTATTCTTGATGACCTTAGCTTTCTAAGGTGCCATCCCAGGCCTCATTTGGCCAAGTGGAACTCAAGATATTAGCTTCCAAAGTCAAGGTGTCAAAATTGCCAATGTGTTGGAAAATATGAGCGTCCCATTGATCCTTGTAATGATCTCTTTGGCCCAAGGAGGTAGTCTTGATTGAATTTGCAACTATAAAACTCTGACCAATTCAATTTCAAAACTAAACTCAAAAAATTAGTTTTTTTTGGCTACAAATTTGGAGCTCCAAATTCTGCTAATTTTTAGGGATAGTAAATGCACAGATTTGGGTGCGTTAATGCTCCCAGTTTATTCTTGATGATCTTAGCTTTTTAAGGAGCCATCCTGGGCCTCATTTGGCCAAGTGGAACTCAAGATATTAGCTTCCAAAGTCAAGGTGTCAAAATTGCCAATGTGTTGGAAAATGCGGGCAAGACTATGATATTTTATTAATATGTACAAATTAAAATTAATATATAAAAATTATTAATATAAAATTAAATAAAATTCTAATTTTAAACTATATATTTAAATTTTAATAATTTTAATAACATAATTAAATTAAATAATTGTTAAACAAAATTATTAATATTTACAAATTAAAATAAAATAAAATTATAGAAATAATTAAAATCTATTTAAAAATCTAAACTAATTAATAAAATTTTAAAAAGAATTAAATTACAAAAATAATAAAAAGAATTTATTTTAAAATAATAGAAAACAACTTTTAATAAGATATTAAGATAAGAGGTGCCTTTTGGGACTCATAAATGAGCCTGGGAGTATATAAGGGAGAGAGAAGGGAGTTATAAGGAGGTGAAGGATACGTGTGGATAGGAGGGGAAAAAGAAAAAAAGAAAGAAAGAATTTTTAATGTCCACGAGGCTAAAAATAGCCTATGGGACAGATTGCTTCTCTATCTGACTCTTGTATTCGACCCTTTTCCTGTGAAGTTTTACAATGAGCACTCCCAACTTATCGACAAACTCTTCGCTGAATAGATTATCCCAAGAATTAGCTGCCAGAATACCTGCATAGTTTTCTCTCGTGTCCTTGAAGGCCTCACATTCTAGAATGAAATGTTTTTCTGCTTCCACTTTTCCGAGGAGCAAAAATACATAATCTTTCTTCCCACATTTCTTTTGGCCTTTTCCAGTCACCAAGCCACAACGGAGTCGATGAGAATTAGTCCTGCACTGGAGTTAAATCACCGAGGGCCGACGACTCGAGAGGTATTTGAAAAGGAGCCAAGAGAGGGAACTTGAGGGAGTTATAAGGGGAAGAGAGGTCCAGAAGGAAGAGGAGCCAGGAGGAAACTAAAAAAGGGAGTCGGGGTGCTTTTATAGTGGAGGCAGGGCATGGAGGAGGGGAGTGAGGAGGTTGGGCTCCCTGTGGAGTGGGGTCGTCCTCCCCATAACATGCCATATGTTATATCAAAAATCACGCCTATTATGTGAAAAAAAAACAACTCACGCCTATTTTATATATGAGAGAGGGATCCGAAGGCCAAGAGGCCTGTAAGCTTTTCGAAATACAATTAAATTTCAAAATAATCACGTTTTTTGTTTTTTTGTTTTTTTTTAATTATTAATTTAAATTAATAAAAATTAAATAACTAATTAGAAACTAATTAAATACTAATTAATATTTACAATTTTATTAATTTAATAAATTACAATTAGTTTAGTTAATCTAGGTTACTTAAAGCAATTAATCAATATTTACAAGTTAATTAATCCTAATTAATTAAATGAATTAAATGATTTTATTTACATTTTTAAAATTAATTAAATTACAAATAAAAGTAAAATACAATTTGTACATTTTTAGTTCAGGCGGTGAAAATCACTAAAACTTTGAATAAGTGCCATTTTCAAACCGAATGTCCAAACTCAGCAAAATCAGAAAAAATGAAATCCCCACAAAACTATCCAAACCAAAGCATTTAAGAGGCAATATGCCCAAAAATTTACATGGAGGGTCCCCATTATTATTGTTATGAAGATAATAAAATAAAAATGGTGGGGATTGTGGTTTTGCCACAACAAGATTCTAAGATATGCACCAAATAAAAACAAATCATTGAATTAAAAGTTTCAGTAAATGGGTGGAAAAGCATGCCGAGGAAAGGGGTAACTCATGCCACCACAATTGCTCCCTCATTAGATCATTACACTCAAGATGTTGGACCCCATTAACTGTTCCCATGGGTGTGGCACTTGCCTTGAAGTCTCTCCCACTCCATCACCACCATTATCACACACACCTATGGATTGATGGGTTGAATTGAGACATGTTACTCCTGCTGGGTTTGGAAGCACCTAATAGGGTTGTTGACCTAGTCATCCCTAACACAAGTGAGATACCCTGTTTACAAATCTTGATCTAGTTAAACATTTGAAGGTGAGTTTTATGTGATGTATTTTTGTGCCCCTAACATTAGACATGGTTCACTATGATGCTTTAATGGTTTCATGCCCCTAATGAAGTTGATCTTACTTGATCTTGAGAGGTTTTGTTCAGGAGGTTTCACACTGCAACAAAGATCTCTTGTGGGATAGCTTCATTCCTCTTCAACATCTTTGAGGGGGTTCTTTGCCCTGTTATTAGAGTAGACATGACCTTTGTGACCCCAACGTTGTCCCTCTAGGGATGAATGTTGGACCTTGAGCAACTTTCACATGATACTAGGCCTCTTAATGAGCCTCCAGAATGCTGAAACACTAAGCTAGAAAGCTTGGACATTGGACTATTTGATGATGTGCTCAGATGAACCCAAGATGCCCCATGATGTCCTTGGCCTTGATTTAATGGACAATGCTTTGTTCCGAAGCCTAGATGAGGATGGTTATCATTGAGATGACTTGGGAGGGCTAGCACATCCCTCTTTGATGCCAACACTTGCCCTTAGGAGTGCCACATCTCTCCCACATGCATGAAAAGGGTGTCATAGGGTGTCTCTTGGATGATTTCATGGTGGAGGATGTTGGTGAATGTAACTAGTTTCAGTCTTCATAATTTGTACCATTATGTATTTTATGTAAACAACAAAAGAAAAGAAAAAAAGAAGAAAATTTATTAGTATTTTTCTAGACCAGCATGCTCTTCATGCTTCTAGGTTTTTGAGTCAAAAGAGTCAAAGTCCTATTTGGACCTGTTGTAAAGAAAAAGGAAAAATAATTTTTAAATATTTAATTTTGGGTCTCTAGGTGCCAAGTCGGCCCTAACCCAATGGACATGTCTATTTGCCCCCCCTCTAAACTGTATAAATAGAGGGAAGATGGAGCTCATTTGGACACACACACTTGGATGGATTTGGTCTGAAATATCGCAGAGAAGACAAAGACGATGTGGAGGGCCGAAGTCTAAAACAAAGGTTTTCTTCTTCAACTAGAATTTGTGGAAATTTTGCCTTGATACGTCTCTTGTTGTTGATCTCTTGATGATGGATTTGCTGTGCTAGAGGAAGGTCTGACTTGACATATAGAGGGTGAAGTTTTTTGTGGTGATGGGTCTTGGATATCTCATTTGATCTGATTCTATAAGAAGAAAATTTTCTGGGTTTTCCCCTTGGAGGTGTTTTTCCTTGGCTTGGAGCCTATATCTTGTGTTTTTTTGTTTTTTTGTTTTCATGTTCATGTTATGGTAATTGTTTGATGAAAGAACAAGAATAAGATTAATAAAGAAACAAATTAAATTCATAAGCAATTACTATGGAAACAAAAATCTAAACTAATCTGCAGGCCTCTCGATTTTCCAATAGAGGAAGCACCTTTTGAAGATGTATTAATGCATTTTGGGACTTTCTTGGAGTGAAGAGCACTCTTGGACCCTTGTATTAGTTTCTTGATGCCTTATTACCTATTTTGGAGGAGGGTGTCGTGGTGGAAACTATTTTTCTCCCACATGTTGGTTTTTTTTTTCACATTTTGTTATGTTCTAAAGCTAATTCAAGGTATGCTTGTGACCTTTGATCTAGTTGAAGGCTCAAGTAAACTTTTTTTTAGGGATTTTTCTTGTAAAATTAGTGAAATAAGGCTTGGTTTCCCTCATATAAATAGAGGGGAGCGTTATTCACTTATTCATCATCATTCATCATCACACATCTCTCTCTTTAGAAGTGCACACTAGCTCTTTGTCTCCTTCTTGCTTGGCCACAATATGATTCTATGGCGCGAATTGCTCTTGGAGAGGGAATTTTGCTTGAAGATAGTTTATTGGGATTGAAAGAGATTCTTGTGGAAATTTTGTAAATTTATTGCTTATTTTCTATTTTCTGCATGTTATGTCATATGAATCAGGGTTTCTGTGCGTGCCATGATAAAAATTTCTATATTTATCTTGAAATCTGGATTCTCTAAGCTATGCGAAATTGTTTTCCTTGAATCCTTCAAGAGAGCTTTGAGTTGTACAAATCTTGAATATAAAATCTCCCTATTAAGGAAGCCACTAGGCTTTGTAAATGAAGCGACAAAACTTATAGTTGTTTGTGCTTTTAATTGTAAATACACAAAGGTGTTGTAAATAATATTTTTATTAATAAGATGAAATATACAAAAGTGATGAATGTTACAATGAGGGACTGCCTATATATCTAGGCATGTGCCCTTTCATGAATGGTCATGTCTTTTTAGACATGCCTTTCTATTTAACTGATGACTATTTGATAACCATTACAATGATTATTTATTATTTATATTTATTTGTATTTATTGTATTGTTTTATATAAAATATATTCATAACATTGCCCCTCTTCAAAATCTTTGCCCTCAAAGCTTTATTGCTGACAATTTTTCACCATGTGTTTATCATCTTCACATATCTAATTCGTCACTAGTACCTCAACATGTATAGTTTGTTGGTAAAACTGTCTTGAAACTAGGGTTTATCTATTCCCTCTTTTGTAAAAATTTATTTCCTTTTAATTTTTTTTTCAATTTTTTTTTTAATTAAATAATAATAATTTTTTTGAATTAAATAATAATTATTTTTTAATAATATAATAATAATAATTTTTTATATTTATTTTTTTATTATTTTATATAATTAAATTAATTATATAATATAGTTATATAATTATAACTATATATAATAATTTAATTATATAATCAATTTTAAACTATATAATAGTAATTATATAACTTTATATATATAACGTGGCCTCCACTATGAAATGAAACGAAACGATCCAACACGTGAGTGATAATACACGACCTTTGGTGGGAAAACAAACGACGAGCGAGTGGAAGCTGTCAGGACCGAGGACACGACAGACTGAAAAGGGTTGTCGGTTGGTCGCTTGATTGACGAACATGGATGGAATAGCCTGGGGTAGACATGAGAAAGGGTACCGATTTTGATGTGTGGACGTGGGCATGAACGGTGGAAAGAATGAGATGACGCGGCCCGCGAGTGATCTGGCGAAACAGGCGAGGAGACAGGAAAAGTACCAGCGGTGTATGCTATGGAGGATGCAGCAGAGGGCACAATGGGTGGTCGGCTTAAGAACTGGTGGCAGTGACAGATATGAACGAAATCGGCGAAGAACATAGGGATGGTCGGGGCCAGCATTTGGCAGGGAATGATGGCAGAGTCTAGTGTGATGGTTGAATCTATAACAATACAAGGGGTCGGAAGCAGACAACAGATGGAGAACTTGCTCGGCGTTGCAGAATTATAGGCACAATGGAACAAAAATGACACACTCACGGGAATTAACACTCTGATCGAAGGGGATGGATAACATAGCGGGAGAAAGCCAAAACAGTGAAAGGGTATACTGGCATCACAAACATGAAGTGGGTAGAAGAAGAATGGTCGGGAAAACAACGACTATAGTTTTGATGGAGAACATTGTGTAGGATCTGTAATCCCAGAGGATGCATGTACTGCAGCAAGTGGAGGTGGCAATGGAGTTACGTGAGTTGATAAGCTGCTCCTTGATAATTTCCTTAAACTCAAATGTCGTGATGGGATCATATGATGCAACCATCATCTGCAATTGTGTTCTGTCAGATGAGTCTGTTTCAACTCTAAGCAAGTAAAGTGTGGCTCTTGGAGCCTCAGAATAAAATGTGGTACTTGCAACTAAATTGTTAGGATTGGGATCAAGTCCCGGAGAAATAGTTATCCGAATGCTATTGAATAGATTTGCGATTTGAGAAGGTGACAAGGGTTTTACATCTTTGACCATTTCTTGTAGCTTCATTGGTGGGCCAACAAGTGCTCTCCATTGAGGGAAAAAGTCATCAACAGACATAGATATAGGTTGTAGAAATTTGTTGAAAACGCATGCAACCATAGCTTGACATTTACTAGAATAGTGTTATTTTTATAGAAGTCTAGAACTGCCACATCTCTGCTATCTCGTAGATTCACAACCTCAAGTGGACACTGCACCTGAGCTCTTGGAGGAATTTTATCAAAAACATGTGAAAGCTTCATTTTTAAATGTGCATGGGGAAAAATGACAACTTAAACATAAGATAGTGTTGAAGTATTCTTGTTGCCCAAGAAGAGGACAAGACGTCCATGATGAGCTCTCGATTCAACCTTTAAACCTATTTGAATAAAGGGGTATTCATAGAGGACACCACCATCTAGGCATAAACCTTGAAAATGCTTAGTAAGGTTACGTTGCTTAAGTTCTTCCAATGGCACAACCAACCATGGCATTCTTGAAAATTCCTCTTCAAAATGTTCTACGTTGACGAAATTGGATACTAACACAATCTCAAAGGCCTTTCCTTTATTCAGAAGCTCATTGTAAATATCGACAAGCTGTGCATCAAACTCTCTATTCAAGACATACACGAAAAACAGATCCATTGTTTTTCCCACAGGTTTTGTCACTGAGACCTTCTCTTCATTGTTTTTGATTAACACGACTTGTTCCAAGGCTGACAACGAACTCTGTTGGGATTCATCCACAAGGTTCAAAGTCTTATCATGCTCAACTAGTTCATCCACTTCAGCCATTGTGTGGGCCTGCTTATTTATTTATTTATTTATTTTCGGGTCTGTATTTTCATTTTTGGAAAAAGGTTGTTGGGTCTTGGTTACTGCTTTTGGTTTCATTTCTTCATTATTTTTAGAGGTTTCTTCCTCACTAATTTCATCCTCAGCGATTCATAAAATGCAAAATTTAGCATTCATTACATTGTAAAACCCTATTTCTAGGGTTGACATCATCATTGTATTGCTGTTTTATGCATATTTCGACCATAAAAAATCCATTACAAGTCCTAAACCTTGCATATCTAATTGAGAGTCTTAATCATTTATTGATTTATCATCATAAGGCTATTTCTTCTGGCTGTTATATGACATTGCATGCCCTATCATTGGAAATATATCAAACCCTAACTTATAACAACCTTCTAATTTGTTCAAGTGGTATAAGGATAAGTGCTTGTACTTTGGTAAAGAACATCTTAGCCTTCTTGGCTCTGCCAATACCCTATCCCAATCATTAAAATGTTGAAAATGTAGCGAGCAAGGTCTTCTGGCTTGTGCCTTAGCTAGTGAAGACCTCGAGTTGTCTACAGGAGATAGATTTCAGTGATGGTGACTTTATTTCCAGTTTATGGGGATAATCATCTAGTTAACATGCGTAGAGTTGGAGCTTCAATTAAGTGGAAGTCTTCATCAGTTTGACTGCATGATTCGTTGGCAGATCGAGTTCAGTTAGAGCAAGTTGGGTCTTCAGTCTTGATTGAAGGAAGAGCAAGTTAGATCTCCAATGTTGATTGGAGAGAGCATGAATTAACAACTCCAGTGATTATTGGAAGGAGAGTGAGTAACACTCTAAGCTGACTCGCTATCAGAGCTCGAGTTCTAAATTTGAACCAACCTAATTTAGCATGGATCGAATCTATAAAGGAAGGACGAAGGCACAAGTAAACACAATTGTTTTATGCACGAAGGATTGTGACATGACAAAGCTCACGAGTTAGTGTGAGAGAGCCTTGATTGTGGAGCGTAGGAATTGTGTCCTAAAAAATCGGAGCACAAGTGCGCTATGATTTAGAAGCTGATTGGTAGTGCATGGAAAGGAGTAGGGGTCCTAAAAAATAGGAGCTCAAGTGCGCTAAGAAATAGGGCCAGGAAGTGCAGTAGGAAATAGGAGATCAACGCAAGTGATAAGGAGGCCAAGGAGGAACAAAATTGAGGAAAGACAATAGGGTTTGTAGAGCAAGTCAAGGAGGCAATAGAATCATCAATTGTGTGTAGGAACCAAGATCAAGTTGTGATCAAGGAAGGCGAAGGTCAATTGTATTTGCTGAGATTTGTGTGAGAAGCAGAATGCTTTCTCAAGAGAGACAGAGTGCTTTGTATTAGATTCAATTGCTCCAAGACAATCAATACAATAGCCACATTAAGCAAGCAAATTTTCCCTGTTGGGTTCCCGAGAAAAGTGTGTCAATTTGTGCATGTGTTTTTATCTCTGTGTTTTTATTCCGCTGCGTATGAATTGTTAAGAAACTTTGTATCTTGGTGAATGTAAACTAGTTTTAGTTTTCGGTTATTCACCTAAGTAGTTGCAGAGTTTCGTGGAAATTTAGCATGGTATCAAAGTAGGGATTAATATAAAGACCGACACAAAGTTGATCAATTAGGCTAGAGCTCAAATCAATTAGGAAGGCTAGCGCAAGAGTTTGAAGAGCAGAGTAGAGAAGCCCCTTGGATAGTAGTATGTCATTCCTAGGGCTAAAGTCAGATCAAGTTTAGAGGGAGCCTCAAATTTTTGTGCATGGAAGGAGCAGATATATGTGGTGTTGGAAGATGACGGGGTGATAGAATTTGTGAAGAATCAAGTAGTTCCACCTCTAGATCCCCAACAGTTGGCCCAACATAACAAGAATGACACCAAGGTGAGGAAGATTATTCTTGAGGGGATCAAAGATCATATTATCCCTCATCTCCATGAGAAGAAGGCAACGTATGAGATGTATAAAGCCATCTTAGATCTATATTAGGGTTCTCGTGATGTTAGGAAGCTTGCTCTCAAGGAGAAGCTAATAATTATCCGGATAGGCAAAGGAGAGTCTATCATCACACATCTTTTGAAGTTCACTCAGGTTCAAGATGAGCTAGGTGGTGTGGGCGTGACTGTACCAGACAATGACCTTGTGAGTCTTGCTCTTCTAGGACTCCATAACTCTTTGTATAGTTTTCAAGATGCAGTAAGTGGCAGAAAAAATATTCCCAGTGGGAAAGGTTATGGAGTGATTGTGTTCAAGAAGAAATCCGGAGAGGGACGAGAGCTGGGAGAGAAGCTCCAAAAGAGGACAAGGGGAACTTTGTCTTGGTAGGCAATGGTAGCAAATCCAAAGGCAAGAAGGGCTAAGGAGAGGCTGAGTCCAGTCAGAAGGGCAAGAAGAAGGATTTGAGCAAGATCAAGTGCTTCCATTGCCATGAGTTCCAACACTATGCCACTAAGTGTCCTAATCGGAAGGAGGAGGCCAACAAGGATCACGTAGCTGTATCAATGGAGGTAGATGCATTTTCCGCCTAGTTCGAGAAAGATTTCTCATTGATAGCTTGCATGGCAAGCTCAACAAACAATAATGTGTGGTATATTTATTCAGGAACATCCTTCCACATGATCGAGAACAAGAAGAATTTAAACCACCTGAAGGAGAAGGACATGCAATTTCAGATTGAGCTAGGAGATGATGGCATGTATGCAACTAGAGAAGTTGGCACTGTCAGTTCTGAGAGGGAGATAGGTAATCCTCACCATCTTAGAGATGTCCTCTATGTTCTAGGACTAGAGCAAAATCTTGTTTTAGTAGCTACCCTTGAGGACAATGGTTATGATGTCATCTTCAACAGAGGTAAGGCTTACCTTAAGCGCTTAGCTTCTAGATTGTGAAGCAGATAGGAGTGAGGATGAAGAATCTCTACAAGTTCTGGGTAGAGATAGGCACAACCTTGAGTAGCAAGGAAGGACGTGCACAGGGTAGAGAAGTGGTGGTTGAGGAGAGCAGAGCTTTTAGGGAGTCCTTAGAGCAAGATTCAGTTAGAGTATCTGAGAAGAAGCTACTCAATATGGAGCCTCAGCTAGTATCACTATTTGAGTCTCGACTAGTTGGCAAGTGGGCCGACCAGTAGGATGATGAGGAGCAGAGCCCAGGGTGAGTGGAGGCACCCACTCAGTCTGTGACTCCCTGTAAAGGGAGAGTTCAAGCCAAGTGGGCAGAGGAGTTGTTTGGGGGGAATCAGAACAAAGTTGGACCTCCTAGTACCACCTTCAGCTAGAGTAAGCAACCACAAAGATACACGGGGTACATGGCACTTATGAATGAAGTGATAGACTCGCAGAGCATGGTTGGAAAGAACAAGTCTTTAGATAATATTTTGCAGGAGAAAGAAGTCAAGTCTTTTAGTTCAAAGTGAGTAGCTTCTATAACAAAGAACGTGGTAGTGTTGAAGACAGATCCAGGTGGACGAGTTTCTTCCAAAAGTACCTTCCTCGCTAAGAGGGAGTGTTCAGAATGTAGCAAACTAGGTCTTCTAGCTTGTGCCTTAGCCAATGAAGATCTTGGGTTGTCCTCAGAGATAGATTTTAGTGATGGTGATTTATTTCCAGTTTACGGGAATAATCATCAAGTTAGCATGCGTAGAGTTGGAGCTTCAATTAAGTGGAAGTCTTCATTAATTTGACTATAAGATTGGTTGGCAAAGCAAGTTCAGTTAGAATGAGTTGGGTCTTCAATCTTGATTGAAGAAAGAGCGAGTTAGATATCCAGTGTTGATTGGAGAGAGTATGAGTTAACAACTCTAGTGATGGTTGGAAGGAGAGGGAGTTACACTCTCAATTAACTTGCTATCAAAGCTCGAGTTCTAAATTTGAACCAACCCAATCTATAAAGGAAGGAAGAAGGCACAAGTAAACACAATTGTTTTGTGCACGAAGGATTGTGATATGATGAAGCTCACGAGTTATTGTGATAGAGCCTTGATTGTGGATTGGAGGAATTGTGTCCTAAAGAATAGGAGCACAAGTGCACTAGGATTTAGGTGCTGATTGGTTCTGCGCAGAAAGGAGCTAGGGTCTTAAAAAATAGGAGCTCAAGTGTACTAATAAATCGGGCTTGGAAGTGTGCTAGGAAATAGGAGATCAGCGCAAGGGATAAGGATGCCAAGGAGGAGCAGAATTGAGGCAAGACAACAGGGTTTGCAGAGCAAGTCAAGGAGGCAGTAGAAGGATCAATTGTGTGTAGGAACCAAGATCAAGTTGTGATCAAGGAAGGACAAGATCAATTGTATTAGCTGAGATTTGTGTGCGAAGCAGAACGCTTTCTCAAGACTCAAGAGAGACAAAGTGATTTGTAATAAATTCAATTGCTCCAAGACAATCAATAAAATAGCCCACATCAAGCAAGCAGGTTTTCCCTGTTGGCTTCCTGAGAAAAGTGTGTCAATTTGTGCATGTCGTTTTATCTCCGTGTTTTTATTCCGCTGCATATGAATTGTTCAAAACTCTGTATCTTGGTGAAAGTAAACCAGTTTCAGTTTTCAGTTATTTGTCCAAGTAGTTGCAGAGTTTCGTGGAAATTTAACATAAACTTCATCCATCTCCTTGAATCCTTGTTACTGAATATTTCTCTAGGTGATCTGCATATAGGGAAGCCTCTCTTGTGGTTTACTTACAACTAAATAGTTGGAGAAAGGCTGTTGAGGTGACAGATGTGGTCGGTCTCTTGTTGCCATGAGGTCTAGACTTGCCTAGTGAGGCTTTGCACTAAGCCTGCTAGATTTTGCGGTAACATGCAACATAAGCATAGATCTAGACATGGCAGATAATAGAACTAGTTGACGTAGCCATGCAATTTGTGCTTCTACTATTACTACTACTACATATGGAAATGTCCTGAGTCTGAGCCAAATGTTGATGTTGAGGGTCCCATTTTCAACAGTGGTGATGAGTTTGTTGGTTGATCACATTGATCAGTGATATTTAGTGACAACTTGTAGCATATTGTTTTTTGGACTCTTGAGGCCATTTAGAACCTTGTTGATTATTTTTTTTGTTTCAAATATGTATTGCACTTGATGTCATTTTAAATATATTCACCCTTACATGGTATATACATTAGCAATCTTTGCATATTTTGTCTTTAATGGTTTTGAATCTTTAAAATATTTATTTTTCATTAACATTTTAATATTTTATGTATTCTGTTAGTAAACCGAGTCAGAAAATTCAAATCAATCTGAGTTAGTGTTGAGTTCAAGTAAGAGGCCGAGCTGATCCTCAGCTGATTCCCAGTCCAAGTACGAGTTTTAAAACATCATTGAGGTTTTCACCTCAATTTGTTTTATTCCACTCATCATTTAATAGATTTGGGGTTAAGATGGAGATATGGTAGTTGTATATACTAAGTGTCTTTTTGTTTTGACCTCACTTGTCTTATGATTTTTTAAATTTTAACTAGTGTACACTCTTTGAAACTTTGGATTATCTCTATTATGAACTATTACAGTTTTTAAATTTGGCCTTTTTCCTGCCACTGTTTCATTCTTTGATAGAAGCATCAGTTAATTGCTCTTTGGCCAGTAATCTGGGTCCAAGCCATGGAAACTATCAAGTGTCTGAATGGCATCAAGATTTAATGGTGTGTTATAGAATTTAGTTGTTCTTCTGTCATTTTTGTTCCAAGAGCTCCTTTTACCACTATGTTGTTCCTTTTGTTTCACATTTACCAGCAGCAGCCTCCAAATTTTTGTTTCTAAGAGATGAAATGGCTTGTACACTCGATGAATGCCATAAGTTCACACCGATGAAAAGAATGGTTTTTTTTGCTGCGTGTTTTCTTTTCAGGTGTTGGGATTACCTTCGCAACTAATGTGGCAGTCCATGTTTCATTATCTTAAACATTTTGTATCCAGTGATGGAATTTTGGCCATATAACATACTTAAAGGTAGGTTCTTCCAATGAATCCCAATGGTTTTCTTCCTCCTATATTTCTGATTGTCTGGCAAAATCCCCAGTATTCATCGTCTGAATTTTTCATGTTAATTTCATCATCAACAAAATTATCTAAGAGGATAAAAAGAGAGAATTATATTAACAGATGGATCACTAAAATGCAGGTACTAGTACGTGTTGAGCTTGATATTCGTTCAAAGGAAGATTCCTGGGCTGTTCGACTGGTGAATTTCATTGTTGGGGTGAATCAATTATTATTTGATGGGATGACACGCGAGCTTCCAGTGTATGTTGGCTTCACTGTAATTTATTTGTTCTTGCTCCTTCAAAATTCTACTTCACTTTTGTTATCAATGATTTATTTTCCTGCAAAACCATTGCAGGTTTAGTTCAAAAGAAATTTTTGAAGTTTGTTCAGCTGGGAGGATGCATGTCATCATGACAGCCAAAACCTGGCTGATTGTTTGGGATGTGCTTATTTCTCGTCCAATTTCTTATTACCACAATGAAAAAAGTAATTTGTATACTTGCACAGGAGGTTCACAAGTTACCAAGTTAGCTAAGACAGGACAATATGCAATGAAGCTAGCAATATATAGCCAGTCACATAGTAAATAATAAAAATAATAGCCATTGTACATTTTTTGATAGTTGATATGCTGAAATCTACTTTATTTTGATGACCATAACATTTTTAGTTGGTGGCTATTAACTTGTATGAAATATCCTTCTCTTGGGTATGGCTACACTTGCTTATCATAATAGGGATATCTTTGGTGAAGGCATAACTAATGTCTCTATTACCACACAATCTAGCAGGGCCCTAGGAGGGGAAACCTAAGGGACAACTGCTAGACTAGGTGATAGCAATGGGACTCACTATCACTTCAGTCAATGTCCCCTGCTCTTTACAGACTTTCACCGATGGGAGGAGTCTCGGTAGGTAAATCACTTGGAATGGATGTGTCAATAACTAGGGACTATGTGATTTAGCAAAGCCCATTAAAGCTAACACACTCTCCAAGAAAGTCCTTGGGGAGAGAAGATGAAGACCTACGGTTTGAGATATGCAATGGTAATATGTATTCCTAAGGTCAAGACTTTAGGGGATGAGGTAGGACCTCTCAAAGGAGTTCTATGTGATGATTTAACACTTCTAAAAGACTCTTCACCAATGTTGCACGAAGCAGGGATGTTTTTTGGAAGCGGAGACACGGAAGCATCATTTCACAAAAATCTAGGAAGCGAAGTGTTTCCGAAACTTTTATATATATATATATATATATATATATATTTAAAAAAACATCCAAAATACAAAATTAGTTGTAGAAGACATGTATATATATTTAAAAAAACATCCAAAATACAAAATTAGTTGTAGAAGACATGAAAACATACATATTTTTACATAAATCAAGATAGATATGGCATCCATGATTCCATTGTACATCAATGATTAATTATTCGAGCATCAACCATCTATATTCTAGCAATTACAAACATACTTCAAATTTTTAAGCATATCATAAAACATAAAACATTTAGAAGATAAAATCATCAAACATTCAAGTAACTTCTCTAAGCAAGTGAGCAACTATCAACATGAGTCATGTCCAAAATTCAAATAATAATGTTTACAAAATAGGCCACTTGGCCACCACCAAGACTCAAGTACACACTGAACTAGGAAGAGTAAGACAAAAAAGCTCAAATTCACAACAAGACTACAAGTCTAATCTACGACAAAAGTAGTAAACTATGAATATATCTACTAATCTCTCCTCCTTCCACCACGAACAATATGTGAGCCTCCACGTGGTGGCAATGAAGAAGACGATGGCAGTGAAGAAGATG
>CM076572.1:264330243-264668295 GCA_034641835.2 Pinus albicaulis | reverse complement strand
GCATTGTACGGAAGTTGTGGCACTGGAACTGATGAAGATGAAGTCCCTGCTGTTGGTGTTGAAGCATGGAATGTGGGAACTAAGGGACAGGAAGGGGGTGGCATCTCAACTCGATCATCATCATCCTGGATAAGAGCATCCTTGTGATATTCCCACTTGGCCATATGGCTAAGGGAAATTTCAATCTTGCCCAATATTGTCTTATTTCATGCTTGCACTTAGGAGGTGTGGGTTCAGGGGTCCCACATGAATTTTGGGATTAAGTGTGGGCCCAAAACATTAGGAAGGAAGGGAAATATTACGGCTCTAGTGGAGCATGGGGGCCACCCCACTGAGAATTACGGTTCACATGTGGAATACACTCTCATTGGAGCAAAGTTGGTGGGGGAAAGTCGAGCTGGGCCCACATGAACATTTTGGAGACTCTTTGATAAAAAGAGCAAGAGGCACTCATTTGGCTCATTCTTGATCATTTGATAATTTGTCTTTGGCAAGCACACTTGAGTTGAAGCCAAGTTTGCAAGTGCTATTTAGCACACGAGTGTTTCCGAGCGGAAATCTTAACCCTTGCTTCGGTGAACTTCGAGTGCCAGCCTTGTTAGCGCTCAGTTTCCTAAGGCTGAGAAAGGAGACCGAAGGAGGTAACCTCAAAACCAAATTTGGACTTGGTAGCTAGCCCTACCAAATCAGAGAGGGCTCTATTTACAATCTCACAACCAATGAAGTGACTGGAGGGAAAAATAGATATTAGGATAGATATTTAGCTCACTAGGGTTTGATTTTTAGGGTTTGTTGGATCAGGCTCAAAGGTCTAGGGAACTAGATTAAGGTTTCAAATGATCAGTTGCAAGGATAAGAGGGGGCAAGGTAGGCATGATTAGTGACATATTTGAGCTGTCATTGTGGTATAGGGTTGAAGTAGAGAGGGATCAAAATGAGCATAAGAATATGAATTCATTTATCAGAAGAAATGAGACATAAACATGAAACTCTCATCAAAACAGAGCATATAAACTATGAAGTCTGCTTAAAAACTCATGAGATAATCACATGAAAGCATGCTAATGGTAATAAGGAGAAACAAATATTCAATATGATGATAAATCAGAGGAAAAACACTGTCACTAAAGCATACCACAAGAATCCCAAGATAATAGCTGCAACTGCCTGTATATTTCCTGCAAAAATATGATGTACACTAGCTCCAAGCCTTTGTCTAACTGATGTCCAACATTTGATTTGACTTCATCAGGGCTACATATAGATAAAAAAACTACATTCCCCCCTCTCAAGTGGTTGAATCCATCAAGATAGGAATTGATTACATCAATCTCTCTAACAAACCTAAAACTAGGGAGGTTAGGAACTAACTCACTATTTAGCCTTGACTCACTTTACAAGCATCGATGACCATGAATTTACATAAATTTAACCTTTACCAGCACTATTACATTTAATTACATCATGTAAACTCCTAAAAAGACAAATTACATCATGAGAGATTGACTTTGACTGAGAAAACTCGAAAATTTGTCTTTTTGGCAGAAGCGTAGCGAAAATCTCAGAAGCGCAACGTAGTCTTTGAGGAACTTTTTGGGTGGCTTAACCTGATCTTTGAGCTGAAATGAAGGTTGATGAAGATAGCCTAGGATGTCTACTAGGCCTTTGAACCTTTAAACCTGCAAAAATCCACCTCCATGGCACCTAAAAATCCAATCTCCGAAGGCTACTCCAGGAGCGCAACGTGAGGTCCAAAAAGGAGGTAGAAACATGAAAAATGACCTGTTTATTGACTTTTTCTCGAAAATTGTGAGTTGACATGGAAAAGCAAGTGCATATATATGATGTGGAGCTCAAGGGCTATCTATACATGTAAGCCACTTGTCATTTGGATGCCCCAAGAGGAAGCCACGCTGCGCTTCTATGCAACTAAATTGCTAGAATTAACCAAAAATCCAAAAATTAACCAAAACTTCTCAAAATTTGCTGAATATTCATTCTTAGCATCTCTCAGTGATGGCCTAGACAACCAATGATGCATCAATAGGCAAATCAAGGTTATCTCTCTTTTCCAGCTTGATTAGGGTTTTCTTAAGCTTCTTTTTCATATTCCTAACCCTAATTTTGCAAATCTGGTTCCTGGTGTAGTAATGCCTAGCCATGTGTCTCTGAAGGTTTGTGGCTCTCTTTGCCTTCTTTAGGAGCTTCTCCAAGTGCTTATTGATTACCCCAAGCCAAAACTCTCTATCTTTTTCAATCTCAGCTGCAATAGTGTCATCAATGTCTTGTTGACCTAGGGGAGAAAATGGCTCACTTCCCTGTTCTTTCTGTCTTGCTAGTCCTCTTGTCTTTGGCCTCCTTGTCTTGATTTGAACATCCTTGTCTTCTAGCTGCTCCACATCTATTACTGCCTTACCCTTATCCTTCTCTGCCACCAAATCTGCCTTAGGTTTGCTTGACAGTAGTTGATTTACCTTGTTTCCTATTCTCTTGCTGCAAAAATGATATCATGAAGTTTGGTTTTGGGAGATTATCCTTAAGCTCTCTGATCTCTGCTTCTTTTTCTTTGATTATTTGCCTCAACTGATTTGTCTTCCTTGTGCTCTGCCAGGTCAGCCATGTCAATATCAAAAGGCGCTTGCACTTCCTCATTTAAGGGTGCATCATCTTTGCCTCTTGATGTTTCTTCTCTAATAGTACTGGGCTGAGTTCTTTCCACACTCTTAGGGGTAAACACTAGCCTTTTACCTCTGCTATAAGTTTTAGTAACCTTTGCCCTAGGAGTCTTTGTCACTGCTGCCCTAGGTGTCTGTGCAACTGATGGTTTACTAGATGAGCCAACCTCTTGTAACCTTGTTGGTGCCAATGGGGTGCTTTGACTGATAGGTTGACTAGTGGTAGGCATAAAGCCAACTGATTGCATGAATGTCTCCCATGATATATTAATCTGTGAAATGTGATGAAGAATAATGGCTTTAACCAAACCATGATGAAACAAACTTGCTTGGTGATCTTTCCCTTTGCTTTGTACTTTCTCAGTCATCTTGACTAAGCTTCTGAATAAGTAATGAGGCAAGTTCAGTGGTTTGATGGCAGTGAAATGCATCAACAGCCTTATGTGATACTGATACAATCTAGAAAATCTCCCTTCACAAGTAAAATATTTCATGATCACCTTCATCAAAGGAGCATATCTATCCAATAATTGTCTAAAGGGAAAGATATTAGTAGGAGCATCTTTATAGTGTGGTTTCAGGAAGATCTTGTAGTTTTCAATGTCCAAATCCATCCCTTTAAACCAAATCTCTCCTTGGTTAGGGATACCTGTGGCTAAGGCTATGGCATCTCTTGATATGATGAAATCAATCCCTGCTATTGTGGTCTTATCCCTCCTAAAATTTGTGGCAAAGAGACTGATCAACTTAGCAAGGCAACCCACCTCTTGTACCCTAGGACCTAGGACCCTATCAACTGACATTGAAATAGTACATTTGATCACTGGTGACTCATAGACACTAACAAGCCCAAGGAGGGAGTCTCATCCATTTTTAGTTGATCCAGGAGCATCATTTCGTAGTTTGGGGCCAGCATCACCAAGAGCTGCGTAGGCATTACGCAATAGAGGTTGGAGCCACACGTGGGGGTTGAGGAGCGAAGATCATTCGGGGCTGAAACTTGTGGGGAAGGTCGAAAGGGAGCTGCTTGGGTGATTGGAGGCAATTTTGGGGAATTTTCCAGCAATTTGGTGGAGCAACAAACACAATATCTACTGCAATTTACATTTTCTGCTTGTAGAGGAGGGCCAAGCATTTGGGGTCAATTTTGGAGCATCAAAACTAGAGCGAACCCTTTCTAGGTTTTTTTGGGTTTTTGACAAGGACCTCAAAAATAATTTGGCATAATTTTTTGGGTGGATTTGAGGGGTCCAACATGGATCCCAACTCAGCGAGCGACTAGAGGAGCTAGGGGAAAATTGGGCCGAAATTTCGAGGTCAACATGTGGCCAATTCCTTTGTGGGTTATTGGTGGAGAGCTCGAGGTTAATTTCCCTGAATTTTCTGAGCACCAGAGGAGGCTCTAACAACTATTATTTGTAGCCAGTGGTGCAATTTTCACCAGGACAACACAAAGATTGTTGGGGACATACACATTGCATGTTAGAGCAGTTGATTTCATCACTTGGATATTGTTAGCTTGCCTTGAGCAAGCCCAGGTGCATACTTTCTGATTTTACTTTGTACTCAACAATTATATCAATAAAATGACTCAAATCAATGTAATTCATGGATATTTCTGGTTGTTAAATGTGCTGTAAATTTTTGTTTGTGTTTTTGCTATGTTTTCTTTGTTTAACATTGTATATTTCTGTTAGGAATATTGTAATCCTCCAATTTCTCTAATCGCAACACTCCATCCTCCAAATTGGGCTCCTCTAGATTTTTATCCAAAACCTTAAGGTCTTTATTAGTCTTTTCATCATCACAGAATGGGACGACAATCATAAGTTGTAGTGAACATAAAGCAAGCTCTCCGGCTGGTCTAAATTTAACTTGCTCCTTTTTGTTGAAGAATGTAACTGGTATTGGTCTTCATAATTATACTTGTCAAAAGAAAATTTATTATTAAAGAAAATGACTTGTTAAAACATGTGTTGCATGCTTGGGTCAATGTTTTCTAGGACAATGCCTCCATTGAAGGCTTCAAGGTTTTGTCTTGAGTCATTAGAGTCATTGTCATTTTTATTAGACCCTCCTTGGGCTTTTGTATCATATAAAAAGAATTAATTTTGAGTCAAAAAGGTTATTTGTCACCTCCACACCAAGTCAGCCTTGTCCCTATGAAGTCGGCTTGCATTAGGGCAATTCAACCCAACAGAAAGGCTATATATAGAGAGTCAGTTCGACCTATTTGGAGCACTCACTCAACAAGTTCGATCTTCAAGGAAGAGAAGCAGGAAAGAGAGCATAGTAGCTGGGAAGACCTAAAATGAGTTCTTGGGCTATCTATCTATCACACGTGCAATGTTTCTGGGCGGTTGTTGGGGTCGAAATTTTGAATATACTACAGGTCCAAAATTCTGAAGCTGGTCTCAGCTAGGGAGGAATTTTCGACCGCATCACAGGTCTCATCTTGGATGTACATATCTCAACATAAGAGAAGCTCATCTCGTCTCATCTCATCTCAACTGAACAATGATGACTCGATCCAAAGAAGAATGATGCACACTGACAATAGGGGAGATCGATTTACCATAACCAAGCCCATGGTAGTCATAAATGACCTTGGTAAAGATCACACACACCCTATGTCCATTGACTAATCCTCACCCAACTTGATCTTCAGTGATCAAGTGGTAGAACACCTACATCCAATACTTAGGGAGATCAATTTACCACAACCAAGTCCAAGGTAGGCTTGTCCGCCCTTGGTAAAGATCACACACACCTAAGTCTCCTCACCCACTGGCCAGATGGGTGGCAATCCCGACAAGCTTAACCATCTCAATATGGTTGTTGGTCAATAATGACACGAAGATGACTGGCAAGTAGGATGCATACTGGGGCATGTACTCAACCAAGTCCATGGCTTCAAGGAGTCACACCCAGGAGCCTCGCTGCTCATTTGTGTTGAAATGTGTAACTAGATTCGGTCTTCATAATGTCTAACATAATCATGATTTGATGTATTTGATGAAAAGAGAAAAATAATTATTATTATTATTATTCTTGTAGCATGGGTTTCATGTTGAAGATTATTTTATTCATAGGTCAAGCACCTATTGAATGCTTCTAAGTTTTTCCATTGAGTCTAGAAGTCAAAGAAGTCATTGTAATATGTATAAGACCCATTTGGGCATCATGTATCAAGTCATAGAAATTTATTGTAAAGTCAAAAAGTCAACAGACGCCCTCCATGACAAGTCGACCTTTAAGAAGAGATGTCAGTGAAGTCACCCTCCTAAGAGCTGTCTAGTCGGCTTATTGAGAGCCTCCATGAAGCCTATATATGAAAGGTACTCGAGCTCATTAGGGACACACACAATCAAGGAAAAAAAAGTTCGATCAAGGAGTAAAAGGAAGACCAAGTAGGAGTGAAGAAGAGAACTCAAGAAGGAGAAAAGTGGAAATTTTGAAGCTGTTTTGGTTCACAAAATTTCACACAGGAGAATCTTTGAAAGTACTTACTATAGTCACAAAAGCCGAAATTACAGACCTGTAATCTAGTTGAAGTTTGGTGTCGTAAAGGTTTAGCATACAAGTCGAATTGTCAAGGAAAAGGATCTAATCCCAGTGAAGGAAGGAGGCATAATCTACCATCACTCTCTCACATGCCAATCTAGGTTTTTTGTAGTGGAAGGGCCATAAAATTGCAGTCTTGAAGTAGTGATTGAAAACTGAAACAGAGGCTGAAAATTTGAAGTGTGGAGCATGTTTGACTGGTGTTGACTTTGAGGAAAAGGGAGGTTTGACTTGGTCTTGGAGGGATCTTTGTCAAGGGTCATAGGTCTTGGAATTCGTCATTTGAACATTCTATAAGAAGAGAATAATTCTCGTGGGCTTTCCTCTCAAGAGGAGAAGTTTTGGCCTTGGCTTACAACCTGTTGAGAATTTCGAGGGCTGTAGGTTAATACAAATTCTCTTCTTGATAATTACTTGTGACCTTACTTGTGATACTTATGTCTTCTTTTTCTTTTAGTTTAGCTAATCTTTTATCAAGTCAATTATCAAAATGCACAAGACACAAAAGTTAGGCTCCTAGAGCCAGGGCAAAACCTCTCCCTCTTGGAGAGGAAAACCCGCAAAGAATTCTTCTTATAGATCTTCAACTGACAAGTACCATGACCCAAACTTAGACCCTTGATCTCGATATGCTTTCAAGACCTTGATTCAGCTTCTCCGACCTTGAATATTCTCTTCACCAAAATACTTAGTTCTGCATCAACACTTCTTAAGTCTGCTCCTTAAAACTATACGCAATCCTGTAGTTGATTGTCTGCAATCTGTGGTTGACTATCCGCACTGTTTGCTTGAAGATTTTCGCACTTATATCCTGCACTGTATCTGTAATGTATCTATTTGCACTTACTGACTGATAAACCTGCAATCTTTCCTAAGGTTTATCCGCACTGAATTCTCCCTTTGTATCTGCACAATTAGCTTGTTCTTGTCTGCAATATATCTCAGATATGACCACTCCTTCTGCTCCTTATCTGCACTTGCATATTTCTTATGTTCGTACTGTAATCATGCATATATCCATACTATAATCTAGTGTATGTCCGCACTGTTTTCCACGTAGATGTTCACTGTATATCCGAACTTATATATACTTAGATTGATGCGTATTAGGCTAAGTGCTGTTCGCAAGTCTTCCTTAGTGTTTGTTCAGTTTTGCCCGCAAACCTTCCTATATCAGATTCAAACTTGTCTGCAAATTCTTCCTGTAGTTGTCCGCAATAATTGCTGTGGTAGATCAATAATTGTTGCTGTGGTAGATCCGCTTATCTCCTTTCATAAACAGTTTGCAAACTCCTCAGACTTGTCCACAATTGTTGCTGTTCAAATGATCCGCAATCTTCCCTTATATATAGTGATTTGTTCTCATCCTTTAGGCCGACCATCCAAATGCATTACGCCAACTATTACACACAGGTAGGCCAACTTGACTTTGTTATTTCTTTAGCATTTCGTGAGGTATTACTTCAACAACATTTGAAGGTTGACTTTACTATATCATGGAGCTTGATATACAAGGTCTTGGAGCATATGACAAAGACTAGATCTTATACTTAACTTAAACCTAATGGACATCAAGAAGAAGTCCTTCTACTTAATAAATCATGCTCATGAAACCCATGAAGCACATACAACAAAAAATATATATATTAATTTGACTTCTTCTTTTACATAATTACATAGTCAACATGAAGACCGACCTAGTTACACTTTTCAACACAACCTACATTTTGTGTCCTCTTGTTTCATTGATATTCATAGTTTGGTAGCTGTTTGATGACATGACCACTAATAATAATCAAGTGAAAGAAGAAGCTAATCAAGTTACGTAAAAATACATCACAAGCAGTTACCAAAATAAGAGAAATCACCTAATCTAGATGCCCTAGATTTCTTAATAATTCCCCCTTACTAAGTCCATGGATAGTCAAAATATTGGGGGAAGAGCACATGCTTAGTGTTTTCGATTAGCAGTGTTCCCTCTCTGGGAGGGATACATTCTCTTGCACTCCAAGATGCACTCTGAAGAATAAGAACTTTGCTTTTGGCAAAGGCTTGGTGAGAATGTCTGCAAGTTGCTCATCTGTCGAGATGTGTTGGATCCTCATTGCTCCTCTCTGTACCATATCTTTGATATAGTGGTACTGATCCTGATGTGCTTTGACCTATCATGGAATACTGGATTCTTTGAAAGTCTGATCCCGCTTTGGTTGTCACAATATATCATGTTCCTATCTAGCACATGATTGAATAGCTATGTAAAGAGCTTTTGCAACCACACTAGTTGCAATATACTCTACCTCAACTGTATTGAGAGCGACAAATTTCTGCTTCCTGCACATCTAGGAAATCATGGCAGATCCCAAACTAAAGCAACACCCTGATGTGCTCTTCTTGTCGGTAACACTCCCAACTGAATCTGCATCTGTGTATCCATCCAGTCTTGACTCATCACCAAAGGCATATATCAATCCATAATTGATCATCCCATGTAGATATCAGTACATGTTTTGCGGCCACCCAGTGAGCATGCAAAGGTTCCACCATGAATTGGCTCAAGGTGTTAATAACAAAACATTTATCTGGTCTTGTGTTGACCAAAAACATCATAGCCCCAATTAGTTGTCGGTACATAGAAGGATCTGCTAGATCTAGTACCACAACTTCACCACATAACGTCTTGAAGTTTGCCTCTATTGGTGTAGCCATGAATTTGCAATCCACCATCCAAAATCTCTCCAAGAGTTTGACAACATATTTTCCTTGGCTAAGGAAAATCTCTCTAGGTCTCTGCCACATCTCTTAGCCTATGAAATAGTGCATCGACCCAAGATCTTTCTTCTCAAATTCAGAGGTAAGCTCCCTCTTACACTGGATGATCAGAGGCGCTGCCCTTGTCATGAACAAATCATCAACATATAAAACCAAAATCAGAGGAATGCCTTGGACAACCTTGAAGTAGAGGTTCGAATTTGCTTCTTTTGAATCCAAGCTTCATTGGGTACCCATTGATTTGAGCATACCAAGCCCGGGGGGCTTGCTTAAATCCATAGAGGGCTTTCTTTAATCTACAAACACGGGTTTGCTTGACATGTTCCTCAAAGCCCTGCGGTTGCTCCAAGTACACTTCTTCCTTGAGTACCATGAAGAAAGATTGTCTTCACATCCATCTGATGAAGATTCCAACCTTGATTAACAACAAGAGCAATAATAGACTGGATGGTAGTATATCGAGCAAAAGGCGCAAATATCTCATCATAATCTTCTCCCTCTTTCTGAGAGAATCCTCTTACCGCTAATCTCGCTTTGAACTTCTCGATGCTACTGTCAGCTGCATGTTTGATTTTGTATATCCCCTTGGAAGTCACAACAAACTTCTTGTCAAGTCTTAGAACAACTTCCCATACATAATTTTGTATGAGAGACTAATATTCTTTGGCCATGGCATCTATCCAAACCTGTTCCTTCACGACTTCTTCATAGTTGCAAGGTTGTAATGTCCCCATTTTCTATTTCCTCTATAATACATACAGGATGGATTTTCATGGTACATGATGGCCAGGTCACAGGAGCAGGATTACGTCATCAGGATTCCCAGAAGGGTTTTGAGGCGTTTTTATGGGATCCAACAACTTTCACTTGGCATATTCATCATCATGAGCAGTTCACCACAACTTGTTTTTGGTTCCATTGCTTTTTGATAATAACCAACCCTTAGGCTGGCACGAAACCAGCTCTGATACCATTGTAGTATCCTAAATAGATAACTTTCTAACAATTTTGGGATATTATTAAATGTTCTGTTAATCTTAATTCTGAAAATTTTCAACAACATAAATTCTCATGAATTGCAGGAATAATCGAAATGAGAAACCATGCCTATCAAGATAGTAACAAAACAAATTACTAGAACTCAACTTTATTTATGTAATATATACTGTTACAACAAAAGTAGTTGAGAGAGAGAATAAAAAGAAATGAAGCACCAGTTGAGGATCTGAATGATCCTCAATCCAATATCGTTGAAGCTCTGTGAAATTCTTGTTTGGAATCTCCTCAAGGGTGCTGGGCTTTCGTCCAAAACACAATGGTAAACCTGAGGGTTTTCGTCCTGGGGCTTAACTGACGCTGGGAACTCTGTTCTCCAACCCTCACTACAACATTGATCAACCAAACCAAGATGTCCCCAAATGATCTCCTCCTCCTCCCTTTAAAGGCCCAATAAATAGATCTCCAATCTTCTAGAAGTATTTTATTATTATTCTAGAAGCTCCCCTTTGACTTCATATTAAGTGACTTTTTAATTTATTTAAGTCACTTTTGGCCTTTTCCCCTTTTAATTAAGTGACTAATTAAAGGCATATTTAATCTGGGAAAATGGTAAATCGCCCACCATACTCTCTCTGGCCACTGGAAGTCACTTCTCAACATCCCATCTTGTAGATCTTCTTGTTCCAGTTCCAACTAGCTATTACATTATAAGGTATTTTGTCAATTATTCCTTTCGGAATGCCACCTTAAGCGTGATTGATTAAGTTATGCTCAATAATAACCTTGTTTTATAGGAATTATCAGAAAGTAACAAAACCAAAAACAAGTTGTGCGAAACTGCACATGATGATGAATATGCCAAGCAAACGCCCTCATACCATAAAAACTCCTCAAAACCCCTCTGGGATACCTGATGATGTAATCCTGCTCTCGTGACTTGGCCATCACGTACCATGAAAATCACTCATCAATGCAATATATCCCTGATATCTGCAAGGTTGCTTGCTCTCTTTGAAGGTGCCTCTAGGGGCTAAGTGTCTCTCTGCATCCTGTAATGTATCACGAAGCCATAAAGGACTCTTCCTCGTGGTAGGATCACAAGGAGGAGGATCTAAAGGATCCAAAGGTGCCATAGGCTCATCAGGAAGGTCAAACTTGGGCATGGATGGCTCTGCATCTATATCCATAGTATCATCTCTTCTCTTAGTGCTGACAAGAACAGGAGAGTCCCTTGCATTTCCAAGGGCAACATCATCATGAAAGGTCATATCTTGGCTGAACTAAATGTTCCTCTAACTTGATACATGTATGCTATAAGCTTTAGAATTTTCACAATAACCAAAAAACATACCTTTCTTTCTTGAAGCTTCCAACTTTGATCTCTTCTCCTTTGGTACACGAAAGTAGACAGGGCAACCAAAGATTCCCAAATGTCAAACATTTGGTTTCACACTTGTTAATACTTCTTCAGGAGTTTTATCTCCCAAGGCTTGATGGGGACTCCTATTTTGGACATATACAATAATATTTGTTGCTTCTCCCCATAGAAACATGGGAAGCTTTTGATCATGAATCATGGCTTTGGTTGCTTCCAAGATGGTCTCGTTTTTCCTCTCAACAACTCCATTTTGTTGAATGTTGTATGGAACAATTACCTCCCTCTTAATTTTGGCATCTTTGCAAAATTCTTTGAAGTCATTTGAAGTGAATTCTCCTCCATTATCTGTCCTTAGGATCTTGATCTTCTTTCCAGCTTGATTTTCCACTAGAGCTTTGAAGTCCTTGAACATGCTGAAGCTTCATCCTTGGTCTTTAAGTAGAAAATCCAAGTTTTACGGGAGAAGTCATCACCAAGGATCACATAGTACAAGTATCCCCCAAGAGATGTCACCGACATGGGCCCACAAAGATCAGAATGAATGAGTTGAAGAATCTCTTTAGATCTGCTGCTACTAGAAGGGAACGGTCCCTTGATATTCTTTCCATTGGCACATCCCTGACGTACACCTTCATGATCAACCTGAATCATGGGAATCCCAGAAACCATCCTATTGATGTCAGGCAAAGCCTTGTAATGAAGGTGAGCAAATATTTGGTGCCAAAGCTCATAGTGATTAGTGGTATCATGGACCAATGCTTGAATTGGTCGTCCACAAACCCTGTATAGGCCTTCATTTTTGACACCAAGTGTGAAGGTTGCCCTCAAGTTAGATCTCCTTGGCAAAGCAAGGACCTTTCCATTAATGAGTGTAACTCTCAACCCTTTGTCTTGCATGGCAAAAATGGAGACAAGGTTCTTCTTCAAGCATGGCACATACAACACATCATGTAGATGAATGGTTTCACTAGAATCCAAATGTAAAGAAACAGAGCTAGACCCTTTGACAGGATGAGTAGAATTATCCCCACGTATAATTTTTAAATTAGACTCCCACTCAACCAGATTTGAGAGGACTTCACGATACCCAGTAAAGTGTGTAGATGCCCCACTATCCACTTGCCAACTATCATTGCTATTTGAAGATGAGCTAGAAAGAGCAACAACAAGATAATATTCAGATTGAGTATTAGCAACATTATCCACATACCTTGTGTTCATGGACCTCTTTTGAGGACGTTGAGTCTCTTCAACACTTGCATGGGCAACAAGACCTCTTCCTCTCCTTCTATTGTTGAAGTTGTTGCCATTATTGTTGTTGGTGTTGGGCCTCTGAGCATTTCTTCTATTAGGACAATCTCGGGCAATGTGGCCAAATTTGTCACACCTGTAGCATTGGACTTTAGACAAGTCCCTTCTATTGTTGTTGAATGTTGGAGCTAGCTTTTTTGACTTCCATTCGGAAGGTCTTCCTTTCCCTTTTCCTTTCTTGACATTGGCTGTAAAGGTTGTAGGTTCTCCCTCTTCTTGTCTCTGAATTCTTCCTCCGGAATCAACCTGGATTCTTCTTGAGTGCAATTGCCCAAAATCTCATCAAATTTAGGGAGCTCTTTTCTGCAACTAATGCTTGTAATGAATATCTCCCAAGACATGGGGAGTCCTCCAAGGGCCATCTACATAAGCTCTCTATTAGGTATGACTTTTCCAATGGAAAGAAGTTGGTCTCTTATTTGAGATATTCTCATTAAATTGGATGTTATAGATTTAGACTTAGACACGTTGATGTTACGAAGTTGACTCTTCAAGGAAATGACTTGGCTGAGATTGTTGACCTCATACATTCCAATCAATTTGTCATACATCCCTTTTGACTTCTTCAGCTTGGACACATAGGTGATGAGATGGTCTCTAAGAGAGTCAATGATGAGCTTCTTGGCCTTAATCTAACCCTTCTTGTACTTGGATTTGACAGTGGCATTGATATTTTCAGGAGGTTCAACTACTTGGCCCTGCATATACTCCATCACATCATTGTCTTCAAGATCCAATCTAGCCCTCCATGTTGCAAAGTTGGAGGCATCATTCAATTTCTCTTCAATCTTGAAGTAGGAGGTAGTCATCTTGTCCAAGAGAGTTGATCACCAATCAACAAGAAGAGTGTCTCAGAGGGGTGTTCTCTGGTCTCCAAAGGCTAATCTTCACCTCAGCTCTGATACCATGTTAATTTTTCACAATGTTCTATGCTGTTATAATCACTTAAAAAAAAATTCATTCAATTCCATTCACCCCAACAACCATTAAGCAATTATAGATAGAACAATAACATTAATGCACAATAGAAGATAGCCAAGCACAATGAGACACAAAGATTTTTTGGTCAAAGACCATGGCAAAACCCCACAATAGCGAAAACTCAGAATCAATTCTTCTTCTTCTTAGTCAATCAATGTCCAACATGAGATACATAGTCCAATAGTACATCCATAAAGCAATCAAAGTCAAATCTTTGACTATCCAAGACAACCAAGTCAAAACCAATCCAATGAGAGAGAAAATTCAACTTTGGTCAAAGATAACAACTTGCAATAGAGGGTTGAATTTCGGCCTGTGAAAGTTCGGTCAACCTCCTGCAACTCTCGGTCAAATACCTCAGTCAAACTTGTAGTCAAATCTCAATCAACCTTGTGGTCAACGAGCAAAAAATAGTGCCAAAGATTCAATCAACATAGAGAATATTTGACCTTCCTTTTTCAGCTAGAATTCGGTCAAACCAACAACATAACTTCATAGTCAAAGGAGAGAGAAAATCACAAGTTTGCCTTGTGGTCAAACCCTAGTCAATGGACCAGAAAAAGAGATGATAATGTGGTCAACCACAGTCAAAGATGCCATAGAATATTCGGCCTCCAAAACAATTCGGTTGACCAATAGAAGAATAACCCAAGTCAAAGAAAGTCAACACTGGTCAATGCAGTCCAGAACAAAAAGTCAAAGCTAGTTAGAACATGATTCTCCCTCCTCCTTCACACATGTGAAGTCTCGCTGCGATTTTCAGATCAGATTGAACTTGTTCTTTGTGGCAGATGTTTGAGATAATTGTGAGTTCTCTATAGCAGATGTTTTGAGATAAAAGGAAGTTCCTTGTGACAAAGAAATTGGAGGGCTCGACTTGGCATCTTGGAGGTTGAAACTTGGGTCTTGGATTTCTCACTTTGATATGATTCTATAAGAAGAGAAGTTGGTTAGGTTTTCTCCCTTGTGGGGTTTTGCCCTTGCTTGGAGCCTATATCTTTTGTTCTTTGTCTCTTGTGATTTTCATGTTTTATGATTTGATAAATATTTGATGAAGAAGAACATAATAAAGAATAAGAAGCCAACAAAATATTCACAAGCTATTATCAAATAAAGAGAAATCACCCCTAGTTGCCAACCCTTTGGTTTCTCAACATGGTATCAGAGCTTAGGTTAATGGATGGTAGTTTGAAGATCACATTCTGTTGGCATTCTTGAAAAAGACTCATCATCATTGTAGCAATTATCATGTCTAAGATTCGAGCTATGAAACTTATATTATCTATTAGGTCGCATTTATGCTCTGGCTCGCATTCTGACTAACTAGTATATTCCTGAGGCTCGCATCCTTTGTGAGTAGCTCACATGCATTCTACAGTGGCTCGTATATTCTTGAGGCTCACATTCTTTCTGAGTAGTTTGCATGCTTTCTATAGTGGCTCGTATATTCCCGAGGCTCGCATTGCTCTTATCTGTAACTGGCATCTAGTTATAGTGGCTCACATTTTTTCTGTTTATTGGAAATGTAACTAGTTTCGGTCTTTGTTAAAATTTAACAACTCAGGGATGAATTTCTCCTAGAAGAAATCATATCTTTCAGTGATGTTTGAACCACCTATAATAAAATTTCATTTCTAACAATGCTAATATGACTTTCCAAAAATAGTAAGTCACATCTCAATTTGGAAGTGACTTTCCAAAAATAGAAAGTCATGTCTAAATGATCAAGGATGATCTCAACATATGGAATCTACTTTAAAATCAAATTAATTATGATTATACAAGTCAAGGATTAATATTTTTATCCTTATTAGTATTATTATTATTATGACACTATTATTTATAAAATAGTCTAAAGTCATTCACCTTTAATGGATTAATAAAAACGAATTCTCTCATGAAATAAGGAAATTAAATTGAGAATCTCTTACTTGGCAACTTGAACCTCTCTCTTGGAATAAAATAATAACTCCACACTTAAGAGAATATAACTCTCCCTCACTAATTCAATGTATGGCATAAGTGTAACTCCTCATTAAATGCACTTGTAACTCCCTCATTCAATTCGATTTGTAACTCTCACCAAATATTCTCTCATATCTAAGTATAACTCTCTCTCTCCCTAATTCGAATTGTAACTCCTCAAGACAAGTGTACCTCTTACTCTATTCTCGGGATGAGTTACACTTCTCCTCAAGTAACTCCTCCCTCATGGAATTCAATTCTCCTATTATTGGCTCAATGAATGAATTCATTTTGTATTTCCCCTCCTTTCTCATCTATTTAAGCAAGAGCAAGTGAGAGTTGAGAGTAACATGTTCATTGTGAAGGAGAGCTAGAGTTGAGTGTGTGCAAGAGAAGTGTGAGAGCAAGTGAAGAGTAAGAGCAAGAGAAGTGTGAGAGCAAGTGAAGAGTAAGAGCAAGGGAAGAGATGGAGCAAGTGTGTAGGACAAGATCTAATAAAGAGAAGGAGGAGATCTTCAAGTAAAGAGCAAGAGCACTTCAGCTGCAAGTTGATCAAACGTTGGTGACTTTATTCATTCTCATTCTCTCTCTCTCTTTGTAATTTGTTAAACAATTGAAGAAATCTAACAGAAGAAGAATCATTTGGGTTTTCCTCTTGTGGGTTTTGCCCTGGTCATTGGACCTAATTCTCAGTGCCTCATATTTGTGTTTGGTTGTCTTCATATGATCTTTAAGTTTATGTTCTATCTACAATTGCTGATCTGAAAAGTTGTGAAGAAGAAATCTGCATTCTAAGTATTTGTAACAACATAGTACATTCAATGTTCTACAAAGTACATTCAGTTTTCTAGAAAGCATGCTAAGTACGTTCAACTTTCTGCAAAGTACATTCAGTTTAGTGCAAAGTACATTCAAATTTCTGCAAAGTACATTCAATTTTCTGCAAAGCACATTAAGCTTTCTGTGAAGTACATTCAGTTGCATTCAATTTTTTGCAAAGTACATTCAATTTTCTGCAAATACATTCAGTTTTCAACATAGAACTTTCAAGTTTCTACAAAGAACTTTAAAGTTTCTACAAAGAATTTTTAAATTTATGCATAGAATTTTCAGATTTTAACAATCTTCATCTTGTTACAGTTATTTTACTCATTTCAATATGTATATTTTATGTAACAAACAAAAGAAGAAAGATAAATTATTATTTTAAAGCATGGGTTTCATGCTTCTTATTGATGATATTATAGGTAAAAGCATGTTCTTCATGCTTCTAGAGTTTGTTAAGACGTAGGATCTATTGTCATAAGTCAAGAGAGTCAACCTCATGATTATAAGACCTTTCTGGGCAAGATATACCCTGTAAAAGAATTTATTTTGAGTCTAGAAAGTCTTGGAAACCTCCAAAGTACAAGTCGGCCTAAAGGAGGGAATTCGACCACTTGGAAAGGCTATAAATATAGGCAGCTTCGACCTCATTTGATACACTCACACACACAAGTTCAATTTCTCAAGACGAAGTTAGATATGAAGATGGGAAGCACGAAGAAAGGAAGAGTGAAGGTCTAGAAGGCAAGGAGAATCCAAGAAGAGAAAAGAAAGTTGTTTTTGGACTTTATCTCTCTCACACATGCGGAGAATTAAGGTTTCTGCAACTTCAAGGAAGGGTGAAATTGCAGGAGATCAAGTTGCTGGAAGAGTAGATATTCTGATTTGACCTCGTTGACCTTGGAAGACATTGTCTTGATGAAAGGAGGATCTCTTGAAGCACTGTCTTAGGGTTTCTGCAACAACATCAAGATCGAAGTCATAGGACGAAGTTGCGTGGTCGAAGTTGGGGATCGAAGTTGTAGATGGAAGCTGGATGATGCAGGATTGAGCCTTGTTAATTTGATCCTATTGGAAGGGCTGAATTCGTACTTGGAGGAGGACTTGGTCCAGGGTTTGGGTCTTTGTCGTCTCATTTGAAGCAAATTCTATAAGAAGAGAAGAGATTTGTTGGGTTTTCCCCTTGGAGCGGTTTTGCCCTGGCTTGGAGTCTAATTTTTGTGTCCACTGTCTTTACTATTTTGTTCTTGATAATTGTTTGTTGAAGAAGAACTAATAAAGAAAACACAAGAAGATAAATAAATTCACAAGCAATTATTAAGGTTAAAGAAAATCTGAATATAATAACTGCCATATTGCATTTTCCAACATGGTATCAAAGCTAAGGTAAACAAGAGAAGGCAACTGGAAGGACACAAAGAGGGGTTTGTTTGTTAAGGAGAATCATTTGCAAAAAGGACACAAGGAAATAAGAAGAAGACCTCATTATCTCATGAAGGTTCAAGCTCTCATTTGAAGATTCTCTAGTGCATCATCTTGAAGAAGAAGCATTGAGAAGCTGTTGCTGAAGGTATCATAGAAGACATCCTTTTGGGACATCTTTGAAGTCTCTTTGAAGATCTTGAAAGCATCAAGATAGTTGGAGACATCATCAAAGAAGAGAAGACTCTTGGTTGACAAGGAACTATTATATTGTTACTCTATGTTTGAATCTAAAGGTAATATGGGTTCTTTCTGACGAATTTCCTAGCATGGAGGAAAAGGATTGACTTGTCTGTTACCGAACATGAAGTAATGGAATATGTTCTTGGGGAAGTTGCTGAACCTAGCAAAGAAAAGACTCAACAGTTAGCAAAGTACAAGAAGGGAGAAGTAAGGGCGCAAAGGATTATTGTCAATTCCATTAAGGATATCTTATTCCCTTTGTTGCTGATTTGATGACTTCTAAGGCTATGTATGATAAGATAGTAAAGATGTACTCTATAAGTACATCAGGTCAAAAGATTTCCTTGAGAAACCAACTATATAGAATAAGGAAATCGAAGGATGAGGACATGGCCTCCTATTTGATGGAGATTTCTCAAATAAGAGATCAATTGCATGGGCTTGGGGAGACAATTTCTGACTAAAAAATGACCATCTATGTATTGAATGCTTTGCCACCAGAATGGAGTAGTTTTGCAACTAGCATCTCCTCTAAGAAAGATACAACTCCTTTTGATGAGTTGTGGGTTCAATGCATCTTGGAAGAGACCAGGATCAAGGCAAAGGATGACACTGAATCACATGAACAATCTCAAGCCTTCATTGCTAGAACTAAGAAGCTGAAGAAGGGAAAGTTTGGAAAGTCAAAGAAGAAGCAAGATATGTCCAAGGTTCAATGCTTTGGATGCAATGAATATGGACACTTAAAAAATGGACTGTCCAATCAATCCGAACAACGAAAGAAAGGAAAGAAATGCAACTCACACAACTGAAGAAAAGGGAGAACTTGAGAAGATGAAGATAGAAGATAGAAGATATCAAAGATATTTACTATTGAAAAAGGCATCCTCTCTGTGAGGTTCTTTATGAAGTTTGTCTTTCTTTCATTTAGAATAGCATGCATTGTTGTTTACTATAGAAGAGCCTTGTTTTTAAAAATGCATGGCTAGAAGCATGTGATAGTAGAAAATTTAGAGTCTACTTTAAGTTGCTTGAGTAAGAATCATTTAGTCTTTCAAGGATGAGAAGCTTGGGACCATTTTGCATATTGCTCATCCAAGCATTGTCTAACATCATGTTAGAGGTAGTCATTTTGCTAAGTTGGATCATCAAAAATCCGATAAGAACCATCATTGTGGAAGGCTCTTGGAAGAAGCATTATGACATGGTTAGTATATATTCCCTATAGTATGGAAACAATACTCCTGAAGGATGAAGGAATGCAGTTGGTCAGGTTGCATTCTTTTAAGGAAAGAGATCTATTTCTCTTTAAGTGTAAGATGTAGACTTATTTAAGGTCTAATAGCTAGATGATTGTCTGGAAGTATAGGAATGCATATTTGAGGTAACTCTTCTCTTGGGTAGGATTCATATGTACAAGCATCCTATAAAAGAAGTTGGTTATGAAATATGCCTAGTAAATATTCCTTATGGTTATATGATTCTTAAAAGGATTTGACTTTACTCTAGAATAAATAAAAGATCAAGAGTTTCTCCCTAGATTATATAGAATAGTGATCAACATCTAGTATAGTCTTCAAAAGAAAATTATAACTTTGTAATCAAGTTCGATCCTTGGGGACTCTGATGCATGAAGGAGGTTTCTTGTGGAGATGAACCATGAGGATGTTGATGTGTTGATGAGAAAGCCATCACAATGAGGTAAGTCTAATAATTATGTTATTGGTTATCTGGTTAACATATAGTTTTGCTACTTGGAAGGATATTGCAGGAATATATGATGAATGTTGTTGAGGCAAGCTCAACCAATGTTGCGAAAATCACGATTTTTCTTTTGCTTTGAAAAAATCACGATTTGACGCGAAAAAATCGTGGGACCGACAGACAATGACTTTTTAAACATTTTTTTTGGTTTTTTGCGATTCGTTTTGCAAACAAAGGGCAAAGGTGAGAGCCGAGGAGGACGATAACTCATCTACAAGGGCAAGAGAGGAGAAAGTGAAGGAATTTAGCATCCCAAGCAAAAAAATTTGGTGTTTGGACCAAGTTTCTTTAATAGGGCGTGATTTTCAAGTATGGGCTTTGTTGCCAACCAATTTGTGGGCGGTATACTAGGAGAAAAGTTTTCTCCAAGATGGTCCTCAGCTGACGGACAATAGCCCCTTACAGCCACCAACTAGCTCATTGTGCCATTTCTCCACCACCTGAGCCAACCATGTGGTCCCTCACCCATCTGTCATGATCGTATGTTTGAAGGTGGGCCTTCTGAACCTAAAGGTATGCCTTTTCATTTGGTAATTGAGTATTGAGTTGGCTTATCATGGACACTTCTAGGGATGGATTAATGGAGGAATTCGGAAAAAAGAGTGGGCTAAGTCTGTGCTTCTGTCCCCTAGACCTCTTTTGGATTTTACCTTTGGATCTTAGTCCCGTGGGATCTCCTTTATTGACCATTTGGTTTAGGGTGGTACTACACCGGAAACCCTGATATTGGTTGCGTGGTCTTGCTCCCTCATCCATATATATCACTCCCCTTCTGTCTATTATAACCCCATTCATCATATTTCCCACTCGGGTCCACATTTCCCCACTGGGTCCACATAGGGTTAGCATCCTCTTCCCCTTACCCACGCCTTGGGCCAGACTTGGAACGATTCCCCAGAGGTTTATGCAGCTGAAAAGAAGTAAAAGCATAATTGGACACATTCAATAGGAAAATGTACCACAAAATGGAAAAGATGGCCGGGACAAACATATTTAGCACGTGGGAAAAAACGATTGCATGAGCTCTACCCCATACCCATGGCCATCACCCTGGTTCCATAGGCCCTAGATGAGCCTCCTTTATCATTCAGGAATCCATGATTGTCCCAACCCCTGGTGAGCAATGAACCACCCTACCTTAAAGGGGGTATCCACTGCTATATCTTACACATCAAGCTCTTATCCTTTGAGCCCGGAGCAGTTAATCAAAGAAACATCATAAAAGGAAAAAGACATATAAAGAAGGGTGGAAAAATCAAGGACGGGGCATCTCATGTACCACGATTGCTCCCTCCTATACATTATAAACCCAGGTGTGGGCTTCCCTTATGTAATGTCCCATGTGCAGGTAGGGCCTGTAGCCACGTGTTCAGGGTTTGCGTAGTGAGGGGTACTGCGCAAAGGTCCCTGCCCTCAAATGCTCCAGTGGGGTTTAAGACTGTAAATTTATGTAGATGTTCTATGCTTGATGCAACTTTACTTATCACTACAACAATCACCTATACAATCAAGTAAAATGCTGATAGAACATACCAGTGGATCTACAGAAGGCAAACCAGAAACAAAAAAATGTGGTGGTGCATTACGGCGGTCAACATGATGCTTCAACCAGCAATGTCTTCTTGGTCATCCAACCCAGCATGTGACACAACAATCCTCAAAACAGCGACACAATCAACTCAAAGTCAACCCCAGAAAAGTCAACGCTGCCCCAACGGCAGCAACACCAGTAGCAACAGAGCAACAGCAACAGCACCAGCAACAACAAGAAGTAAAAGTCAATGCAACACGGTCTACGGTCAACCTTTGACCTCGGTTCTTGTGCCAAAATGTACGGCTTTCCAAAATCGAAGTCTCCACAAAAAATTAGCTCCTTTGGACCATGCGTTGATGAAAGTCAACGCTGGTCAAACTTGCATGGAAACCCTAGCTGCAGCAACTTCCTCTTCATCCTTCTTTTCCATGTGTGAACTAAAATTGCCTCCAAGGAGCTCGAACCAATCAGAAGAGGAGAGATGATGTGTGAGGATGAGATGAGTGAGATGTCCTCCGACGTTGACTCTATTTATATCAATCATTGAGGTGTGTGACACATTTGCTAGGGGTGTAAAACCTTAAGGCCGACCTGCACATATTTTGAAAGTATTAAAAATAAATTCAAAATAAATGTTCTGCTCATCGGATCAAGATGATCTTTAGATCGATCTTGCACCTTTTCGAAAGAGGAACCCAATAAAAATATTGGTGTCTTCATCTGAGCATCACAACATGGAGTTTGGGGCTAGTTGTCCAATTTCAACACTCCCTCTCAACTAGGGAGAACAACATCCACAAGTGCAATCAAACATCGTGCGTCATCCCGCCGTAACTTGCTTTGCTGGCCTCTTTATTTCAGAACAGAAGTGGGTCAGTCACAAAGACATCATTCTCGATTGACAAATTCAGCCCAGAGGTTCGAAACCTCTATAGGACTGACAAAGAGTCTCATACCAACCCGAAGTCTGTAGGAGGTCCGAAACCTCACTAGGACTCAAGAGAGTCATATACTAACCCGAAGTTAGTTTCACTGACCTGAAGTCAGTTGGAGGTCCAAAACCTCACTAGGACTCAAGAGAGTCATATACTAACCCGAAGTCAGTTGGAGGTCCGAAACCTCATTAGGACTTGATCCCAGATCAAGTGGTTGGACCGTGCCATCCTAGATAGAGAGTACAACAATCTCTGACGCGTCCATCAGTCTTTGCTACTATTCTCTAGCTTTTCCCACCTCATTGGCCAAATGAGAGGTACTTCCCATGAGTCCGGAACTCAAATGGGTAGGATGCATACGGGGCATAGATCATGAGAGGCGAACCAACTCAATAATCATAACGGTGGGGCCCAAGCACACCAACAAGGTTCGGCAAGCTTAGCCCTGTGGTTGCTTATAGCTCCGAGAAGCTATCCCTAAAGCCCCCCAAAGCTCCCAGAGCTCATCGTCCAATAGGACCCTCAGAATATGGTCATTCCACGATACCAAGATTCTCACGGAAGGTTAGGAACATGACCTTCCCCAAGGGCATTGTGAGAATATTCGCGACCTGCTCATCAGTTCCTATATGATCGAGCCTTACGGCGCCTCGCTGTACCATATCCCGGATAGAGTGGTACCAGCCATCAACATGCTTGGATCGACCATGGAACCCGGGTTTCTATGACAAACGAATCCCCCTTTGGTTATCACAAAGGATAACGGTGGCATCTAGCACATGCTCGAACAACTCATAGCTCACAACTCAATCGAAGAGCTTTCTAGTAAAAGTGACTCCCCCACAATGCCATACACACTCGCACGTATTCGGGCTCCCGGTGCCTGGCGCGACCAAGCTCGCCGGCGCATCTACGTGCAAAGATCTAGATGTGCTCTTGCGATCCAATTACAGTTCGCACCTGACCCAAGATCAATATATCCAAGGAGTGTCATGCTCCTGGCAGTGTATCTCAGCCCATGGTCTATCGTGCCCCAGAGATATCTCAAGAGTTTCTTGGCACCAACCTAGTGAATGTTATGATCAACCATGTGTTGACTCAAAGTGTTCACTTGACAACATATGTTCGGACGGGTGTTCACTAAGAACATCAGGGCCCCTACGAGTTGACGATACTCAGTAGGATTTGCTAACATGGGCCCAGCAGCGCTGCCACTCAACTTCTTAATGTTGAGCTCCATCGGTGTCGACACGGACTTACAGTCCACCATACTAAATCTTTCCAGAAGCTTCACAATGTATTTTCCTTGAGAAAGGAAAATCTCGCCAGGTCTCTGCCAGACCTCCAGGCCTAGGAAGTAGTGCATTAGTCCTATGTCCTTCATCTCGAACTCATCAGCGAGCTCCCTCTTGATCTGATGAGCAAGAGGGTCAAAACTTATCAGGAAGAGGTCGTCCACATATAGCACCAGAATGAGAGGCTTCTCCCTATCAACCTTGAAGTAAAGGTTCGGATCAGCATTACTACGAGTGAAGCCCAGCTTCATCAGGTAGCTATCTATCCTCTCGTACCAAGCTCTGGGTGCTTCCTTCAACCCATAGAGGGTTTTCTTCAACCTACAGACATGGGTGTCTTGATCTTGGACTTCGAACCCCAGAGGTTGCTCCACATACACCTCTTCCTTTATCGCACCATGCAGAAATGCGGTCTTCACATCCATCTGATGAAGACTCCATCCTTGCATAGCAACAAGGGCTATGATAGATCGGATGGTGGTCACAGGTGCAAATATGTCATCATAGTCTATGTCTTCTTTTCGAGAGAAGCCACGGGCAACGAATCTTGCCTTGAACTTTTCAGCACATTCATTAGATCCATGCTTGATCTTGTAGAGCCATTTCGAGGTGACAATTGCTTTGTCCTCCGGTCTTGGAACCACATCCTAGACATCATTCTTCATTATGGAATCATACTCTTCGTGCATAGCATCCTTCCAGACTTGATGCTTTACGGCTTCCTCAAAAGATCCAGGCTCAGATTATTCAATAGTACTCATGGCTGCTAGATACCCTTGGTATCTACTCGGCTTCTTGCTTTCACGGAATGTCCCTCTTGGGGCCATATGTCCCTCAGCATCCTCGAGAGTGTCCCTGAGCCATGATGGTCTCTTTCCCAGTGAAGGAGGTGGATCAATCGGGTCCATCGGTCCTTCAATATCAGGCATCGTCTCATCCTTTGGTTCCTCTTGATTTCCAGGCCTTGCTTCATGATCTTCCTCAGATCTCAAAAGATTGACTACTTTCCTCAGGGAAGCATCTTCATCAAAGGTGACATCGTGGCATATCTCCACTTCCCTTTGACCGGGCACATAGAATCTATAGGCCTTCGAAGTTTCGCTGTAGCCCACAACATTGTGGTCACCCTCTTGATGCTAGCTCCTCTGCAAAAGTTCTTGAACTTGTTTGACTCATATTCAGTGCCATTATTGGTCTGTCGGATAACATCTCATGTCATTGCTCCCAGTGGACTTCCTCCAATCCTGGTAGAGTGTATCAATTCTAGGCCCAAACATGATAGCTTCCTTGAAGCTCTTCTTCCACATGCACACCTTTCCATCAGTGAATGCCACATTGAAACCTTTGTCTTCCATGGCCGATATAGACATAAGGTTCTTCTTCAAATTAGGTAGATAGAGTACATCCTGCAAGTAGAGGATTTGACCTTGAGACAAGTGGAGGGTCACAGTCCCTGTCCCTTTCACGGGATATGTGGCATTATCTCCAATGATAATTTCCAGATTAGTATCCTTCTCAACCATATCAGAGAGTGCTTCCTTGAACCCAGTGATGTGCCTTGAGGCACCACTATCTATCAACCAGACATCCATAGTGTCGGGTGGAGATGCAGCAAAAGGGGAGATACAAGAATGAATTCATTTTTTTATCAACAACATTTGATTCCCCATACCCGGAATTTCTTGTCCTTTTGAAAGGTTGATCATTTCCGCCGGAGGGAGCCTTCCTCTTTCCATGGAACCTGTTGTTCCTTTGATTGCCATCCCTCTGATTGTTGTTGTTGTCATCATCATCAGGAGAATCCTTCTTGAAAGGGCATTCTCTAGCATAGTGACCTGGCCTATGACAAGTGTAACACTTGCCCTTCTTTCCTCGTGCCCCTGCTCTTCCTTTGTTCTTTGGACCACCAAAGTTCTTCTTTCTAGAATGAGCAGTGTAGGCAACATTCCCTTCATCCTTCATTCTTGTCTCTTCTTGAACGCATCTCGACAGTACCTCGTCAAAGTCAGGTATCACATTATTATTGAGAATGGTAGTGTTGAACACATGCCATTCGGATGGGAGCCCTCCAAGTGCGGTGAGTACCATCTCTCGATCAGCTATTGTCTCCCCAATAGCCAGCAAATTGTTCCTGATCTCATTCAACTTCAGAAAGTATGATTGGACAGACTCATCCCTGCCTTTCTTCAGATTCTTCAATTGATTCTTGAAGAATAGCACTTGATTTGCATTGTTGGCCTTGAACACGAGGACCAACTTATCATACATCTCTTTGGATGTGCCTAGCTCAAAGATGTAGGCCACCAGACTCTTATGAATGGATTCCCTGATCATCAGCTTTGCTTTGATCTCCCCCTTTTTGTACTTTGTTTGGCAGCAGCAGTAGCAGTGGATGGAGGTTCTTGGATTTTACCCTGCACATAGTCCATGACATCTTGTTCTTCCAATTTGAGATCCAATATCATCTTCCAAGCATGGAAGTCATCCTTCCCAGTCAATTTGCCATCCTCCTTGAAGCCATAGTTTGTGGAACCCATTTTCTTCTTTGGTGATTGGTACAAATAGGGCTTGTCTTCACCTCAGCTTTGATACCATGTAAATTTATGTAGATGTTCTATGCTTGATGCAACTTTACTTATCACAACAACAATCACATAAACAATCAAGTAAAATGCTAATAGAACATACCAGTGGATCTACAAAAGACAAACCAGAAACAGAAAAATGTGGTGGTGCATTAAGGCGGTCAACAGGATGCTTCAACTAGCAAAGTCTCCTTGGTCAGCCAACCCAGCATGTGTCACAACAACCCTCAAAACAACCACACGGTCAACTCAAAGTCAATGGCAGCAACGACAACAGCAGCAGCAACGACAACAACAACAGCAACAGCAGCAGCAACGACAGCAACAACAGCAGCAACAAGTAAAAGTCAACGCAGCACGGTCTACGGTCAAACTTTGACCTCGGTTCTTGTGCCAAAATATACGGCTTTCCAAAATTGAAGTCTACACCAAAAACTAGCTCCTTTGGACCATGCGTTGACCAAAGTCAACGCTGGTCAAACTTGCATGGAAACCTTAGCTGCAACAGCTTCCTCTTCGTCTTTCTTTCCCACGTGTGAACTGAAATTGCCTCCAAGGAGCTCGAACCAATCAGAAGAGGAGAGATGATTTGTGAGGATGAGATGAGTGAAATGTCCTCCAACGTTGACTCTATTTATATCAATCACTGAGGTGTGTGACACATTTGCTGGGGGCGTAAAACCTTAAGGCCGACCTGCACATATTTTGAAAGTATTAAAAATAAATTCAAAATAAATGTTCTGCTCATCGGATCAAGATGATCTTTAGATCAATCTTGCACCTCTTCGAAAGAGGAACCCAATAAAAATATTGGTGTCTTCATCTGAGCATCACAATATGGAGTTTGGACCTAGTTGTCCAATTTTAACAAAAACCCACCCTTAACACCCTGGGTTGCTGCACTCACTACTAGACCGGTCTTTAGGTGTAGTGGTTGGGCCTTTTAGTGTATCGGTCTTTTAGATAGAACAGTAAACAATAATGCACAATAGAATATAGTCAAGCACAATGAGACACAAAGATTTTTGGGCAAAGACCAGGGAAAAACCCCACAAGCTGGAACCCAAAATCAATTCTTCTTCTTCTTCTTCTTAGTCAATCAATGTTCAACATGATATACATAGTCCAATAGTACATCCATAAACCAGTAAAAGTCAAACTTTGACTTCACCAAGTCAACGAAGATAAATCTGTGAAAAATCCTAAATCTGGATTCCTACTGCAACAAATCTGAATTACTCCTATTATTTTTCATAATTAATTTATTACAGTGAAATATCGAAGTAATTACTAAAGCAATCTACACAAATAATGTTGCGGAATAAATCTAAGTGCTAAAACAAACTGAACAAAATACAATGAAAAACATCCACATTTGACACAGTGATTTTTTGACCAAGTCCCCAAAAAAACCCAACTCGGGAAAACCGGTGCAACAGATCTGAGAGTTTTGTATTATTAAGCAACAGAATATTGAGTACAACTAGGGTGCCGATATCTGGCTCACCCTTCAGAGAAAATCTAGGCAACTGAAGAAATGTGAGGTATACCTCACTCTGCAAATCCCTGACTGATCTGAACAACGTTGGTGAAGTCCCTCTCTGCCTCTGCGTGATGCCTACGCTGCAATTGTGTAAACCTACGTGGGCAAGTTGAAGAACTGTGTCACCTCTCCTCTGCAATTGATCAAGGCTGATCTGAAACTGAGTTTTGGCCCTCTTGGCTCAGAAACCCCAGCGTACATCTATCTCTGGACTGAATACAAAAGGTACTGCATCACTTCTGCATCATCCCTCCAGGTGACTGCGCTTCCTCTCTCTGCGTCACTGCTGCCTCTCTCTGAAATGTACTCCTGGTCCTCCTAACCAGTTACTGCATCTGCCCCTCTCTGAAATTGATCACTGAATCAAATCACTTAGCAAACCCAGCCCTAGTGATTCAATCTTGATCAAAAAGCTGTGTCTCTCTCACAAGCTCGGAAATGCCAAATGCTCAATATCACAATGTGTTTTCCATAGGCCCCTCACCCTCCTTCTTATATTCTTCCATTGACCCTTCAACGATGAAGATTAAAACATAATCAAGGGCTAAGATTAACTTGGAGGTGATCCATGACTTTATCTTGAAGATTCACACTTACTTTAATTAATAACCTTTAATTAATCTGTTTTCCTAAGTTTAGACTTAGGAAAACATTAAAAAATGATTAATTAATTTAATTAAACCATCTCTAAGTGGAATTTTCGAAAATCCTTTCTGGGTATTATGGAATACATGTGTCTTAGCCTATATACAAAGTTACAAGGTTGAAGCACATCCGATGCTACCATAAATCAACACTCCCTCTTACTGAGGAAAGTGCTCTAGCAAGACAACTCAATGTGCTGCTCTGACTTCTGGAACATTTGTTGTTGTGCTGTTGACGCTGCTCACCAACATTGCACAAAAATGTTGCATCTGTACTATTGCTGACTCTGCATGCTACTGCCAACTGCCACTGTACTGCAACTCCCTCTGAATTCTGCAACCATGCTGCTGCATTGCATGAGCACTGTTCTGCATTGCATGAGCACTACACTGCACCACTGTGCACTGCGTTGCTGCTGCTGTTGCTCAACTACTACTGCTACTGCACTGTTACTAATTTCAACAAAAAAACATCCGAAATTGGACAAGTAAAACTGCATCTGAATAATAAGATCGACTGTTGCTAACTTCTGCACTAGCTCTTTGAATATGTTGTGCTGTTGCTATTTTGCATTGCATGAGCACTGCATTGCACTGTGCTGCTGCTGCTGCTCCCTCTCTGCGCTGATCAGACTCTAGTACTGCTAGCCATTGCATTGTCTTCTCATCTTCCATTGCAACTGTCCATCCTGCTATTGTCTTTAGGCTATCGTAGCTCACATGTGATCCAAGACTCCAGAATTCCTCAAGGATCCTGCTAGCTGTAGATTCTGGATCTACAACTCCAAGTCAGCCCACTTCTGTCCTTTCGGAATATGAGCTAACATAGCACAATCAGCTTCTGCCTCAATCTTGGCAGCTCCGGCTTGAGGATTTTGCTTCTCCTCCTTATCCTTTTTCTTAAGAGGACATTATGTGGCATAATGTCCCATTTCCCCATACTTGAAGCACTTGATCTTGGACAAATATTTCTTCTTCTGCCTCTGTTGCCCCTTTGATGGAAGGGCTGTGTTATCTTCTTCCTCCTTCTTGACTTTCGAACCGTTGTTGCCAACCTCAATATGGATTTTGAGGAGATCTCTCCTTAACTCTTCTTGCTGCAAGGCTGCCCAGATCGATTCCCATCATGGAAGCTTTTCTCTGCCCAGAATGCAGAATGCTTTGGACAAAGACCTGATAATCTTTTGAAACATAGTTTAGAGTGAGCCTTACTAGCTCTGAGTCTTTGGGTGCTGGTCCCACTGCTGACAGCTGGTCTCGATTATCCTGAATTCTGGACAGGAAGGAGTCAAAACACTCTCCCTTTTTCATCCTGGTATTACGCATCTTCTCCTCTAGATACATCTTCCGCTGCTCGGAAGATCCTTGGTATAGCTTTTCTAGCCCTACCCACATTTCTCTAGCAGTGTTCTTTGCTGTTATGTGAGGTACGATGTGATCCTTCACACCATCTAGGATCAATCGTTTGGCTCTTGCCATATTCTTCTTGAAGGCTCTCAGATGTGCTGCATCTAGTGGTTCTGCAACTGCGCTGTCTATGAGGCCCTTTAGATCATGCTCATCAAGGAGAAACTGAATCCTTGATTTCCAAATAACATTGTTGGAGGCACCCTCCAATCTATCTTGGTCACGCAATCCATTGCTGGCCATCTCCTCAACAGTTGATATCTTCCTCTAACCCCCTGCTCAGCTAGACTTACGCACTCCTTGCGGAGTAAGTCAATGCTTCTGCTGCTGCATGGGAAAAACTTAGTTTCTTTGAGTAAGAAAACTATTTGAGGTCAAGAAATCCCCAATCTGTGTTTTTCAGAAATTTTCTGACGCTTATGCACCAACACTCACTGCTGTGCAACAACTGCGTCCTTCAGTTACGCTGCCTCTTCTGCAACTGAAAAAGCTTACCCCTTTGTTAACTCTCTCAGAGGGAGCCTTTTCTGTGCTGGATTGCCCTCCTGGCTTGGACTGCGTAATTTCTGGGGGAGTCTGTTGCTGCAGATCCCAGTCTCTTCAGTGCAGATCTGCGGGTTCACTCTTGTTTCTCCTGCACTTTAGCTTGAATAAGCTTTGATACCATGTGAAAAATCCTAAATCTGGATTCCTACTGCAACAAATCTGAATTACTCCTATTATTTTTCATAATTATTTCATTACAGTGAAATATCGAAGTAATTATTGAAGCAATCTACAGAAATAATGCTGCGGAATAAATTTAAGTGCTGAAACAAACTGAAAAAAAATACAATGAAAAACATCCACGTTTGACACAATTATTTTTGGATTAAGTCCCCAGAAAAACCCAATTCAGGAAAACCGGTGCAGTAGATCTGCGGGTTTTGTATTATTAAGCAACAAAATCTTGAGTACAACTAGGGTGCCAATATCCAGCTCACCCTTCAGAGAAAATCTAGGCAACAGAAGAAATGTGAGGTATACCTCACTCTGCAAATCCCCGGCTGATCTGAATAGCGCTGGTGAAGCCCCTCTCTGCCTCTGCGTGATGCCTACATTGCAACTGCATAAGCCTGCATGGACAAACTGAAGAACTGCGTCACCTCTCCTCTGCAACTGGTCAAGGCTGATCTGAAACTGAGTTTTGGCCCTCCTGGCTTAGAAACCCCAGCTTACAACTATCTCCAGACTGAATACAAAAGGCACTGCGTCACTTCTGCGTGATTTCCTTCAGGAACTGCGTCACCCCTCCAGGTGACTGTGCTGCCTCTCTCTGCGTCACTGCTGCCTCTCTGAAATGTACTCCTGGTCCTCCTGACCAGTTACTGCATTTGCCCCTCTCTGAAACTGATCACTGAATCAAATTACTTAGCAAACCCAACCCTAGTGATTCGATCTTGATCAAAAAGCTGTGTCTCTCTCACAAGCTCGAAAATGCTAAATGCTCAATGTCACAATGTGTTTTCCATTGGCCCCTCACCCTCCTTCTTATATTCTTCCGTTGAGCCTTCAACGGCCAAGATTAGAACATAATCAAGGGCTAAGATTAACTTGAAGGTGATCCATGAGTTTATTTAGAAGATTCACACTTAGTTTAATTAATACCCTTTAATTAATCAGTTTCCCTCAGTTTAGACTTAGGAAAACATTAAAAAACGATAAATTAATTTAATTAAACCATCTCTAAGTGGAATTTTCCAAAATCCTTTCTGGGTATTATGGAATACATGTGTCTTAGCCTATATACAAAGTTACAAGGCTAGAGCACATCCGATGCTACCATAAATCAACAAAATCCAATCAAATAAGAGAGAAAATTCAACTTTGGTCGAATATTACAGCCTGCAATAGAGGCCAATTTTAGCCCTGTGGAAGTTCGGTCAACCTCCTGCAACCCTCTGTCAACTGGCACAGTCAAACCTTGCATTCAACGCAGGTCAATGAGCCAGAATTAAAGACAGAACTTTGGTCAACCGAAGTCAAATTCAATCTGCAATTTCGGCCTCCTTCAGTCAAAACAGTGCTGCAATTGTTGGTCAATTGCCACAGTCAAACCTGCAGTCAACAGAGTCAAAGATTCCTGGAATATTTGGCCTCCCAAAACAGTCCAAGCAGCTCGGTCAAATCAAAGTCAAAGCGCCGAGGTCAACGTAAGTAAAAAGAAAGAAAGGCTATTCAATGCAGACAGAAAAAAGTCTCCTTGCTCCTTCGCATGTGTGAACCTGCTCTGCGATTTTCAGATCAGATTGTATGATGTGTTCGATGCCAGATGAGGATAAACGAATGATCTATTTATGAGTCTTAGGAGGACCATACTCCACTGTGGGACCGAATTGTCCTCTTTGAGGCCTACTTGGTCAAGTTAGAAAAATTGAATTTTCTGCATGCTTTTGTTGATGAAATTCTGACCATACCTGCCAATTTTCAACAAGAATTACCATTGATCCGCGACTACTTTCCTGGGAAGCTACGGGCCTTCATTGAACCTGTTTTTGAACCACTAGAAGAAGACCCTCTCACTTTTGCCCCACTATCGAAGGGCCCCCATTCACCTAAGCCAGGGAATTTTACCAAACCTGAAATTGGACCAATAGATGGAGGCTGTCACAATTGTTTCCCACAAATGATAGACCCCTTGAACAAAAGTTTGAATTTGCAACAATTGAAGGGCCACCTACTCCACCATACATAACTTGAAGCCGTGAAAGTACTACTAAAACTTGCTACTTGAGAAATAACAGGGGCAATAACACCAACCTCGCTTTCAATCTTTCCTAGCTTGGGCTTATGGTAAGGATAGTCTTTGATCAAGTGATTTGTAGCTTGATAAGAAAACCAAGCATTCAAAAAATTAAGGTACCAAACCTTCTGCTTTCTAACTCCATCTATAGGACAAACATATATAAAAGGTGGAAGTGTTTGTTTTAGGTTGACCTCCACACACACTTGTGCACCTGCTTGAAATTAATTCTGACATCTATTAGGAATAAAAACCTTGCCAGACCTACAGGAAAACAAATCAACAAAAGAGCACAAATTGGCAGGTAGGTTTGGGAATTCAAGCCAAAGTGTATAATGAGCCTGACCATGATAATGATTCATCTGAGTTGAAGTTTCCCTACAAATTGCATGTAGGCAAGACTACTAGCAATATTCCTGTTGAGAATTTAGAGGGCTGATGATTAATTCAAATTCTCTTCTTGATAATTACTTGTGAGCTTACTGGAGTTACTTATGTCTTCTCTTCGTTATCTTATTTAGTCTTTCATTAAGTCAATTATCAAAATACACAAGACACAAAATTAGGTTCCTAGAGCCAAGGCAAAACCTCTCCCTCTTGGAGAGGAAAACCCGCAAAGAATTCTTCTTGTAGATCTTCAACTTACAAGTACCATGACCAAGGCTCAGACCCTTGACCTAGATATACTTCCAAGATCTTGTCACAGTTCCTTAGAGGACTTTCAACGCTGATCCTTCTCTGCCTACACCAACCTGCACTGTCCTGCACCAACACTAGAGATCTCGGTCTCTAAGTTTATCTTCAAAGATCATTCGAGATTTTATCTTTTACTTCACATATCTTTGAGGCTGAAGGTATAATACTTTCTCTTATTGACTGTGATTAGGAAGGTAAATTACAGATTTACCTTCCTCTTTTCTCATACTGCAATAACCCTTATAACATTATAATTAGACCATGACATCCAAATTCTACTCATACTGATCTGCATTCATAACTTGACATACTGCCTGTAACTCACACTTATCTTAGTTCACTAGTCCGCATATAGTCACTGTTTTCCACAGAGGAATCCACACTCTTGTTTATTCACCAATCCGCATATAGTCCCTGTTATCCACAGAGAAACCCGCACTTCTGTCTGTTCATTAATCCACATATAGTCACAGTTTCTCCACAGAGAAATCCACACTTCTGTTCATGTCAAATAGATGCAGGTTCTTTGCTAGATATAGAGCACAGTCCTGACCTTGTAATCTGCACTGAACCCTTTTTGAAGTTCGCACTTGAATCCCTTCTAACATCCGCACTAGTTCAGAGTGATCTGCATTTGTTCAGAGTGATCCACACTTGATTACTTTTCAAATGAACCGTAGGACAGTCATATATATATGAGCTGCCTCACTGTCTTTGGGCGAACCTTCCAGCAAGATAGTAGGCCGACTTCATAGCTGAATATAGGCCGACATGAAGGGCAATTAATCCAACGTTTATAAGGGTATCTTCTTGCATCTTTCAGGAGCCATTTCTTCACGGTATTTTGCCAAGATCTTGGAGCATATTTTGTTGACTAGACTCTTCATGAACATGACTCTTAATTATATTTATATCTAGAAGACAAATCCTAATAGACATCAAGAAGAAGTCTACAGACCTATAATAAAAATCTTGCTCATGAAACCCATGGAGCAAGTAAACAAAAATACATTTTATTATCTTTGTCTTCTACTTTACATAAATTCATAATTACATAGTCAATATGAAGGCTGACCTAGTTACACTTTTCAAATTGAAGAATTTCATAAGAAGAATCGGATTGGTAATCACATTTGTATAGCATCATATCAACCAGCATTGTCCTAGTGCAAGGCCTTGACTAACAGCCCCATCTCTCACCGAGAGAATGGGCTACAACGTTGGCGAGACACATGATTTATAGACACCATAGTCATTGTCTCTCCAAGGTACATACTCAATCCAGGTGTCCCCAAAGTATGACCTTCTTGGACTATTCTTCTCTTGGGTAGCCAACCCTCAAAGAATATTGGTCTTCGACCACTCTTATCTTGAATTCCCTATCTCATTCTCAAAGAGTATCGAATGCCAGATGATTACCCAATCCTCCATTTTGTCTTCCAGGTGAAGACCAGAATGATGTGTCTATCCATTCTCTCCACATGGCCTTCACTAAGACTTACGACTGTTAGTCCTGGTCTAGTGCATGACACATGTATTAGAGAATCACATATGTCACTCCCTTCTTAGAAACTTACCACCAGGCTCCCTCTCAACCAGGGTTCTGTAGCAGCAATGGTGAGACATCTGGTTGCTCATGAAGAATTCCTCCCCTCGATGTTATGGAATTCGGTATTGAGGAATCTTCAACTTTGGCTTCATAGGGCATAGATCATCCATAACTTTCAGTCACGAGTCATGTCCACTGTCAAAAAGTGATTCATTAGTCTTTCTCATTTGGTCCACCGTTATGTTATGCTGCTTTCCTTCGAATCATCTCCATGGATCATACATCCTTTCTCATGATTAGTAGCCCTGCATAAATTCATCAGATAAACATATATGAACTTTTAAAACAAAAGTTTCTTCAATGATGATCTTTCACCATGACATCTTCCTGTAGGCATCGACATCCTTTATTCAGATTGACACATCTCCTAATGATATATTTTGTCAAGGGTCTTCTTCTTTACCAAACTCCTGTCAGACTCTTCATATCCTCCCAGGAGATCTTCTAGTCACATCTTCTTGGCTTCCAGATGATAACTGCCTCTTGACATGGTTCCATTTCATGATCTCTTCCTTTTTGCACATTCTTCATTCCCAGGAACTTGCAGATTTCCCAGTTCAAAGTTCATATACAACCACCTCATATTTCATGAGGATATATTATGTTGATTTCATCTTGTCAGTGCACTGAGAGATACTCCTCCATAGATCATACTTCTAAATACAGAAGTCCATGACCTATAACTATATGACATGACTTCACAGTATCCAGAGTTAAAATATTGTTAAAATTGGACAACTAGGTCCAAAATCCACGTTGTGATGCTCAGATGAAGACACCAATATTTTTATTGGGTTCCTCTTTCGAAGAGGTGCAAGATCGATCTAAAGATCATCTTGATCCAATGAGCAAAACATTTATTTTGAATTTATTTATAATACTTTCAAAATATGTGCAGGTCGGCCTTAAGGTTTTACACCCCCATCAAATGTGTCACACACCCTCAGTGATTGATATAAATAGAGTCAACGTTGGAGGACATTTCAATCATCTCATCACACACATCCTCATGATCTAAATCTGGATGCCGTAAATATGGATGATGCCGTAAATATGGATGATGCCAGAAATGGATGCCGTAAATCTGGATGATGCCGTAAATATGGATGATACCGTAAATCTGGATGATGCCGGAAATGGATGCCATAAATCTGGATACTATAAATATGGATGATGCCGTAAATATGGATGATGCTGTAAATCTGGATGATGCTGGAAATGGATGCCATAAATCTGGATGCCGTAATTATGGATGATGCCGTAAATCTGGATGATGTCGGAAATCTGGATGTGGGATTCTTTTGTTGAATTATGTTGATTTTTGATGAGCTGTCTTTAAGGGCTGTGTGTGTGACACTTCTGGTTGGCTGACCGTATTGAGACTTTGCTGGTTGAAGCATCCTGTTGATTGCCATAACGCACCAACATACTTATATTTTTCTGGCTTGTCTTCTGTCGATCTACTGGTATGTTCTATCAGCACTTTACTTTTTTGTTTATGTGATTGCTGATTGACATTGGGGATAAAAGTAAAGTTGTATCAAGCATAGAACATCTTCAAATTTACAAATATAAATATATACATACCTCATGCCTTTTTCCTTGAGTCATTCTGGAGCAGTTTTTCTAGAATGAAGAGCTTCATTCACCTGACTTGTTACATTAGTATGTCAACACATCCCAAAATTTTGTTTCCATGATGACCCTTGATCTTGATGACTACCTTCCATTAGTAATGTTATTAGAGAGGTTTTCCCCAGTGAAATAGGAATCGACGATTTTGCCGAGTACTCGCGATTTTAACTCTGCTCGGCGGCTAAACGAGCAGACTCAAAACTGAACGAGTCAAACTCGCGTTGATCGAGTTTGACTCGTGGTCAACGCGATTTGCACTCGCGACTGGCGATTTGCACGATTGAATCGGGAATTTGTTAAGGGTTTTTTTTTATTAATGAGCTTGTTGCCGTCTTTCACTCTCACTCTCACCTCATCGCTGCGGTCGTCGTCTTTCACTTTCACTCTCACTCTCGCCTCTCTGCTACCTTCACTCACCCGGTCGCTGAACCATCGCACAGCCATTATCGCCCACCGCTCGACCATTATTGCCCACCGCTCAGCCATCACACAGCATCATGGAGCCATCGCACTGTGCACAACATCATCGTGGACTTGGAGCCATCGTAGTATCACCGGCGTGCCATCGTAGAGCCATCCATCACCGGCGTGCCATCAAGTCCTCGTCGGCCTTCCTCACCGGCAGAGCCATCGTGATTCGTCGGCCATCCTCACCGGCAGAGAGCCATCGTGCCATTGTCGGCCATGCCATTGTGGCAATCGCTGTGGCCAATCTGTTGATCAAGTTTCAACTGCCATCGTATTTGCGGCCCGTGAGGAACTGTGAGGAATTGGTTTGTTTTTATTTTCTGTTATTGTGTTTTAAAATTTACATTTTAATTAAATTATATTTTCTTGTATGTAAAGTTTGAACTTTAAACAGTATTTTTTTTCATTTTAATTAAATTATATTTTTCTTATATTAAGTTTACAATGTGAGCTTTGTTAATTGTTATTATAATTAATTTTTATTGTCAGAATTTTAATCCGCTTTGTTATATTAATTATAATATTAAATAGAAATTCAAATTATTATTATTACGAGAATTATAATATTAAATAGAAATTCAAATTATTATTATTACGAGAATTATAATATTAAATATAAATTCTGGTTCTATGTAGTCACTGGTTAGGAGTCAGGACTCCGTACTTTGGATCGTGTTTGGACTCATAACATATATGAGATACTTAATTCATTTATGATATTTTGGACATCTATTGATAATATGCATTGTTTGGATATGCCTTTATTCAATATCAATGCAAAATGTTTTTTTTAATTCAAAATGTGTATATTTTTATTTATTGAATTCACTGATTTTTTCCCGATTTTTTCTCGATCCGATTATAATTCTTCACTCTTTTGCCTCGCCGATTTATTGCCGATTCCGAGTCTGGTAACATTGGTTTTCCCGGAGCTGTTTGACTAGGAGCTACTACCATGCTTCGATCAGGATGCTACACTGCTTCCTATCATACAACCAACAAAAAAAACACTTAAAGGAGAAGATGATCTCAATCATAGTGGAGATCCCTCGCTTCTTCTTTCTTGGATTTCTTTGATCAGGTTCTTCCCTCATTTCAGATACATGGGCTTCTTCCCTATTTCTCTTGACCTTTTCAGATTGAGGACAATTTATATTATAATGCCCAAGTTCATCTCATCCAAAGCATCGTGCTTTGTCCATATTTCTTCTTCTACTCCGAGAACCGAACTTACTAAATCTTTCTTTCTTCCTGGACATGGCTACAGAGACTTGTTCCCTTCACTTGATCCTGTATTAGCTTTGGCTTTCAATCTTGTTTCCTCTATTTTACATAGAGACCATAAATCGTGCAATGGTGTGGCTTCTTTCTTCCCGTATAAACTTGAAGTGAAATTTCCCCATTTTTCCGGCAGAGCATTCAACACCACTGTAGTCATCTCAGTGTCAGATATTACTTCTCTTAGTTCTAGCAGTTGATCTCAGAGAGATTGCTTTTCCTGCAGTACTCACAGAGAATAGATCCACCAATTTCTCATATATTCCTTTTGATGATTCTAGATTTGGAGATGAGAGAATCTTTTTGGGCTGTTATATCTCCCTTCATGTATTTGGCATGACTTCATTTTCCTTGTCTTCCATGCAGAAAAGTTTAAAACCCTAACCAGTTTTTTGCTTTCTTTTCAAAGAAGACATTTTCATATGAAGTCATACAGATACTTACTTGAGTAGATGCTTTTCTTCTTCTATTAGCTTCCTTGTTGAAGATGATGGCAGGAACTCCCTCTTAGATTGACTTCAAAGTAGGTGATCTTGGATCCTTGATGATCAAGGATTACTTTAGAATGAAGGTGTCTTCAATAGTGTTGGGTGTTGCTTAATTATGTGTCTTCCAACAATGTCTTCAATATCAAGAAACTTTGATGTCAAAGATTACCTCCTTGATGTGTGGATTCTTTGAGTAAGGTTGAAAATCTTCTTGAGATGGCTCGAGGATTTCCTTGCAAACTAATTTGACTTTTCAATGTAGACTTTGACTTTTGCTTTGTGCTTTCTAGAAAACTGAATTTTGATTCTTGAGTGTCTTCTTGTCAAATAGCCCTTTGTCTTTAGCACCTTAGCTCTGATACCATGTTGAGAATTCAGAGGGCTGATGATTAATTCAAATTCTCTTCTTGATAATTACTTGGGAGCTTACTTGAGTTACTTATGTCTTCTCTTTGTTATCGTATTTAGTTTTTCATCAAGTCAATTATCAAAATACACAAGACACAAAATTAGGCTCCTAGAGCCAGGGCAAAACCTCTCCCTCTTGGAGAGGAAAACCTGCAAAGAATTCTTCTTATAGATCTTCAAATGACAAGTACCATGACCAAGACTCAGATCCTTGACCTAGATATGCTTCCAAGATCTTGTCACTGCTCCTTAGACGACTTTCAACGCTGATCCTTCTCTTCCTGCTTCAACCTGCACTGTCCTGCACCAACACTAGAGATCTCGGTCTCTAAGTTTATCTTCAAAGATCATTCTAGATCTTATCTTTTACTTCACATATCTTTGAGGCTGAAGGTATAATACTTTCTCTTATTGACTGTGATTAGGAAGGTAAATCACAGATTTACCTTCCTCTATTCTCATACTTGCAGTAACCCTTATAACATTATAATTAGCCCATGACATCCAAATGCTACTCATATTGATCAGCATTCATAACTTGACATACTGCATGTAACTCGCACTTCTGTTAGTTCACTAGTCCGCATATAGTCACTGTTTTCCACAGAGGAATCCGCACTCTTGTTTATTCACCAATCCGCATATAGTCACTGTTATCCACAAAGAAACCCGCACTCCCGTCTGTTCATTATCCACATATAGTCACAGTTTCTCCACAGAGAAATCCGCACTTCTTTTCATGTCAAATAGATGCAGGTTCTTTGTTAGATATAGAGCACAATCGTGACCTTCTAATCTGCACTGAACCCTTTCTGAAGTCCGCACTTGAATCCCTTCTAACATCTGCACTAGTTCAGAGTGATCCGCACTTGTTCAGAGTCATCCGTGGTGAGATTTTGTGTATTTGGGGTAGCATCAGTTGTGCTCTAAGTCCCAAATTTTGAGGAAGGACTAGCGTTCACCCGATCTACAAGACCCAGAAATGGATTTGGGAAATTTCATTTGGTTTAAAAGATATTAAATTAATTAATTCTTTTAATGTATTTCCTAAGTTAAAACTTAGGAAAATAAAATAATTAAAGTGAATTTAATTAAACATGTGATGAAATTGTCTTAAGTCACACAGATCAAGCTTTCTTTAATCTTAGCCATTGATTAAAGATTTAATCTTGGCCGTTGATTTGTCAACGAAAAAAGTATAAAGGAGAGGCTTGGGGTCATTTGTAAAGACACACAGAGGCAGAGCATTGAAGCTAAGTTGAGATTCTAGGGCAGGGTTTGCTAGGAATACTCAGAAGTGTTTCAGCTACATAGAGGGGAATTTAGACCAAGGGGATGATCTGATCCCAGGGTCTAGAATACACAAGAGGCAGAGATCAGCTCAAGGACAGTGCAGAGGAAGGCGGCAGCAGCAACAAGGACAATGTAATTTTCAGGAGACCCTTCAGGGGTTACATAGAGACCCTTAGGGGCAGCGTAGTGACTGCGTCACCCATTCTGGGGTAACACAGTCCCTTTCAGAGCAACGCTGAGGGTTTGGAGGCCATCCAAGGCTGATGCAGAGGCTTTCAGGGGCTTCAAAGGCTGATGCAGAGCCTTTCAGGGACAGCGCTGGGGTTTGTAGGCCCTAATCTTGGCTGAGTTCTGTAAATCTCGTTTGAGAGTGTGGATTAGTCATTATTTTGGCCCTAGATCAGCCAGTGACCTATAGATCTAGTGTTTTCTCTGTCGGGTCTTCCAGATCTGGAACGCAGATTTGTGTATTCAGAAATATTCTTAATAATAGAACCCTCCAGTAGCCAGAGACCGGTTTTCCCACCTTGGGTTTTTTTGGGGACTATTTGTGCAGAAATAACTATGTCACTTTGTCAATGTGTTGATGTGCTTTTTTCTAGATCGGAGTTGGTAGAGATCTGTTATGTGTTTTGCTTCGATGTTAACTCGAATTTATTCAGTTGATAACTTATTTAAGTAGGAGGAGCTTAACCAGATTAACAGTAATAATTTCTGCATAAGATATAAGATTCAGAAATTTCTACAATCCGCACTTGATTACTTTTCAAATGAACCATAGGACAGTCATATATATATGAGCTGCCTCACTGTCTTTGGGCCGACCTTCCAGCAAGATAGTAGGCCGACTTCATAGCTGAATATAGGCCAACATGAAGGGCAGTTAATCCAACATTTATAAGGGTATCTTGTTGCATCTTTCAGGATCCATTTCTTCACGGTATTTTGCCAAGATCTTGGAGCATATTTTGTTGACTAGACTCTTCATTAACATGACTCTTAAATATATTTATATCTAGAAGACAAATCCTAATAGACATTAAGAAGAAGTCTATAGACCTATAATTAAAATCTTGCTCATGAAACCCATGAAGCAAGTAAAACAAAAATACATTTTATTATCTTTGTCTTCTACTTTACATAAATTCATAATTACATAGTCAATATGAAGACTGACCTAGTTACACTTTTCAACAATTCCAGCCTTCAAACTGTAACACATAGCGAGTCGTGACATTTGAGATAAGCAAAAAGCAAACATACTTCAAACCCAATCTCCATTAAAATTTCAGGGAAAGCCCCTTGGCCTCCCATTTCAACAGTTGCCAATGTTTTAAAGCCTTATCATTTGTTAACTGATGTAGAAGAAGAGAATCAACCCCTAGTCTCGAAATGCATGTGCCCCTCAAAATACTCATTATCAACATGGAAGAAATTAAAATCCTTAGAGGGTTTGGTGTGGTGTTGGTTGCTAGCTGAAACATAATATTCAATGCAAAATAAATGGAGTATGGTTGCAGAAATCAAATAAACAGGGTGAGACAGATATAAATATAGCTGCAGAAAGCTACTAAACAGAACCAAAATTGGAAAATAACAGCAATAAGCAAACCTTTAGTGATATTCAATTTGCATGCAATGTTCACTTGCCTCTCCAAGGGACAACCTCAAACATGAACAGAGCTCCAAATACAATAATATTCATATGACAACCAACCAATTACATGCCTTCTACTACAATATACAGTTTTGAATTGACCAAAACCCTAACCAACAATTGGACCTCCATTATTGAGGCCTCAACCACTAAGTAGTGAACCTTAAATGAGGTCACTCACATTTATTGATTTCACGCTCTACTATGGCCTTATTTAATAGAGATGAACCTTTAATACATTAAGTAACAATCTATTCCTCTAACTATAGAGGAATTTGGTGCGACTAACATCAAGTGAAGACTTGTGACCATTATTAATTGAAGGTTGGGAGATCTCCTTCCTCTCACCCTGGGGCTCTAGTAAAGGCTGCTCTGGCTTCTCCAAAGGGATAGTCTTACTTCCCTCCAACTTCAAAACATCATTCACAACTGCTGATGCTGAATCGACAGCTAGATGCTCTGGCTTCTTCAAACGGATGGTCTTACTTCTTCCAACTTCAAGCCCTCACCCACGAATACCAATGCCGACTTGACAGCTGCAGAGACAAACCATAGATCCAGTGAAGAGGTGACACCCTCAATACACAATGGCACATCAGCAGGCATGGAACTAATCACAATCCACTGCATGAGCTCCCCTGGTAGCATGGTACAGCTGAATTTTGCCAGAGTGCAAATATTTTGCATGGCAGACATTAATATGTAAAAATCAGTTTGCGATGAGCAATCAGGAGATTGAATCATGGTTACATAATTCATGTTTTTCCTTACGGAAGCGAATAACTTGATGAATCTTATTAGATTGGACTATAAGTGCTCAACTCTCTATGGTGATAAACTTTCATGTTATAGTGGGGTCCATGCTTTGTTCTCCCATATGTGGGAAACAAACATATACTACTCACTGATAGTGTCAGTATATTTTTATCAGGTGTCATTGGTTTGGTGTATTTTCAGTCAGAGGATTTGAAGAAATTTTTGATTTGATGAGTCTGAATATATCTTCTAGACAGTAGTCCCCTTGTGATGCAATATGCGTACTCATCTTTCTCAGAAAGTATCATTTTCAACATGATTAGATGGGCTGTTTTTTCAATTATTAAGGTTACAAATTACATTGCTTGATCAAATTTTTCAATCTTCCTTCTTTGGTACTAGCATATTGCAACTGTAAATACTCCATTTGATGCTATCCTTATATCTTGACATGGCAACATTGCTTTCATGTTATCTCCAACGATATCTGTAGAGAAAAATGTTGTTGCCTCACATTGTGAGGTGAAAATATTGATTTCTGTGACTGTGTGAAGTTAATAGTTTCTTACTTACTACCGGGCTTGATTTGAAATACTTGCATGATCATTTTGACTACAATGGCAGCACAAAAGAACTGGTGGGAAATATGATTGGAAAATGGATATAGTGATTTTAAATAGGACATATTTAGAAGTTGATTATATGTCATGGTTGAAGCAAATTGAAGGTATTGTCTTTACAGGGTGGGGCTAGTTGAAGGTGTGTGGCTGATTGGGATTATTGATGAGGTTCGTATGTCTGAACAAAGTGGAATGAAACAACCACTTTTAGTAGACACAAAAACTCGTTCTCGAGCTGCACCTCCTTCTGAACCTCAAAAAAGAAATGCAAGGTAATATTCTTTTCCTTTTTGTTTTCACTTGTCTCCAAGACAACTTCCTAAGATAGCAATCCTTGATTTCTACTGAAATTAGTAAGTGCTGGGACCTAATTCTCAGTTGCTACTTGCAATATTATACTTGCATCTGTATGAAGTTTGTCTGGAAATCACTAGTTCATCCATATTATCTTAATTGAGTTGAATGATTCACCTGATTTGATGTGTATTTTGCTGAAGGCTTGCTTTGAACAGGAATATTGCAATAAAGTAATTTTGCACACTTAAGCACTCTCATGCCCAGAAAATGTTACATATTATTGAGAGGTAAACATGGTGTTTTGGTTGGAACACCCTAAAACCAAGTGGTTGCAGCCATTCGCTTGTATGAAAGCACTTTAAATGTACAGCTATGCAGTTTGGCTGGAAAATCACATACAACAGCATAAAATTTGAAGCACACGAGCATTTGACATTGCATGACAAAATAGAAAGAGGGGAAGAATAGAATTGGAAAAATAAAGAAAATTAAGGGAGTGCAGATGGAATTGTAGCAGAAATGGATAATGAATTGATGCCATTTTGAGATTTCATGAGTTTATAAATTTTGTATGTTTTTGACTTTTACAAAGAATGCTAACCCCAAAGTTTTTCTTTTTTACCCTCTAATCATCTTATAAAGCACAAATTTGCTGACTCCCTTCATCCATGTTTTTTGGACCTTGTAGTAATTCCCAATTGTAATTGATTCATAAAATACAAGTAGCAAACGAATCAAACAAATGAGATTTAGCTGTTAGACAAGATGGTACCTGTTACTTCTCAAATTATCAGGCTTGGCAAGGTCAGGCCAAGGTTCCAAATTATAAGCACACAAGAGATGCACCCACTGTCACCTCAGTGCACTCTCCTTTCACTTTTGCTTAACTTCTGGAATGCCATGGGGGGTATTGTTGTTTGTAAATAGGTCTGGTCTTCATAATTGTCATTGTACTTGTTGTTGAGAAATCTATAGGGCAGTAGTTTGAATGATTTCTCTATTGCGTCATAACTGCTTGTGATGTATTTTTACTTTTTCTTACTTATTAGCTTCTTCTCTTATTATTATGTTGTTCTTATCATCAAACAAGTACTAAAACAAGAATCTCAACAGTACACAAGAACATAGGATATAGGCTGCAATCCAGGGCCAAAATCTCTCTAGTTGAGAGGAAAACCCACAAATCTCTTCTCTTATAGATTCTTCAATTGATTTGTAAATAGGACTTGTCTTCATAATTGTCATTGTATTTGTTGTTGAGAAATCTGTAGGGCAATAGTTTGAATGATTTCTCTATTAATTCATAACTGCTTGTGATGTCTTTTTACTTTTTCTTACTTATTAGCTTCTTCTCTTATTATTATGTTGTTCTTATAATCAAACAACTACCAGAACAAGAATCTCAACAGTACACAAGAACATAGGATATAGGCTGCAAGCCAGGGCCAAAACCTCTCCAGTTGAGAGGAAAACCCACAAATCTCCTCTTATAGATTCTTCAATTGATGAATTCCAAGACCTTTAGACCAATACCCATCCAAGACCAAGCCTAGCCTTCTTGATGATGTGCTTCCTTTGTCCAAGTCACACCAAGTCAAATCTCTTCCAACAACACAACTTTGACCCCCAACATCAAAATTTCGGCCTTTACTGCAAGTCTGAATTTTTCGGCCCTCCCAGCAACAATTGCTTCCACACGTGTGAGCTTATTTTGGGCTTCCAAGACTTCTTGAGACCTTCACTTGACTTTCTCCTTCTTCTAGGGCTTGAGGATGACCAAATGAGCTTTCCTTCGACCTTCTTTTGCACTTTCTACAAGTTCGATCCTGCAATAGCAAAACCCTAACCCAACAACAAAAACCCTTGTCTTCTTCCTTCAAATGTGTGAGGAGAGAGAGAGAAATAACCCAATTACTTGATCTTCATCCTTCTTCTTCCTTCACTAGCCTCTTTCTTCTTCTTCTTCGCTTACTTGATGAGATAATGAATTGTGTCCATAGGAAGTTGAGTTCCCTCATATATATAGGCTTCTAAGGTGGACGAAGTACCCTAAATTAGGTCGACTTCTTAGTTGGCAAGCCAACTTGGTCTTGGAGGGTATTTTGACATTTTTAAATACAAAACTAATTCTTTTTACAAGTTACAATGTGCCCAATGGGGCCTTCATCATATGATAATGACTCTTTTGACTTCTTGACCTAGGACAAACCCTAGAAGCACTCAATCGGTGCTTTACCTCTAAAATAAAAGACCTTGAGCATAAAACCCATGCTTCGAAAATAAGAATATTGATTTTTTTTTCATTTTACAATATACAAGACTCAAAAGTACTTTTCATATTTATAAAGACCGAACCTAGTTACACATTTTTCAACACTCCCTCTTAACTAGGGAGGTATTCATAAATGATACATGGACATTCTCAATTTGAAGAGATCTCATAGGAAGAGTGAGATTGGTAACCATCTATTTAGCATCATACCAACTAGCATTGTCACATAGCAAGGCCTTGACTAACAACTCTAACTCTCCACAAGGTTAGAGAACAATGCTGGCGAGACCAATGACTGATAGACACCATCATCATTGTCTCTCAAGACACAGTCCACTTGAGTGTTCATAGAGTATGTCTTTCTAGGACTATTCTTATCTTGGATTCCTAATCTTCAAAGAATATTGGTCTTCTACAACTACTCTTATCTTGGATGCCCTACCTCATCCTCAAAGAGTATCGGATGCAGATATTTACCCAACCCTCCATTCTTTTTTCCCAAAGTGAAGACAAGAATGATGTGTCTATCTTTCCCTCTCAACTAGGGACGATATATCAACCAATCCAAACTTGTCTCTCAAGTACACAAGCCTTTTATTAGGAAAATATTTAGTCAAGATGTTTGCTACTTGTTCATCAATGGAGATATACCGTAGCTGCACAACACCATCTTGCACCAACTTTCAAATGTAGTGATACTTGTTATTTATATGCTTCGTCTTTCCATGAAACACTGGGTCTTCAGACAATCTTATACAACTGGTGTTGTCACAATGTATCACTATAGGGTCTGTTGACCACTCTGTGTCAAGGACCCCATAACAGTACACCCTCATTTTTGCAAATGAGATTTATCACGTTTGACTGTTCGCGCCATTTAGATTTCATCATCAGTTGATAGTTTTGTAAAAGATGTAAACCCATTCTGCATGTTTATAATGTAAATGATCTTAGTAAGACCATCATGTATGTAACAACCTAGGTAAGCCTAGTATTCTGGTGACAAATTTTAGCCTAGGAGGTTTTTCGTCTCACTGATTCATCTGTGTCTCTAGACACAAATGATCGACAAAGTTTTTCCCTCCAACCTCATTCAAAAGCTAGGATGGATTTTGTCGTCAAGATATTAAGTAAGTCCTAGTGTTTTCTATCGAGTCTTTGTAAAAGTAATTTGGAAATAATCCTAGCTAATTGGCTAGATTATTTTATTACACATTACTTGGTCTACTAGATCATATTTTGAGTCGCAGAATTGGGTAGATAATTGAGGGTCTATTACGAATGGGTTTTCCCCCTTCATGTATCAAATTGTAATATCTTGATGTAAAAAATATTTTAATGCATGGTCCCTCATAGTTAAACACCATGGCTAAAGTATTAGAGGGTTGGAAAAATAATTTGTCCCCTCATGAGTTAATTAATTAAATTTTTTGAAAAAAATAAATTAAAATTATAAGTCAGAAATTTAATTAATTTTAGGTCATAGGAAAAATTAATTCTCGAAATTAAAAATTTTTCGATTCTAGAAGTTTTAATTTTTGGAGGTCCTCGACCAACGAAATATTGAAAATTTCAAGAGATTTTGGACCCTTGGGCCTTAGTTGTTAAGTCAAAGTCAATATTTTGAGGTAATTAACTCAAATTTTTTATTTATGAGTTAATTAAAAACGAATTAAATGAAAAATTCGAAATTCCTCAAAAAATAAATAATTTCAATGGACGAGATTAAAAGATAATTGAATCTTTTTTAATGGTCAAGATTACTTTGACGGAGATCAAGCCAACTAGCCGTTGGAGAAATAATCTATAAATTAGAGGTTGGTGTTAGCCTATAGTTTCATCTGATCTTTGAATCGTGTACTAAGCTCTCAAGCGATCTTGGTATACTTTCTGGAATTTATGAAAAAAGTCTTTGGGGTTTCAACTTGCAGTGGTGTTCCTATTCATGAATTTATGGTAAACTTGTTTTGATTTCTGCAGATGTTATTTGAAAATTGCAAATCAATAGCTCTTTTAGAATAATCTAAATACATGTATCTTATTTAGTTTGCTGGATCTAGGGTAACGTTTTTAATTTTGCTTGAAGTAGCAGGTATTTCTATTTATTCAAGATTTTAGCATTATTCTATTTCTCTTCTTGGTTTGACAATTGATCTAGTGTTTGCAGAAGATCTCTAAGGTTTTGTTGGGCGTTTGGTGATAGTCCTCGATTGGACTAGCTGACTCTCAGCATATATTTTCTGAAGAGCTTACTTCATAATAATCTCAAGATTTATCTAAATCTCTTTTCTTTTATGTAGGAAGTTTTGGGCAAGTACCTCTCAAAAAACATTTTTTTAAAAATATTTTGTGGAAAAATTTCTAGATCTAGCTACTAAGAGCCTTAGATCATTTGATCTGGGAGCGGAGTCGGACTCACACTCTTTAGATCTAATGGATCTTCAACTCTTGTGCATAGATCTGTAGATATTTTGTATAGATCTGGTTTTTTGCTAACTTGGGACTGGGTTTATATTTTGATTCTTGTATATATGTTGGGTATTTGGGTTTTCTTGTTTCTGGTTTGTGTAGGTGATATTGGAAGGTTTTCGAAGAAATTTATTTTAGACTTGAGATAGATCTAGGTCCTGGAGGGTAAGATCTGGTCTCAGGATCAGAAGTTTTGCAGGGATATTCAAACCAAATTTTTAAATTTGAGTTTTATTGAAATAAATTACTGGGCAAAGGAAAAATTCAAAAATCTTTTTAGTGCTCTAGTTGTGCTTGCTTTTTGCCTTTGTGGGTGACCCTCATCTGCTGCTCCTCTTCTTTGCGTAAACCCTAAAAAACGCTTCTTATTCACTCCTTTGCTATCTGCCTGGATTCTTTCTCTGTTGCGTTTTCTTTTATTTCTCTTTTCCTGCGAGTTTCTACTCCCTCATCCCCACGCGGCCCTCTCTTTTTGCGTTTTTCATAACTCCTCACCCTCGACCCTCATCTATTTGTCCCTTTTTCTCATCCCCTTGTTGGCTGCCTGCTCCTTTTCTCCCTCTGCGTTTTTTTTCCATCGCTGGCTGCGTCCTTCATCCCTGCCCTTGAGCTTTAACCTTTTCCTCCTCTTCGCGACATCCTTCTTCCTCCGCGTGAGGTCTTCTTCCCTGCAAGCTTGCGTTCTCCATTGCTGCCCTTATTCCCGTCCTCCCTCTCTTTCTGTTGCATTCTTCTCCTGCCCATCATCCCTGCTCTTGCAGTCCTTGTCCCTCTACCGCTGTGTGCTACGTCTTCCCATCGTATTACCCTCGCTCATTAACTGCTGCCCTTTCTCCTTGTCAGCGCCTTCATTGGACCACCGACCTTCGACTCCTTCACACTCCTCCACTTGCATTCCGCTCCCGCTTCATTTCTTTTTTACCCTATTCAACAACATAAAATTTCGTTTTTTATTTATTTTTAACTTGTACAGGGTTTGGACTTTGATTTTTTCATTTTCTTAAGCTTTTTAAAATTTAACATTAACATTTCGCATTTTTTTAAATTCTGACTTCGATTTCCCTTTTTTATTTTTCATTTTAATTTTTTCTTATTCAATTTTTTTATTTGGTTAATCAAAAACTAAAACAAAAAATTTCTAATTCTATCAACTTCTAAAAATAAAAAAGTTCAAAAAATAAATAAAATTTTGGTTAACCTTATGAAAAATTATTATTATTATTATTATTATTATTTTTAATTTAAATTAAAAAAAGTCTTCTAATTCATTTTAATTTTTAGCCTTAGAAAATCATTTAAATTTGGAGTTGCTTAGCATTTTAATTTCATTGTTCTTTCATGGTAATCACTTCTGAAATTTAAAGTGGTTAAGTTGCGCATTGGGTTTTGATTTTTTCGTGTTTAAAATCTATTAAGATTGTAATATGGTTTAAATTGCTTGAATTAATATTTATTGCATGATTATCTTTGAGGAATTTTCAAACAATTGTTATAAGTTACATGTCTTTCGTTTCTTAGATTGAATATCTTTAATGCATTATCTTGAATGTGATATTAAAGAATTGTGAAAATATTTGTGTTCTCTTTGAGCTATAATTGCATTGGAATGATAAGTTTGTGATTCAATTGAGCATTTTATCGTGATATTTTAAAGCATATTGATTGAGAAACTTATCTTTCAATTTAGTGAAGTGAATATCTATTTGAGCATTTAAAAGACTTTGGCATACATCTCATAGATAATCGTGGTATAAGCGCTTTCATCCTTGACTCTAGCTTCGTTTCATCTTCTGATCATCTCTTGCATTTGCATATGAATTTAAATCTGAATAATTAAAATTTACTTTTAAGCATAAACTTGGTCGATAGAGAGGTAAGTACCCATCCATCTTTGCTTGAGAAGCATGGTTTTAATAGTACTTAAAACGGTGACCTTGGAGTCGTCAGAGCCATAGCTCATTGCAGCGCCGAAGGCACTGGGTATGTTAGATTTTTAGGAGAGGTATCGTTAATCACATCCTAGTGTGCTTCACCTTATCTTCTCTCTACCACTTACTACAGAATTAGGCTCAATATAGAAAGGGTTGAAGGATTTGAACTTAGATAGGCATTTAACTAAAATTAACTAAGATCCTTTGCATCCCACATTAGTTTAAGGATTTGCATTTCATATAAGATAGTCATTCATCCAAGCAGCAGTTGCTCATCATGTATTTGGTTCTTAATTTCTTAGCAAGATAGTTGACTCCATAAGGCATTGGTATCAATCGTTTAATCTAATCCTTTAAATCTTGCTAGATCACATACAAGTATTTGGTCGCTTGACTGTGTCTCTCGAATTGGTTGGTTCCCAACTAGTTCTCCTTCATTCCATTCCTGTAGGGTCTACCCCCATTAGTTTGCTTGCTATTGGGAGACATCTTAAAAGGAGAGATTGGGGATCAGGGTTATAACCCCTGATCTGAGCCATTGTCGCAGTGACTAGACATTGTGCGACAACATTTTTTGGCGTCGTTGCTGGGGACCAATTTATTGGACTTTGGCTTCATGACATTCATCTCTTTCTTTCTCTTCATTTTTCATCTTAGGTGTCCGAGTTAGATTTCTGTTCGGGTGGCGATTCCACTTCCTTCATCTTCTACAAGAGCTTGACCTAGAAGACATCCAAGTAACTTGGTTAATCCTGTACCAGATCCTGAAAAGGTTCTCAGAGTCCGATTACACAAGCTTTATTCTTTTACAGTTCTTGTTAATCCCGGACATGAAGCTCTCTCTGGTATCCATTCGCTTTTCCTTGATCTTGTTCAACAAGATATCATGGATATCTATGCCACGTGTAACTTTGCTAACATTCAGGGTTATCCCCATGATTTCCCTCAACATGGTATGGATAAGTTATCTTCTTTTCAGGGCAATAATGCGGTTAGTGTCAAAACTCACCTAAGTGCATTTACTGGTTGGTGGAATACATGGGCTAGAAATAACAATTACGAGATGTAAAGATGAGTCTTTTTATTCTTACCTTGGAGAAAGATGCTTTGGACTGGTTTACAGAGAAGCCTGATAACACGTTTGATTCTTTTCAAATAATCTTGAATGGCTTTAAAGATAAGTTTGGAGATAGAAAATAAGATAGGCATTTGGTTAAGGCTATCAGTACCATAAAAAAGAAAGAAAATGAAACGACTGAAGAATTTAACAAGAGATTTAATGGTATTCTTAAGGAAATATCTCAAGATCATAAGCCTCCTGATAAATTTCTTCTATATTTTTACATTGATGCTTTAAATCGTGATACCTCATATGAGGTAAGACGTGATAAGACCGCTTATTATAAGGATTTCCAAGCTTTAGCAGAAGAACTCGAAAAGGATAAAAAAGCATCAGGGAATTTTGAAATTCTTGGTTTTGATAGGGCTGCAACTAAATTAAAAGAGCCTAAATGTAAAGAAGTTAAAGAATTTGATGATGACCCTATGCAAAAATTATTGCAAAAACTTGAAAGCATGGAGCCTACAAAAAGCGAAATTAATCTCTAACTATGCTAAGGAAATAAGTAATTTGCAGTCTAGGTTGGTCTAAATGGAAAGAGCTCAAGCCCAAAATTCCCAACCTAGGAATCATAATAATAATCAAAGTAATAATGCTTGGCAGAAAAAAGGTCAATCTTGTGAGAAGAGACCTCCTAATCCGCTTGAATCTACTAATCTGGTCGATGAAGCTCCGCCTTATTACAGAGCTTGTGATGCTCTTCATGAGGAGGTTACTTGTCCCACTGTTAAAAGAATTATGAATAGTGGAATGTTTGGGGCAAGTAATTAGATAAATGTTCTTGGTAAAGAATTTTCTTTATCTATGGAAGATTGGATGGAAGTCAAGGAAAATAGTCAAGATGTTAGGCCTTTCACATCTTCCAATAGTATCAATAATTTTGGGCATGAAAAGGGTTTGATGGTTGAATTATTTGGTGAAAAGCCTTCTCCAGATGAAGTATTGGAAATTGCTAAGGATAAAGTGTTAACTTATCAAAGAAGGATAAGGATCAAGGTAATAATCAAGTTCCCTGTCGAAGTTTTAACCTTGGTCTTGGATTAAATATCGATTTCGGAGGAAGGTTGAATAATTCAAAAATCTTAGTGCTTGTCACTGAGATATTGAAGATTCCCACCTAGAGGGCTAAGTTATTAGATGCCATCGGAGCTCCATACGTTAATATTGCTCAAGATAAAGCTCCTGAAGTTGCCTATCAGGATGCCCCTATGTATCTTCAAAGTTTGAATCAGATAACAAGGATCATCACCCATTTTTTATTGCTTTGATGGTTAATGGTTATAAATTGAATAATTGTATGCTTTAGCTTGTGTCATGACCAAGAGGGTCATGGAACAACTCAATTTGAGAGTTTCTAGATCATACTACAACATATGTGCCATGGATTCCAAGAAAATTGAAGTTCATGGGTTAATTAAAGATTCACAAGTTCATTTAGCAGTTTACCCTAATATAATGATTTTTATGGACATAGTTGTAGTCGATGTACCAGATGTGAAAATTCGACTGCAGTATCATGGTTTACTTCTCCTACTTGATTTAAATTATACAAGTTATCTTCAGAAATTAGATTTAGAAAAAACCGAAGTAAACACAACTACAATTTACACATGCAGATCATTTACTGAATACTACACTCATTCATTGAAAGTGACACATGGATTTTTGGACATAAGTCCCTAGAAAAACCCAAAAGTGAGAAAACTGGTGCAACATATATGAGGGTTTATTTTATTAAGTAGATTCTGAGTACAGTAAATCTGGGTTCCAAATCTGGAAAACCCGACAAAGAATAAAAGAAATCTGCAGCTAACTTGATGTTCCAGGACCAAATATCTGGCTGATCCACACCCTCAAACGGGATTTACAAGACTCAACCCGGATCTGGCCCTAGAAACCCTAACGCTGCCCTTGAAGCCCCCACGTCAGCCCTGCTAGGCCTTGAGTGCCACTGTGCTGCCCAGAGAGGGACTGCGTAACCCCAGAGAGGGTGACGCAGGCCTTACGTTGGCCCTGGAGACCCTCTGCGTAATTTCTAAAACCCTCTGGAGTTGCAACGCTGTCCTGCGTAGCTGCTCCTGGTGCACTCTGCTCCTCAGCGCTGTCCTTGTTGGCTGCTCCTCTGCGTCTTACTGACTCTTGGCTCCGGGATCAGATCATCCCCTCAGCCAATACTACCTCTCGCTGCAGAAAAACTCTTCTAGAAATTCTTAGCAGACCCTGCCCTAGAATTCGAGATTTGTTCTCTCAGCTTTGCCTCTATGTATGTGTCCAACTGACCCTCAAGCCTTTCTCTTATACTTTTTCATTCATCTCAGCAACGACCGAGATTAAAACATCCTTCAACGACTGAGATTAAAAGACTACTTGATCCGTGTCTTTTAGAACATTTCAGAACATGTTTTAGACTTAGGAAATACATTAAAATAATTAATTATTTGAATAACTTGAACACCAGCTGAAATTTCATAAAACACTTTTTGGGTTTTGGATTTCAAGTGTGCCTTAGCCCCTCCACAAAATTTCGGGGCTAGAGCACACTCGATGCTACACCAACTATACAAAATCTCAACACTCCCTCTTAGCACGGAGTGTGCTTTGGAAATGCATCCACACCATGCACTACAAAATCTTGAAGCTGGATTCTGTGCTGCTGATGCTTGGCCTACTGCCCTCCATCCACTGCACTTTTGCTCTCTGTACTGCTGTCCATGCCACTGCCACTGAGACTGCCACATTTGTACTGCAGTTCCCTCTCAACTTGCTTCATCATGCTGCCCATAGCACTGCCACTGCTAATTGCTGCACTGCAACTTAGTTGCCGAGAAGTAAGCAACTAAAGAACTCTCTGCTCAATTGCTGACAAATAAGTCAGGTTGCCTCCCATCACTGAAGCTCCCTTGGCTGCTGATTTACATTGACCCCCTGAAGCTACTGCGCTGCTGCAACTTTGTACTGCGTGATCTCAGCCTCTCTGCACTACTGAAGTCCCATCAACCCCTCTGCACTGTTGCCTCTACATTACACTGGTCCTCCTTCATCTCTCCATCACTTCCCTTTGCTTTACTGTGACCTTCTGCAACCATCTCCCGATTCATCCCGCTACTCTTAAGGCTCCTGTAGCTCGTATATGATCTAAGAGTAGGGCTGACTCAAGGATCCTGCCACACACTCTGTAGATGCTCTACAGATCCATGTCACCCCACCTCTTCTCTCGAGGCACATGAGCACTCATGGCTGCATCATCATCAGAACCATCATCCTTTGCTGTTGTAGCCTTGGAATTAGAAGATCCTTTGTCCTTTTTCTTAGGACAAGTGCTGGCGAAGTGTCCAAGATTGCCACAGTTAAAGCACCGGGCCTTGGAAAGGTCCCTCTTTTTCTTCCCTTGCTGCTTCCTTTCCTTTGATGCAAGGGTTGCATCATCCTCCTCTTCTTTCTTCACTCTTGTTTCTCTGCTTCCACCACTAATATTCTACTTCTTGGTGATCCTTTTGATCTCCTCTTGGCGGAGGATAGCCCACATGTCTACCCATGATGGTAACGCTGCCCTTCCCAGAATGCTTTGGACAAACATTTCCCAATCTTCTGACACTGCGTTTAGGACCGTCCTCACTAGGAGCCCTTCATCCAGATTTGCACCCATGGCAATTAGTTGATCCTAGATAGTCTGAAGTCTAAAGAGGAATGGATCTATCTCCTCACCCTTCATCATCTGGAACAACCACATTTGATTTTCCAAAAGCATCCTTCGTTTGATAGAGCCTCCTTGATACATCGTGTCCAAGGATACACACATCTCATTTGCTATATTCTTTCCGGAAATATGAGGTATGATGTGGTCTTTGACTCCGTCCATGATCAAACGCTTAATCCGCGCTTGATTTTCTTTATACTTCTTTAGAGGATCTGCATCTGTTGGTATAGCTAGAACTTTTTCTGCATGATCTTTGAGACCATACTCATCCATAACTAACAAGATTCTGGCCCTCCAGATAACAAAGTTGGACATGCCATCCAACCTATCCTGATCTCCCAGTCCATATCTCGCCATCTTGCTCAAATTTGTCAGAAAAGATACTCCTCTCCCTCTTTCTGTTGCAACACTCAACAAAAAATGCTGGATCTGGGTTTCTCGGTGATTTAGAAACCCTCTATAGTAGTTTCTCCCTCTGACCACTGATTTCCCTCCTGGAAATCTTTCACCTAAACACAATTGGACAGTACTCTCCGATCACCCTCCTGATCGAAACTCAGATTTGTTTGGATTAGATATGTCGAGTAACTGTCTTCCTCCCGCCTTTGATGACTTAGCTAGGCACAATTCTGCACCGGCAAAATCTCCACCACACCAACACTGCTGAAGATCTGAAGCACTGCTTCTGGATCTTGGCAGGGCTTTCTGCAATAGAAGGAATACTCGAGTGCGTCTCTCTGACTAGCCCAGTGCAGTTTCAGCGCTGCTCAGAAGTGGACTGTGTAACCCTAGATTTGGTGACACAGTCCTTACGCTGGCCTGGGGAGGCTCTATGTAAGCTTGATGGCCTTCTGAGGCTGCAGCGCTGTCCCTTCCTGGATCTGCATCCTCCTCCTGTCAAGCTGCTCCTTCTTGATCTTTGTTGCTTCTGCTGCTACCTTGTAGAAATTCTTTAGCTGATTGCTGGAGATTCAACTTAATCTGCTATCCCTCTGATACCATGTGAAAATTCTTCTGCTGTATCATGGTTTACTTCTCCTACTTGATTTAAATTATAAAAGTTATCTTCAAAAATTAGATTCAAAAAATATTGAAGTAAACACAACTACAGTCTATACATGCAGATCATTTACTGGATACTATGCTCATTCGTTCAAAGTGACACATGGATTTTTGGATATAAGTCCCCGGAAAAACCCAAAAGCGGGAAAACTGGTGCAGCAGATATGTGGGTTTATTTTATTAAGTAGATTCTGAGTACAGTAAATCTGGGTTCCAGATCTAGAAAACCCGACAGAGAATAAAAGAAATTTGTAGCTAACCTGATGTTCCAGGACCAAATATCTGACTGATCCACACCGTCAAATGGGATTTACAAGACTCAACCCAGATTTGGCCCTAGAAACCCTAGTGCTGCCCCTGAAGCCCCAACGTCAGCCCTGCTAGGCCCTGAGTGTCACTGCGCTGCCCAGAGAGGGATTGCGTAGCCCCAGAGAGGGTGACACAGGCCTTACGCTGGCCCTTGAGACCCACTGCGTAATTTCTGAAACCCTCTGGAGCTGCAGCGCTGTCCTGCGTAGCAGGTGCGCAGCTTCTGTGTAGCTGCTTCTACTGCACTCTGCTCCTCAACGTTGTCCTTGTTGGCTACTCCTTTGCCTCTTACTGACTCTTGGCTCTGGGATCAGATCATCCCATCAACCAATACTACCCCTCGTTGCAGAAAAACACTTCTGGAAATTCTTAGCAAACCTTGCCCTAGAATTCCAGATCCTTTCTCTCAGCTCTGCCTCTATGTGTGTGTCCAACTGACCCTCAAGCCTCTCTTATACTTTTTCCTTCATCTCATCAACGGTCGAGATTAAAACATCCATCAACGACTGAGATTAAAAGACTGCTTGATTCATGTTTTTTAGAGCATTTCAGCACGTGTGTTAATTAATTCACTTTAATTATTTAATTTTCCTAAGTTTAGACTTAGGAAATACATTAAAATAATTAATTATTTGAATAACTTGAACACCATCTGAAATTTCATAAAACACTTTCCGGGTTTTGGAGTTCAAGTGTGTGTTAGCCCCTCCACAAAATTTTAGGGCTAGAGCACACCCGATGCTACACCAACTATACAAAATCTCAACACCAGATGCTTGGGGTATGTTGCTATCAAGAAAATGGGGCCTCTGATCTAGGAGGGAGTATTCAGATGAATTGGTCTTATGCTATGATTCCTTCTCCTAGAGGTGAGGGGGTTTGTAAGACTCAACAAAGAGCCCGAAAGAAGATTCCATGTTGAAGATCCTAAGAGACCTCATAATGAAATAATTAAAGAACAACCTGACATGGGGAATATGCTATTATGTCTAGCTTCACAGCTCCTTTAGATGATAAGGTTGATGAGAAGTTTAAGGATCTAAAGGATAAAGTATGGTACATTTATTTCGATGGTGCATCATCTAGGCATGGTAAAGGTGCTGGAATTGTATTAAAGTCTCCCCTTGGTCATATTTTCAAATTTGCCTATAGATTAGAATTCGAAGCAACTAACAATGTAGCTGAGTATGAAGCCTTGTTGTTGGGTCTTGAGTTGGCAAAGGCTTTAAGAGTTAAGTTGCTTAGTATCAAGGGAGACTCTGACTTAGTTATCATGCAGATTAAAAATAAATTTACATGTAAAAATCAAAGTTTAAAGAATTATCGAAATGCTGTATGGGATGCTTTGGAATATTTGATGCCCTTGATCTTGAAGCTATCCCAAGAGAGAAGAATAGTTTGGCGGATGAGCTTGCTATAGCTGCTTCTACTTTGCAATTATCTGATGAGTTGATCAAGGATAAGATAAAAATGGAAATTATTTTTAGACCTTCTGTTCCAGATAATTTAGAGCATTGGCAAGTATTTGATGATGAGAAGCAAGTGATTCGTTTTGTTGATAATTTGGATGAGTTTGAAAATTTTCGGATAAATTCTAGGGAGGATGGATCTGATGATCATGAAGATATTATAAATCCTACTCCTAGGAATGTTCTTTCTTTAGAGCAGCACTTTTATCGGCATGATGGCACAAGAACGAAAGAGGAAAATAAAAAATGGATCCAGGTGAATTCATTGAAGTAAACATTGGTACCTCTAAGGACCCTAAAATTGTCAAAATTGGTAAAGGTACTAATGTTGAAGAAAGGAAAATGTTGACCAATTTACTTCATGAATATAGGGATGTTTTAGCATTTTCTTGTGATGAGTTAAAAGGATATAGAGAAGATGTCATGGAACATACTATCCCTTTAAAAGATGAAAATGCTAAACCTTTTTGTCAAAAGCTTAGGAAAATAAATCCTAAGTTAGCCCCTTTAGTTCAGAAAGAGCTTTCAAAGATGCTTGCAGCTAGAATTATTGCTCAAACTAGGCATTCAACATGGTGTTCCAACCTGGTGATTGTTAGGAAGAAGAATGGTACAATCAGACTTTGTGTCGATTTTAGAAACTTTAATCTAGCATGTAAAAAGGATAATTACCCTTTTCCAAACATGGAGACTATGTTGCAAAGAGTAATGAGTTTAGGAATAATGTCATTGCTAGATGGTTTTTCTGGATATAATCAAGTATGGGTTAAAAAGGAAGATTGTCATAAAACTACATTCACCACACCATGGGCTACTTTCGAATATATTAGAATGCCTTTTGGGTTGTCAAATGGTGGGGCTACTTTTCAAAGGGCTATGTATTATGCCTTTAAAGGTTTAATTGATAAAATTATTGAAATTTATCAGGATGATCTTAGGTTTTTTCTAAGGATGGTATTAGTCATATAGGTCATCTTAGGCAAGTTTTTGACAAGTGTAGAGAGTTTGGGATTTCCTTGAATTCGACTAAGTCTGTTTTTGGAGTAACTGAAGGGAAATTACTTGGTCACATCATTTCCAAAGATGGGATAAAGATTGATCTTGAAAGAGTTGAGGCAATCCAAAATGTTCCTCTCCCTCGTAATCTTAAAAGTTAAATCCCTTTAGTCTTTTCTTGGAAAAACTAATTTTCTTAGAAGGTTTATTCCGAATTACGCAAAAATAGCTAAGCCTATTCAAAGTCTTCTGAAGAAAGATGTAATTTTTTTATGGAAAGAAGATGGCAAAAATGCTTTTCAGGAAATAAAAGGTGCTATTACTAAAGCTCTTGTTTTAGTTAGTCTTGATTATTCAAAGGATTTCATGATTTTCTCTTTCGCTTCTGAAGATACCATTGTTGGATCCAACTCATTCCACTTGAGCACGTTGGAAGGCGAACTATTTGGAAGGCGAACCACTTGATACTTGTCATTGTATCAATGTGTATTTTATAAAGGAAGAAAAAATTATTATTATTTTCTAGCATGTTCTTCATGCTTTGTTTTGAAAAAGAAAATGTCAAAGGGCATGTTCTTCATGACCCTTGTGAAAAGAAGAAAATTTGAATTTTGTAAGTTTTGTTTGTCCCTCCAAGTTGCCAAGTCGGCCCTTCAGAAGACAAGTCAGCCTGTCCAAAAGACGTGTCCTTTCGGATGCAGGAACTACTATATATTGGCTCCATTCCTCCATCATTTGGCAAGAAATTCAATGCTCATCTGTGCAAGAAAATTCAAATGTTTGAGGCATACTTTTCTGTGGTACACGAGGTTACTAAGACACTACATTTCAGTGAGAAGAAGAGCTATAGGAGGACCATTATGCCTAAAGAATGTGAGCTACAAGAGAGACATTATCTTTGTGAAATGCGAGTTTTAGAAAGGATCATTATCTCTATGTAATGTGATTTGCAGGAAGGTTACTATCTCTGTGCAATGCGAGTTACAAGAAGATTATTACTTTAGTAAAATATGAGCTACTTATCTCTGTGAGACAAGGCATCTAAAGGAAGACAAGAAGTAGATTGGTTAACTATCTTATCGACAAAACATGATATACTTTGGAGGGCTGACTTGGCGCTTGGATCACTGGTTAGTTTGACTTGGATTTCTCTTGTTGATGAAGAATCTATAAGGAAAGGATTGATGGGTTTTCCCCTTGTTGGTTTTTCCTTGGCCTCTGGCCTAATCTCTGGTGTCTCTTGTCTTTTTTATGCATTGCATTTGTGTAATTGCTTGAAGACCTAATGAACGAATATATATATATATATATAACCAGTCACAAGTAGTTACCATGATTAGAAATTCTACCTTGTATTCGAATTTCAACAGGGACCTGCTGATGTGGAGTCTACATCCTGAGTGTATGAATGTAAAGGAGGGAGCAATCGTGGAGGCATGAGTTGCCCTGCTTGGCCTGCTTTTCCCACCTCTCTAGTGCGCCTTTTACTTTTTCTTGATAATGCTTTGTATTATCGTGCATAGCTCAAGGGTTAGAGCTTACTATTTCTGAAGTAGCATTTTATATTACCCCTCAGGATGAGGCAATTCATTGCTCATCAAGGTTGGGACTTGCAAGGACTCCTTTTGATCTAAAGGAGCATCATGTGATCAGGAGTCAGGTGATGGCTAATGAGGAGGGTAGAGCTCATGGTAGGATTTTCCCACGTGCTAATATGTGTGCTGACCATCTTTTGCATTTTGATCTTCTTTTTTTTCCTTTCATTGTGGCCATGATATGCTTTTTCATTCTTTTAGCCACATCAACCTCTGGGGCAATTTTTTCTGGTTCTACTCAAGAGGTGCGGAGATGTGGGTACCAAATCACAATGAACCAATGACATGTTAGACCCAGAGAATGGATGTGGTATATGGAGCTTGTAATATGTCATGGAAGTGTGAAGTATGGTGCAGGGAATATTGAACACGCTATTTTCCAAGTAGTGCCCCTCCTATAACCCTAAGGCCTCAAGAGAGGTCCCAGTGGACTAGGGCTAAAGTAGCTCCCCTGATAAGGTGAGAGAACAAATTTCCAGTCAATATCGATTGGTCGTTTAGATCACCTCTTTATCCATACTAAATGCCCAAAAAAAACAAGTATAAGCTCCCAATTGCAAAATGATCAAAGTACCTTTTGAATAGCAGCCCACCTTCATCCCAATGGTAATGTTGGAGAGGGAGAGGCATGTGGATGATACAAATGACAGAGGCAAATGGCATATCATCATCAAATAGTAAGTGTCAAGGGTGTTTGACTAGTTGGCTGTCCGGTTGGCTGTCAAATGTAGGAGAAAAGTTTTCTCCTATCGGGTTACCCATTTTGGTGGGTAACGTCTGGTTCCAACTCGAGGACATGAGCTCACTAAAGAGCGCATGATCCATATGCTCGAATAGGGAGTTCATACTGTTGAAATATGTAACTAGGTTCGGTCTTCATAATGACATATGTAATCATGATCTTATGTATTTAATGTAAAGAGAAAAATAAATTTATTATTGTTATTCTTGAGGCATGGGTTTCATGCACAATGGAAATTTATTTTTAGGTTAAGCACCCATTGAGTGCTTCTAGGGCTTGTTATTGAGTCTACACAAGTCAGTCGAGTCATTGTCATGTATGGAAGACCCTTTTGGGCATGTTACATATTGTAAAGAAAATTTATTTGAGTAAAAAAAATAGAGTCAAAAGGCCCTCGAAGACCTTGTCATACAAGTAGCAACAAGTCGGCCTACATGAAGGGACAAGTCGGCTTGAAGATAACAATTCGTACCCCTTAAAAGCCTATATATAAGAAGGAACTCGACCTCATTTGGACACACTCTCAAGCAAAGTTCGATCTCCTCAAGATAGAAGCTGGAAAATGATGAAAAAGAAGAAGAGCAAGATTGAAGTTTTGGGCCTCTCTCTCTCTCTCTCTCTCTCGTGTTAGGGTTTTTACAATTGTTGGGCAAGTTGAAGTACTGTAAAGTTGTTGGGCAAGTCGAAGTGTTGAAAAGTTGTTGTGCAAGTCGAAGTACTGGAAATTTGCTGGGCAAGTCAAAGTGTCGGAAAGTTTTTGGGCAAGTTGAAGTACAGAAGAAACTGCTGGGTCGGAGTTGCTGAAGAAGTTGTTGGAGACAAAATTGTTGGAAAGAAAGCTCATCAAGGAGAAAGGTTGACTTGGTCTTGGAGGGGTTCTTGTCAAGAGTCTTTGGTGTTGGAATTCGTTATTCGAAGATTCTATAAGAAGCGAAGAATTCTTGTGGGTTTTCCTCTCAAGAGGAGAGGTTTTGGCCCTGGCTGATCACCTACATCCTGTGTCCTCTTATCCAATTGTTCTTTGTTGTTTGGTAGTTGTTTGATGATAAGAACACTAATAATAATCAAGTGATAGAAGAAGCTAATCAAGTAAATAAAAAGACATCACAAGAAATTATTAAAGTAAGAGAACCACCTAATCTAGCTACCCTAGATTTCTCAACACATACAACGAGGTTGACTTGGAGAGAGTGATAACATGGCATAAGACTAACATTTACAACAGTATGTAATTAGTTCGTTTTTGAGTTATTGTTGCATATGAGTTTGCGTAATTTTCCATAGGCTCTAGATCTGGTCTGAGGCTAATCATGCACACAAACACACTAGGAACGCTCAACTTATAGGTACTTTGCACAACAAAAAATTTCAATAGTGAAATCAATTAAGTACACAGAGATTTGAGCCCAAAGCTCGATTATTTTATTAGTCAATTGATAAAAGAATCATGGGGCTCCCGTACCAGGGATCATGGCCCTTGATCACTAGCACAACTAGTATACATAGTTTACAAAACTAGGGCTTGCGATCGACTTTTTTAGATCTGCAGTCTGCCCAAAAAGACAAGAAATTAACTTAACTTACTTGTTATAGCTAGCCTCTAGCCCTTTCAATTCACTTTGTCTTGACAATTCACTAGAGAAATACCTCCTTATACTCCTATGTCTACCTATTGCTCACAGAGTATTTGCTCCTTCGAATATACTACATAATCAACCTCAAAACATCAACTACTCACAAAGATCTTTCTCCATTAAGATCACTATATGATTAGCCTCAAATCCACTTTAGTACTCATAGTGAATAAACATTTTAACTCACTGTAGATTAGCCTTTTGCCCTTGTTGTTCAAGTGTCCTTTCCTGAACATACTTTAAATACCACACACAACAACTCAAATTCTTCAAAATAGTAACGCTAGACTCTTTTTAGGCCTATAGTGCCTCAACCCTCTTCTATAGGTCCTAGAGGCCTCTTGACCCTTCTCTGTCTTGTCATCTGAGACCTTTCGGCCTGCCTCCACAGAAGTCTAGGGCTTCGGTCCCCACACGAGACATAGATCTGAACCAACAACGTTGTTTCTCCTTGACCAAGACCTCAAACAAAACTCAACAACCTCAAGAACCCTTAACGTCAACCATTTTTGCACCTTCCAACAGATCAGAGTTTGGAGAAATAATTTCGGCCTCCTTCTTTGGGGCTAATACACTTCCACTTCAGATCTACAAATTCCCTCTTGGCTTATGCTCTCACAAGATGAGTTCTTATAATTTACTACTGTTCACATTCGTGGAAACCCTCTAGTTTGCCCTTGATCCTTATTCAACATTTTTGTTCACACTGGTTGGGGCACTCAACCTCTACAAAGGTTGTAACAACATGGACATATCTTCTTCATTGGCCTTGATCAGGCCTTAAACAAAACTCGGCCTTGCTCAAGCCTTAAACAAAACTCGGTCCTGCTCTTTAGCCCTCCAAGATTTCAACCTTCCAAGATCTCGATTACCTTGATGCTCCTTGAACCCTTTAACTTGGCCTCATAGAACAGATGATAACCTTGCTACAATCTTCTTCCAAGAGCAAATCTCGGCCTCTATGAACAGAACTCAACCCTCCACTAAGGCACACCTTGCACAAGAGAGGTCACATATCTCTTGCGCATAATGAGCCTCTCCTTGGCTCTCCTCTATTTATCTTTTTCCTTTGGGTCATGTAGGAAACCTATAGACTTAGGGTTTTAGCCTCTCAACCCATTAGAATAAATACTTGTTTTCTTTTGGTCCTAAAACCACTGCCATGGGTCCAAAACACCACTATTGGGTAAATTTCCCAACCAACCACTTTTGGTGGGTATCCTTCTCGAAAATACCTTTCGAGCTACCCAAAATTCTAACACTCCCTCTTAGTGAGGAAGGTATTTCCTTCACGCTACCAACTCCATGACCTTCCTTGCTTGCCCATGACCATCCTCGCAGGAGTCTGTTAATTTTGTTAGGGCTTGATTGTTCTTTGCTTTAGATAATTGCATTTTATTATTTGCATATTACATTCACCCCATAACATCTAAACATCATTAACAATTATATCGAAAGAAAAATTACATCATTATTGCAGCGGAACATAAAGGAACAATGGAAGAAAAACATGCACAAATAGAGACACCATGATTTGGTTGGAGACCAGGGAAAAACTGTACAAGGGGGAAAACTCATAATTCTATTCTTCTTGTATTAGATATTCATCAATTGTTCAATTGAGATACAAAGTACATCTATAATGAGAAGCATCAAAAACACATTGGGACACCTAGGACCCTACTCAAGTCAATTCATAACTTTGATTGTGAATTGACCAGAGAGTTGTTGCCAGAATGCTATCTCAAGAAATATTATCATTGATGAGAACAAGGGTAATGTCATAACTGAGACATGTTGTCATCATGATACATCGTATTGAAAATGCATGGTTACTGTCAAATTCAAGGCTCACAATTGGAGTCATCGCAATGTCCTGTAAATTTTGGTTTTAATTCAAGACTTTGTATTGCTGTTGAAGATACTGCTATATACATTAATTAGCAAGAACTACTATGAAATACCAAAGGAGATGAATACCCGATCACTGTAGAAGATAATGTATCATCATGGTTGAGCTACCATAATACTGACACTGTTGTAGAGTACCATACTTATGCCACTGTAGAACCTATTGAAGATACGATCCCAAACATGACACAAAGAGCGATGCACATAGCGATACACATGATGATAATTCCTATGAGGATGATGCCATACTTAATGCTATATATTGATGGCAACAAGATTACAGAGAAAGCCATACTCACAAAGATGTGTGACCATTACAAAGTGAAATCACATGTTGTTATAGTCATATCATGTAGAGATCTTATCATGAGACAATAGTGAAATCGAATGCCAATACAGTGAGTGAGATCATACAAAGAGCGAGAGCATACTAAGGAGAGCGAAGCCATGTCCAATTAGAGAGCGAGATTATATCCATCCAATCAAATGGCAGGACCATATTTATTACAGAGATCATATCCAATCATAGGAGTGAAACCATATCTATTACATAGAGCGAGAGCGAGAACATAACTGTAATACTTTGTCAAGAGCCTTGTGCCATGCTAGGAGCAAAATAGAAGACTTGTAGCTAGAATGCAAAGACCAGTGCCACCTATGATCATTTGAAAATCTCAGACCATATGAGCTATCCCAATTGCCAATTGAAGATCAATACAATAGGGTATATATAGAAGTTTTCAAGTGTGAAGGGTCACGACCATTTGAAGATCCGACTTGAAAGAAAAATTGAATTTCAAAAAATTATTTTCCCTCCAATAGACAAGGTCGACTTAATATGGATAGTTGACTTGTAAAACGTAATTCAAATAATAATTGTTAAATATTTTCCAAGACGATGATTGATTTGGGCCATAATTGAATTTTCCTTTAATAATAAATTTCTTTTATTCCATGAAAACTTTCTTTGGGGCAAAAGGGTTTCCGTTTGGAAATTCTTCCCGACGCTTCCCTAGTTCAACAGAGTCGTGACATTCCTTGCGTAGCCATATCTGTCCTCGCATGTGCCACGTCATCTATGTATCAGGCCTAGCTTTATCTTTCATGGCGCATGAATGTTCTCACATGCAACATGACTTTTCCTTGCATCACCATGAATGTTTACACATGGTCGGTCACTGTCGTTGTATGGGATGAAAACTCCTCTACCTTGTTAGAACCTGAAGATTTAAACTTCCATAGGGTAGTTGACAATCCTTTGCAGTCTCCCTCTGAAGCTAGACTCCCTCCGAGTCTACAAAACCACTAGTGGCTCACTTGATCTGCGTGCTCTTTAAAGTGGCTTTGATACCATGTTGAATTTTCGATAGGCCCTAAATCTGGTCTAAGGCTAATCACGCATACAAACACACTAGGAACCCTCAACTTACAGGCACTTTGCGCAACGGAAATCTTGAATTAAGCACACAGATTTGAGCCCAAAGCTTGATTGTTTTATTAGTCCATCAATAAAAGAATCACGGGGCTCTCGTACCAAGGATCATGGTCCTCGATCACTAGTACAGCTAGTATACATAGTATACAAAACTAGGGCTTGCGATTTGCATCTTCAGATCTGAAATCTGCCCAAAAAGACAAGAACATAACTTAATTTACTTGCTATCGCTAGCCTCCAGCCCTTTTAGTTCACTTTGTCTTGACACCTGGCAGGTCCTTTGCCTCCTTTGAAGATAGAGAAATGCCTCCTTATACTCTGTCCACTAGTTGCTCACAAAGTATTTACTCCTTCAAATATACTGCATAATCAACCTCAAAACATCAGCTACTCATATGGATTTTTCTCCATTAAGATCACTGTATGATTAGCCTCAAATCCACTTCAGCACTCACAAAGAATCAACCTTTTAACTCAATGTACATTTTCCTTTTACCCTTGTTGTTCAAGGGTCCTTCCCTGAACAGACTTCAAATACCCCACTCAACAACTCAAATTCTTCAGAACAATAGCCCTTATAGTCATACGCTGGCCTCTTCTTAGGCCTGTAGTCCCTTGGCTCTCTTCTATAGGTCCTAGAGGCCTCTCGGCCCTCTTAACTGCCTGTGGCCTAGCTTCAAACAGCTGCGACCCTTCTCTATCTTGTCATCTGAGGCCTTTTGGCCTGCCTCGTCAGAAGTCTAGGGCCCCACACAAGATATAGATCTGAACCAGCAACATTGTTTCTCCTTGTCCAGGACCTCAGACAGAACTCAACAGCCTCAAGAATCCTTAATGTCAACCATCTTTGCACCTTCCAGCAGATCATACTTTGGAGAAATAATTTCGGCCTCCTTTGGGGCTGATACACTTGCACTTCAGATCTGCGGCTTCCCTCTTGGCTTATTCTATCACAATATGAGTTGCTATAATTCAGTAATGTTCACATTCATGGAAATCCTCTAGTTTTCCCTCGATCCTTCCTCGGCGTTTCTGTTCACACTGGCTGAGGCACTCGGCCTCCTTCAAAGACTGTAACAGCATGGACGGATCTTCTTCATTGGCCTTGATCATGCCCTAAATAAAACTCAACCTTTCTCTTCAGCCCTCCAAGATCTCGGCTACCTTGCTGCTGCTCTAACCATTTGACTTGGCCTCATAGAATAGATGATAACCTTGCTGCGGCCTTCTTCCAAGAGCAGATCTCGACCTCCATGAGCAGAACTCGGCCCTCCACTAGGGCACACCTTGCACAAGAGAGATCACATCTCTCTTGCACACAATGAGCCTCTCCTTGGCTCTCCTCTATTTATCCTTTTCCTTTGGGTCATTTAAGAAACCTCTAGACTTAGGCTTCTTGCCTCCCAACCAATTAAAATAAATAATTATTTCTTTTGGTCCTAAACCCACTGCCTTGGGTGCAAAGCCCCACTTTTGGGTAAATTGTCCAACCAACCACTTTTGGTGGGTATCCTTCTCGGAAATACCTTCCAAGCTACCCAAAATTCTAACAATCTCGTCAAACTTGGCCAACTTTTAATCCAGGGTTCTATTCCCATCAGGTTTGAAGTTTTGAACCTGGGTTATTAACACAGCAATGCCTCATCTCAACCTAGCATAACATTATTAACATTCATGTGACAACATGCTAACATTAATGCTAGATATTGGAGCTCATTTGCTCCTTCAATAGATTTTTTTTTTTCAGTTTTGTGGATGATCATTAATGTTGGGAAGTACTAGCTTGAGTGTGGTGTTAACTTCGCTAGCATGCTGGGCATTCCTCATATCATCTGTGTTGGGTTGCAAATGTTATTTGCTAAGCTAGCATATGGAAACAAACTATTAAGGTTTTCTATGGTTCTTGAAGAATTTTGGATGGCTGTTCATAATCCTGTGGCTCTATCATGATAAATAAAGACAAGTGTTCCTTGAGATTGCTGATTTATAGCTGACAAGCACAATCTTAATCTTCATTTTCTTTCAGACTGGGCATTGGAAAAATGCTGCAGAACAACGAATCTAGTATGAATTCTAACATTGAAACATTTAGAGTGCTTGCTGTATTGAGGATGTATGCTCAGCACAGCAGTTCATTTTAGGAATAGCTGATGGTCTCTCTACGTCTCTTGGCGTGAGTTTTCTTTCTTGATAGAAAATCTGGTGCAAGTATGAGAGGTGGGTGTAGGTGGGGTGAAGTGGGTGTTCCCTTTTAGCCATTTTCTATCCATGTCTCTTTTTCATGTTTGGGAGTTCATTCATCTTAAACTCATGTTGCTTGTGTTTCCTACACTGCCTTCAGACCCTGTCATAGCAGCTGTAGCCTGTGACATAATATATAGAACTTTTTTGATATGTTACCCAATTGGAAACTCGTGATTAGCAAAAACAGTCTTCCTGTGGACAAAATGCAGGTTTTTAAAATTCTAGATTGTTGCAAAAACTTATTTGATTATGATTTAAAAATATATTCATGAAAAAGCAATTGTTTTTGATCATCATATTTCTGCAGGTTTATTTTCTGTAGAACATTGCTTTGTTCGACTTCTTCCAGGATAGTTGAGTTCATTGTCAGTCAGAATAAGGTGTGGTTTAGCTATGGATTATTCTAAAGTTTGTTATTGTTATTTGTGCAGGCTTCAGTTAATGTGCTACAAGTTTCTTTGGGACAATATTGTAACAAGTGAATTTCCATCGAGCTCCTTCTTTCAATATTTTGGGTTGCATCCACAACGGTCCTTATCTAAGGATATAAGGAAACACATAGTTGATTCTGGGATTGGGAAAAAGGTATGCATTTTGAACTCAAACAAATTATTTTAAGTACTGTTGAACTGTGCAAGAAAAGAGAGGTAATTGTCAAATTATATAAAATACTAATGTATGCTATTGTGAATGCCATCAAATCATGTACTCTAAGTGCATAGGTGTTGAGTAAAGAGGGCTGCTATTATTTATCTTCTTGACACGAAATCTTCTCTCACGATTGATTCTCGTGTAAGATTATCTTTCTGGCTGGATGCAAGCATGAAATAGTCATTAGCTCCATTTCTCTTACCAGGATATTCTGAAGCATCCAGCATTAGTATCTTCATGATTTAGAATTTCAGTAATGTGGATGGTTGTTAGATAATTCGTGTTATGCATGTATTTTAATTTTAGTGCACTTAGATAAGTGCAAGTACCCAAAATGAAAGATCTTGCATCCCAGATTGTATGTAAGGTAAATATCCTTAGCATGAGTGTTTTTCTATGAAGGGTACTGAATATTAAACAATCTCCAAGATCAAAACAATTCATATGTAAGGAAAATCTCCTTAGTATGAGTATTTTCTATGAAGATTATTGAATATTAAACAATCTCCAAGATCAAGACAATTCATATCTCTTGAAGGTGTTGTGTGATTGTTATTGTTTACTTGCTCCCTGCTCAACATCTCTTGAGCCATACCATACAAATTGATGTCGATGACTTAACTATTCTAAGTACATAAAAACATCAATTAGCTAACCAGCAACGAAACAAATATGGAAATTGTGGATACGATATTGGGGGAGTAGTACGGATCTTTGCAGTGCTCGCGGTGTGGAGATGACACAAAGCTTATTGTGATTGGTTCTAACATTACATGGAGGTAACGGGAAAGGTAGCAGTTGTAACCTCGAAACCATGCCCATAGAGTTACCATACTTGTAGAAGTTACATGAATTTTGAGATTTTTTTTTTAAATTTATATTATTATTATTATTATTATTATTATCATTACCTAATTTTAAAGTAGGTACCATCATAATTTTTATATTATTATTATTATTCAATTAACTTTTATATTATTATTATTATTCAATTTTAAAGTAATAGCTAACACCAAATTTTAAGGTAAGTATCATCAAAAATAAAAAATCGATTTGTGTAACTATATTACATATAAATTTATAAAACAGATGGTTGTATGGTGTGTTATAGTTTAGTATGAGAGATTTTCTGATGTTAGTAATATATAATATTATATTAGAAAATTACGTCGTGGTTTTAAAATAAATATATATATATTATTTTTATTATATATAATAAACATTTATTTGTAATTATATATAATTAAATATTTTTAAATATAATATAATTAAGTTATATATTTTTTTTGTTTATTTAGATTATAAAAAGCAATATGTAACTTGTGAATTAATTTTGATTATAAAAATGTATACATAATAAAATATAATTATGTATTTTTTTTTGTTTATTTAGATTATAAAAAACAATATGTAACTTGTGGTGCATCAATATATAGAATTACAAATGGGGATTTTTTTTAATATTACATTTATTAAAATAAAGTAGGATTGTTATTATTTTTAATAATTAAAAAAATAATATAATATATTTTTACATATGTATATTATTATTTAAATTATAAGGTTAATGTTGAAGTAGTACATAATATTAGGAATTTGGCTTCTGTGATCCATAAATTGTGTAAGAATTTTTTTTGGTGAAAATCACATGTATCAAGAACAAGATGAGAAATCTGATCAAGAAACCTAATTAAATAGACACGGAAAGTTGTAAAATAATGGCTAGTTTGATTAAAATAATAAATTAAATTAAATTTCATCATATTATATTATATTTCACTTTAATTTTATTATATTTTAATTTAATATGAAGGTTTTAATTTAAATCTAATTTAATATTAATGTTTTCTAATAAATTTCATATTAAAATAATTATATATATATTTTTTGAATGTTGTTCTTATTTTAAAGTTTTAAAATTAATTTGGTGTTGTGATTAAAATTGTAGGTTTAATGGTTAAGAACATGTGTTTCTTTTTAAGAGGTTATAAGTTCAAATCTAAAAGTTAGTAGAGTGTAAGAGGAGGTCACATGTTCAAATTTGAAAAGGGTAAAGTATGTACACTTTTGTAAACTTTGTTTAAGAGGTAGATCCCTCCTCTCACAAACAAGAGGTCTCATATGATGTCTAGATTATGCCTAACATGAACAGGCTTACATTATACTTAACTTGAACAAACCTAATAATTAAAATATGTATTTTCTCCTAAAAAATCATAAATTCAAAACTAAGAGAATATAATATATTCAAGCCACCTCCATAAACTTTGATAATTAAATACTTAAATAGAAAATCCTTTCAAAACAAGAATCAAATACACCAAATTATTGTTATAATAAATTAACTTAAATTAATCATAAACTTAAAATTAAATTATCATTATAATAAACATCCATAACTTAATCTCAATATTAAATATTTTTTTATATGATCTGGTGCACTGTTTGTGCCTCCTTTGTAATTAATATTAAATATATTTTATATGTTCTCACGTGTCATGGAATGGCAATTGATATCGGGGCTAACTATTCATTTATTGTAAGCTTCCGCTGCTTATTTTCAACATTAAATATATTTTATAGGTTCTTTGTTCTTCTGTTTGCGTTGTGTTGGGAGTCTGAAATCGAATTGTTTTTAGTGAGATTTTTTGGATTTTTTTTTTTTAAATCCGTAAGAAATTTATTGAAATTACAAATTTCATAGATATTTTGTACAATAGAAATGTCTAGAGATTTTCAGGGTGCTGAATTCATATATAACATAATACAAGATTTCACCTCAATTTTTTTCACTGGATTTCAACACCAAAAAAATCTAAAAAATTGCATGAAATAGGGTAATCAGACCAATTGATATCAAAGGGGTTCTTTTATTAAATGGCAACGGAAACCTTCATGCATGTGTTCATAATTTTTTTCATGATAATTCATCAAAGGGTGGTGTAAAATGTCGTTTCAGTGATTCCGCTGCTAAAAATGAAAGGAAATCGAGTGATCACGTTGAAACTGCCATTATTGATAAATCATCTCATACTATTTTAAAACCAAGTTCAGAACCATTCGCAGAATATCAAACCTGTACTAAATCCATGTATTGGCGAATATTTACTACATATATTGCCATGACATACCCAGTGGCGTAGAATGGGTTTCGGAAATTAGAACCAATCACAAACCACAATCATGCTCAACCTAAGTCACTTCTCTTTGCGATTACAAGTCGGGGGTGTACAGTGTCAAAATTACCAGAATTTCGATTTGGAAGTCGCTGCTAACGGTTAAAGTTAAATGTTTAATTTATTAATTTATTATTCTTTTGAGTAAATCATAATGACTAAAAAATTGAGCCACTCTCGAACAGATATACTGGGAGAAGTTAGTTTTTATTTTTATTTTATTTATTTTTATCTTATTTTATTTTTTCAATCGATGTGCCATTGCTATACCAGTCAAGTTCATCAATTTCAACATGATAAGTAAATAGCGTAGTGCATCCGGGTATGGAGTGTGCCAAAGAAATGTGCTCTGGGTAAATTTATGAGTGTGCGATATCTATCTTGGTTTAAAGATATCACAGAAATACAATCAACCAATGTTTTCAAAAGTAGGTAGGTAGGCGTGTATGTAAAAATGCAAAATAGCATTAGATAAGGAAAAGATTATCAAATTTGTACTTCGAGAGTGTATTAGGCAGAATGACTATTTATTTATTTTAAAATGGTTTGTCATATTAATTAGATTTTTTTTTTATTATTTTAAAATTATTTGTGAGGGATTTATAAATATTGAAATTAAATTGGCTTTTTCAAAAGAATGATGTTACAAGATGTTTAGCAAATAAAAATTAAAAATAAGATTTTTAAAAATTAAAAAAATATTTTTTGAAAATGCAAATATTCAAATTTTTAAAAACTTTGATAAAATTTTTAAAAATATCCAAAAGCTTGACAAAGTAATCCACAATCAAAAGGCTATTGACTACACAATAATATTCAGAGAACTATCAGAGAACTATTGACTACACAAGGATAGTCAGAGAACTATCAGAGAAATTATAGTCAGAGAAATGGAATATTAACTCACAATATTTCTTTTCAGAAAAATGAAATGATATTTTAATGAAAGGTTGACATTTTAAAAATGTTTATTTGCCTTTGTCTCTGGTTACACAGAGAAATACAGAATGACTAAACGTACTAATCCTCTCTCCTTCATTTTCCTGGATGGAAGTGGCATGGCAATCAACACATCATTAATAAGGCGATTCACATAGCCTTATTAATGTGGTTGGGCAATATGCAAAGTGACATATACTGCCCAAATATTAATATAATGAGACCATAGCTTAGAAAATATGCACTATAGCCTTGGAAATATGTATCGGCGCAAGCAGCATGGGATCACGAAGGCAACATTCGGCGGCGTTCCCTCATAAAAATCACAAGGTGATGGAAGTCGGAAAACATATATCCACGCATTTGGAAAGAGTGAGAATCTGGTATCATTCATCGCTGGTAAGGTGGGTATTAATAGGCCTGACCAATGACAAGCACCATGGAAGCGGATTGAGCAGGCCTGCTACGTATTAAAGCTACAAGTAGAATGCCCTTCTAAAGAGGTGTGACAAACACACCAGTTATCCTCCCTCGTGTTGTTCTTGGCAGAGTAACATTCTTTCGAACGCATGCGGTTTTCTTCTCCCGTGGGATTATAAAGAGCTCCCGTGGGATTATAAAGATCAAGTATGTCAAGGGTGGCGATGGCGACGAGTTGTGGTACTACTTTTTACCAATGCAAGGTTTATGGTTTCATATTATCTTCATATGCTAAGTATGAAGCTCCCTCACGGTCGATTGTTTTTCATCCAAGCCTTGCTGAGAGAAACGTCTTAGACCAGGGAGCCTCCTCATCCTCAGGCCACTCGAAGTCAATGTTTTTCATATTGTTTTTGCATAGCGCAGTCTCGGGGTCGATATTTGAACTCGTGGTGGTTCTTCTCTCTTCAGCGGGCCTCGATTTCCCAGGTATTTCGTTCAATTGTTCAATCCTGGTGTACGGGTATGGGGTATGGTACCTTCGTAATTTTTCAATTTGGTTTTAATAGTTTCATTGTCACTGGTTCTTCAGAGTCTCAAAAAGGCCTACTGTACCTTCTTGGCTGCAATGTGCGATGGGTTTTTTTTCTATTTTCGTTATAGTCTTAACTTTTTCCTTTGGTCGTCTCTTGTAGATTACAAAACCTTTGTTGTGTGTCAAATTATCGTATATCGTTTTCGTTGAGTGTCCCGAGTAATAATTTTTTAGACTCAAGGTTTTCTACGATTTCTCTCGGCTATCTAATATCAATCAAAAGATTTGGGATGATCGGCCATGATTCGGATTTATGCAGGAACACAATAGAATTCACATATAACCATAAATATAAAGATGCAGCGGAAATAACACTTCATTTCATTAATATCAAAGAACTTAAATTTGCTTATAGACAAAATGGAAATAAATTAGCTAGGGCGCTAGTAGCTTATCTCTGAGAAGAGATGTGGCAGCGATAGGCCTCTGAACTCTGTGTTACAATGAGGCTCGAAGGCCTATATATTATTGAGAAACAATGAAAAACCCTAAACATCCAAAAACCTAACCCTAGGAGATGAAACGCTAAAATATGGGCCCCGTTGGAGTAAATTGGTACATCAATTTCCTAGGGTCGTAACTTTGGGATACTATCTTCGTTGACGTACATGATACATCGTTAGAAAGATCTATCCGAGGACTACAACTGTTGACCGTGAATGTAGATTTCGGAACAAAATCAAATTTGCTGGACAAACAATACCCAAAAACGTCTTTTAGGGCCCCAAAACGGCTCCGGAAGTTCAGGACCCGAAAACTGCTAAAAATAGTAAGTTGTGCCGAAACTGAAAAACTGAAAGAGACAATGGTGGGGCCCCAAGTGGAATAGGCGGGTGGCCACCCATATCCACCTGGATTATTCCTCCCCCATTCGGAAGCAATGGTCCCCATTGCGTTGCGTTCCTCCATGAGATGAGGAAACTTCTGCTGAACTTAGTCCCTGGTGAACCACTTGCCTTGGTGCAGGTGTTCACCCGCTTTGACAATCCGATATAGTTGGATTTTCTGTTGGCGAGTGTTCTTGATTTGCATGTCCATGATACAATCTGTGGTGGCTTGTTCCATGCAGTCTGGGTTTAACTCTGTTGGTGTGAGTTGTTCTGCAATGTCAGAGGTGTCCAGTAGAGGTGGGAAGTAGAGACGAAGGCGGTCCACATTGAACACTGGGTGCAGACCAAGGAATGGTGGAAAACTGAGCTCGAAAGCATTGTTCCCTACATCCTTGGTGATGTTGTACGACCCATATTGGGGCGGGCGAAGCTTGTGGTGGGGTCTAGTGAGGCGCTCCTTCTACAAATGTAGCCAGACTTTGTCGCTTGTAGAAATTTCTGAATCTTAATTCTTATTCAGAAATTATTACTGTTAATCTGGTTAAGCTTTTCCTACATATACAAGTTATTAACTGAATAAATTCAAGTTAACATCAAAGCAAAACACATAACAGATCTCTAGCAATTCAGATCTAGAATAAGCATATGCACACATAGACCTAGTGACAATTATTTCTGGACAAACTGTCCCCAGAAAAACCCAATGTGGGAAAACCGATCTCTAGCTACTGGAGGGTTCTATTATTAAGAATATTTCTGAATACACAACTTTGGTTTCCAGATTTGGAAAAACCTATAGAGAAAACTCTAGATCTGCAGCTCCTCGCTGATTTAAGACCAAAAATACTCACTGATCCACACCCTCAACCGAGATTTATAGAACTCAGCCAGATCTAGGCCTAGAAACCCCAGTGCTGCCCCTGAAAGACACTGCTGCTACTGCTGCTGCCTTTCTTTGCGCTGTCTTTGTTGATCTCTTCTCTGCTTGTGTATTCTAGACCCTAGGATCAGATCACCCCCTTGGTTTAAATTCCCCTCTCTGCAACTGAAGCACTTCTGAGAATTCTTAGCAACCCCGCCCTAGAATCTCAGCTTAGCTTCAATGCTCTGCCTCCGTGTGTGTTTTACAAATGACGCCAAGCCTTTCCTTTATATTTTTTTCATTGACAAATCAACGCCCAAGATTAAATTTTTAATCAATGGCTAAGATTAAAAGAAAGCTTGATCCATGTGATTTAAGATAATTTCATCACATGTTTAATTAAATTCACTTTAATTATTTTATTTTCCTAAGTTTTAACAGGAAATACATTAAGATAATTAATTTAATATCTCCTAAACCAGATGAAATTTCCCAAATCCATTTCTGGGTCTTGTAGATCCAGTGTACTCTAGTCCCTCCACAAAGTTTGGGAGCTAGAGCACAACTGATGCTACACCAAATACACAAAATCTCAACATCACCCACTTGGAAGTTATGTGCTACCCGATGTTGATCATGTCGTTGCTTGTACTTAGCATTGGCTCTGTCCAATATGTCATGAAACTATTGGCAGATGTGCTGAATGCGCTCGATGAAGCTATTCACTTTGTCAACTTTAGACTGGACATGAGCCGAATCGACCTGAGTAGCCGCAAATGGCATGGCTACGTCAATGGGATAGTGGTTGGAATCCCAAGCCCACTTGAAAGGGGCTATGGCCGGTTGAGCTGTGGAGAGCCCGATTATAACTGTGCTATACATAGGGGAGGCTCTCATCTCATGTGTGTGGATGCTTTGAATTGTAGATGCGCAAAATGTGTACAATCATCTTGTTGACGACCTCTGTCTGGCCATCCGTTTGGGGGTGGAAAGCTGTGGACTTGGTGAGCTTGGTGTCCAGCATCGACCAGAGGCTGGACCAAAATGTTCTGAGGAACCTGCTGTCTCGATCTGAGATGATAGACTGTGGGATTCCAAAGTGCATCCGCACTCATTCAAAGAAGAGTTTAGTAGTGGCTTTTGCTGTGATATTCTTCTTGTAGGCCGCCATAATGGCCATCTTCGAGAATCTGTCGACGACCACGAAAACACAGTGGTTTCCATGCTTAGTAGAAGTAAGGCTTGACATGTAATCCATGGAGATGGATTCCCAAGGTCGACTAGGGGTAGGTAGCGGAGTATAGAGGCCTTGCTTCTTGATTGTCGGTTTGGCAATGGTGCAAGCAGTGTAGGATTTGATGTACTTCCCGACATCCTGTCAAAGGTTCGGCCAATAGAAATACTTCTGCAGTACTGCCACTGTTTTCTCGACCTCGAAATGCCCAACGATTCGACTGTAGTGTGCTTCCCATATCATTTTGGCACGCTCGCTTGAAGGAACACAAAGGTGTCCCAGGTGACATAACAGAGCATGTTGGAGTGAAAATTTGGAACTTGTGTACCCCCCAAGAGTGCCTTGTATGTGTGACCGAATTCTGGATCACTCTTGTAGAGAAGCGGCCAATTAGAAGTCTCGTGCCCACAAGAGTTGAGAACGATGGTTAGCGCCACGATCGGTGGTCGGCTGAGGCAATCCGCAACATTATTGGTGCTACCCTTCTTGTACTTAATGTTCAAATGAAACTATTGCAGATATGTGGACCACTTCTGATGGCGATCGTTCTGCAACTTCCCTTGTGTCTGTATGAACTGTAGGGGTCGGTGGTCTGTGTAGATGATTGTTTCCTTCCCCAAAATGTAATGCTTCCATTGTTGACAAGCCTGCATAATGGAATACATTTCTTTGTCATAAGTGGGATACTTGCGGAATGTGTCGGACAATGTCTCACTGTGATATGCCACTGGATGCTCCTGTTGGGTAAGAACTGCCCCAATAGCATAGTCAGAGGCATCCGTCTCGATCTCAAATGGTTGTTGCAAGTCTGGTAATGTGAGCACTGAGGCAAAACAAAGGCGATGTTTCAATTCTATGAACGCCTTCTGTTGAGTTTCCGACCAAAAGAATTTTTCTTTCGCTCCTCCCTTGGTGACTTGACTCAAGGGCCAAGTGATATGAGAGAATGCCAACACGAACTTGCGGTAGAAATTAGCAAGAGCTAGAAAGTTGCGAAACTCTGTTAGAGTGGTTGGGGCTGGTCAATCCCGAATGACTTGGATCTTGGTTGGATCCACATGCACCCCCCTTTCATCATAATGTATCCCAGATATTGAACCTGGGTCATGCCAAAAGTGCACTTCTCCAAATTGGCACACAACTTGTGTTGCCACAGTGTTTGAAGGACTTGTCGGATGTGGTGGCCATAGTCTGGTTGAAGATCGGAATGTCATCCAAGTACACCACTACAAATGAGTTGGTGAATGGCCGTAAGATGTCGTCCATCAACCTCATGAAGGTTGCGGGAGCATGACGAGCCATTCGAAAAGGCCCTCCTTGGCTTTGAAGGCAGTGTTCCACACATCAGAGGGTTTGATTGGTACCTGGTGATACCCAGACTTCAAGTCGATCTTGCTGAAATATTTCGCCCCTTTGAGTTGGTTCAGAAGGTCATCAATCTGTGGGATCGGGTACCTATTCCAGATAGTGATCTTGTTCAGTGCCCGATAGTCAATACAGAGTCTCCAAGTCCCATCCTACTTCTGTACCAACACGATCGGGTTCCCACAAGGTGATGAACTCAACCGGATGTGCCCTTTTTGCAGTAGCTCCTGAATCTGCCTCTTGATTTCATCGTTCTCCAGAACAGAGCACCAATAGATCAGTCCATTGGGTAGCAACGCACCTAGGGTTAGATCAATGGGGTGCTTGACCTAATAGTGTAGAGGCACCCCTGTGGGTGAGGTGAAGATGTCTCCGTACTCCTCCACAACTTTGTCCATTTGTTGTTGTCGTGCAGAGGAGTCTTGTTTGGAGGTCGTGGTCACAGTCTTCTTCTTGCCTTGGGGGCGGATCATCAGGAAAACAAATTTCCTGGTTTTGGAAATGAGTTTAAACTTTACTGCATTGTTTTGCAGTAACCAAAGAGATAGTGGCAGGCAGTGGTACCTTTGGTATCCTGTACAACTTATTTCCCAAAGTAACAATAACAGCGCGAGGCCGAGACTCATACACAGCATGTCGCTTCCACAAGTATGGTTGGCCTAGTAATACATCACAAACATCAAGAGGAGAAATGTCACATAATACCTCATCTGTAAGGGCTTGATGTTGTAGGGAAGGCGACACTGCTAGCTGACGCGGAGATTCCGTCCTTGGTGAAGCCACCCGATGGTGTATGGTTGTGGGTGTGCTGTGGTTGGCAAGCCCAACCGCTTCACGACGTCTGATAAAATGATATTCTTTTGGCTCCCATTGTCGACAATGAACTATAGTGGGGAGCCCTTTACCCACATCTGGGAGTGGAAGAGACGCTCCTCCTCCTCTAGATCTTTCGGTTCCTCCTTCTGGATCTTTGCAGTGGCAACATTGGCGTTGGGCTCCGCATCAATAATCTGTTTCCCCTTGTCATTCCCCGTGTCAGGTTCTGATTCAGAGTCGGAGCATGCATTTGATTCAGAAGCCCTCATCTCAGCCACCAATGATTGCTTGGCTCGACACTCACTTGTGTTGTGAGTGGAGCTCTTATGGAACTCCACTTGTGTTGTGAGTGGAGCTCTTATGGAACTCACACCACTTTCCCGTGTCCTTCTTTGGCTTCGCGGTGTTGTTATTTGCTTGCGGCTTTGACAGGTTGTCTTGGGCTGCCCTGCTTTGGCTTTGTTCTTTGTTCTGCGGTTTGGGGGCACCTTTCCCTTGCTTTTGATTCGCAGATCCAAAGCCTCGCTTCTTCTATTTGAATTTCTGCTCAATTTTGGTAGCATATCGATATGCCATACAAGCGAGGAGATGTTGATGAATTCCATTTCCTCCTGAATATATCTGTGCAGACAACTGCGATACTTTAGCACCAAATGTCTTTCCGAATCTTTGATACCCAACTTTGTGTGCAGGGTATGGAACAGATTCGTCAACTCATGCACATCTTGATCCCTTTGTTGCCACATCGTGGTCCATTGTATGTACTTGTCCTCATATCTCCCCACGGGATAGTATTGTTCCTTGATGGCGTCTCAGAAAGAATTCCAAGTGGGTACAGCGGAGAACAGAGAGGGTTCTGTCTCGTCCTTTTTCTCATAGTAGGTTTCCCACAAGTCCTTGATATGGGGGGTAGCTTTAAGGAGTGCAAAAATAATCTTCTTCGAGTCGGAAAAGTCATGAACCGAGAAATATCCTTCTAATAGATTCAACCATCTATCTACGACATCTGCGTCTATTTGACCCTCAAATATGGGAATGTCAAAGTTTACTTGTACCTTAAAGGGAGTTGCGCCTCCAGAGTGGTTGCTGGATGCAAATGTGCCGCCGGTGGGTAGTCGTTGAAGGATCTGGGCAAAGTTATCCATCATCGTGTTCCTTTGTTTTTCGAGGGCTTCCTCGAGCAATATTTTGATAGGATCTCCTGCTCCCTCATATTTTTTTTCATCCCCCATGGGCGACTGTTGGGGTTTGCGAGGCTGATCTTGCAAAAGTTCAACCAGATCGAGCCCTAATTCCTTATACTCCGACCTCGTTGGGGACATGCAAAGAAAGATCGAGAAAAAGTAGACCCGCTGTGATACCATGATCCAGATTTATGTAGGAACGCAATAGAATACACATATAACCATAAATACAAAGATGCAACGGAAATAACACTTCATTTCATTAATATCAAAGAATTGACATTTGCTTACAGACAGAATGAAAATAAATTAGTTAGGGTGCTGGTAGCTTATCTTTGAGAAGACATGTGGCGGCTACAGGCTTCTAAACTCTGTGTTACAATGAGGCTCGAAGGTCTACATATTATTGAGAAAGAATGGAAAACCCTAAACATCCAAAAACCTAACCCTGGGAGGTGAAACACCAGAATATGGGCCCCGTTGGGGTAAATTGGTACATCAATTTCCAAGGGTCGTAACTTTGGCATACTATCTCCGTTTGACGCACATGATACATTGTTAGAAAGATCTATCCGAGGACTACAACTGTCCGACCGTGAATGTAGATTCCGGAATGGAATCAGATTCTGGGACGGAATCAGGAATTAGATTTCGGAATGGAATCAGATTTGCCCAAACGATGCCCAAAAAAACGTCATTTAGGGCCTCAAAACGGCTCCGAAAGTTCAGTACTCGAAAAATTGCTAAAAATAATAAGTTGTGCCGAAACTGAAAAACTGAAAAAGACAATGGTGGGCTTCAAATGGAATAAGAGGTGACCACCAATATCCACCTGGATGAGGCTATCTAATATCAATCAAAAGATTTGGAGTGTCAATTTTAATTTCGTTTGCCCGTCTATCCAGAAGTGTGTTTACAAAGTGGGGCTTGTGCCCAGTTCTCTGTATTGAGAGTCTTGGTGACGATATTGTTCTCTTTTCAGACCCACCTTCTCTAATCGTTATTTGTATTCTGTATTTTGAGTCTTGGTGACGATAATCGTTCTCTTTTCAAACCCTCCATACTTATATTCTCTAATTTGCTTCTGAGTCTTGGTATTTGTATTTTTCTATTTCGTGTATTCTTCCATCCAACAATGCCACCTCGACAGAGAATGGTTAGTCGCAGAGGAGGAAGTTGCAGGACTACTTCTCAACCTAGGCGTCCATGTCGGTGGACTTCTGTGGCATCTCTTTTTGAGTCAATACCTCCGGAAGTTCGTCATGAGATTCGAAAGTTAATCTTGGGAATTTGGGGCAAGACCTTACTTTTCGGATTCTGGATTCCGAAATTGGGAATCAGGAACTTAACTGGATTCCTGACCTAGGTAGACTCAGGAAGTGCAAATTGCACTTCTTACACTCGGTTGCAGGCTATCAACAACAATTCGACTCCTTACTCAGCTTGGTCATCCGACTCCTTATTCTTCTTGGTCATCCGCGATATACAGGTGGATCATTATCGGCTTTTTGCAGCACAGGAAGACTTTAAAGGTTTGGTCAGAAGCATGCGGTATTACTTAGATGATATTCTAGTACGCCTTCAGAGGGTCGAGAGGTATGTTGTCTCGAGTCAGAAACATCTCAGATGTTCCTCTTGTCATTGACACTCCTTTGGTCCACAATGCTGCTCCTCTTGACTCAGTCCCTCTAGCGAATGGAAACCCAATGTGTCCGGTGGTTATTTCAAATTAGGAGTCCTTGCTCACTGCTTGTGTTTTTTGATTGTCAGCTCCAACATCGATAGCTTACGGAAACCAGTGCTATACAACAACAATAGTTGTGCATTTCTGGCCTTCCCAACTCTGTGGTTACCTCCAACAGTTTCTATGGTTTTTTTTTTTTTTTTTTTGCAATTTTGTTGCACTTTGCATTCACAAGAGAGAAATCTACAGTGTATGCATTTTTTGATAAGAAGCTTCAAAGAGAGCATATGTAATGTAAATGTAATGGTAGAGCCAGTTGATTGCTCTCTGATTAGCTAATAGTTGCTATGGACAAGGATGCTAAGCACTTGGAAGAGAATTTGGTTTATAGCCATGTATATTTTGATAACATCCTTTCATTAATGAAAATTTTGTACCGATTTACCTTAGAAAAAAGAAAAAAAAAATCCTTCTTTTTCATTTATAAACTTTCCAACGAAAAAATACAAATACAATTTGTTCCTGATATTTATCCCTACTTTTTAAAGATTGAGCGTCAGTTTCAACTACAAAGAGAAAGTTATATCCCCAATCGATGAGGAAATACAAGTTGGAACCCCAAAATACAGAAGGTGGTCGCTTAGAACTATAGGAAGAAACACTGCTGGAGTTTCTATCAGTGGTGTTTCCATTTGCACAAAATTGAAGAAGTCATATGACCAACGGAGGCTGCTATTATGAAAGGGGCAATGTGCAAAGGATTCATTTTTCTAACCAAACTTTGTGAAGCGGATGATCTTGTAAGTCTCAATGAAATTTTAGCTATCTAATAGTTCAATGGAATTTTAGTTATCTACGAGCTCGTCCCTTGACTGGACATTCAAGTATATTATATCCTTAGCTCCTCTATGGCTTCATCTACAGTCATTCTCACTTTTTTTTCATATTCTACGGTGTGTGATGCAAATTTTTGCTCATTTTACTGAATTTCCCCTTCCACTAGGTTCTAGATACAGTCCAGGTATAAAAATCAAATATCAAATGGGATGATAGAAAAATGAAGAAGAAAACACCTACTTTTCAAATACAACTAGGGATAAACAAGCTAAATCTCGAAAATATATTAAATATCCTGAATGGGGTTTGTGTATGATATTAAATATCCTTAATGGCGTTTGTTTATGTTACATTAGCATATAGTGTCGAAACACTATTGGATAGTGAAGGGTTTTAAAAAATAAGAACATATCAACTTAATGGTAATTCGTACGTTATGTTTTTCATATCATTATAAATACGTTTGTAGGCTCCGAGATCAAATGCTTCCGAGTGTTATGAAAATATTCTTGTTACATAACCATAACACCAGTTCATCCATTCTACAACCAATGTTTATGAGAATCAACTTCTGGCCGAAGCAAAGATGTATCTGAATGTCTCTGAACCTCCACTCTAGTGAAATATGCGGGTCATTAATTCTCAAAATTTGCAAGGGGAAAATCGTTGTTGAGTGTATCTACCTTCTAGGGAGCCCCTTTTCACGTTTAGAATGTTCAACACATTGGAACATGCTAGGGATGTATGTCTCATACATGTTTTGTCATAATACTAGTTGAGTGTATCTACCTTCTATGGAGCCCCTTTTCACATCTAGCATGTTCAACACATTGGAACATGCTAGGATGTATGTCTCATACATGTTTGGTCATAATACATGTGTGTTGAACATTGGAACATGTTTTGTCATCATATATGTATGTTGGACATTGGAACATGCTAGGGATGTATGTCTGATACATGTTTTGTCATAATACATGTGTGCTTTGTTGCTAGACAGTCAATTTTATTGTGCTTTATGTGCAAATGTTTCTGACATGAGACATGTGGCCTTGGGGATGTGTCTAATTTCGGAGGTTGAGGACAACATTTGGGGGCATGTTAAGTCCCCATTCATATCTTTTTTATTATCATTACATTAATTATAGTTATATACACTTATTATTGGCTTCTAGCACTCTTTGTATCCTATATATACGTTAAGGAGGCCCATTTGAATAATTATCTTCTCTTATATTTGATATCTTGTAATAAGAGATTTCCCCTTTGAAGAATATTCTCATTCAGTCACGCTTTTTCTTGATTTAGGCATGGCATTACAAAACTGGATCCTTTAGTGCTTATTGAATATTTGTCCAATAACATATTGTCCAAGGAAAATAATTGAAGCCTACTACACATGTAAAGTGATTGCAAATTGGGAAACTAAGGACAATAGAGCCAACTCTTCCAATAGATTGGCCTTGTTACCCCGCGTACATATAAAAATTTTGCAACATTTATCACCATCATTGTAAGCCCAAGGTCACAAGTCAAAACATGGTAACAACCTGTGAGGTTTTGTATTTAGGTGTCACAGGCCTATGTCTTGTTCTCAATGTCTATCTTGTTGTCTTGGTTTGACTGTGGCTGGCACCTTGGAGTTCACTTTGGGTGACTCTCATCTTGTATAGGATTAGAAAGGCTTAGGTGATCTTACTTGAGGACTCATGGTTTTATGGGAGCTTGCTTTTGTAGGAGTGGTCATTGGTGTATGGGCTAATCTAGCTTGCGTCAAGGTGTACCTATGTCTTCCCCACATCGTTAGTTAGAGTCTATCAAGATAGTAAGTGGCCTTGGCTTTGGTGCAGTATTCCTTAGACAACTCTCATGCATGGCAATCTCATTTTTGACAACTTTCACATTTTCCGAGGTAGTACACAGTTGCGAATGCAAAGTGGTCGAGTTTGTAGGTGGCCTTGGCTTTGGTGAAGTATTCCTAAGACAACTCTCATGCATGGCAATCTCATTTTTGACAACTTTCACATTTTCCGAGATAATACACAGTTGCCAATGCAAAGTGGTCATGGTGGTCAAAAAGTCAACATGGTTGCATATTGTTTAGTTTGATGAGAGGAATCCATACCACATTGAATTTTTCCAATCATCCGTGGCAGTAAGTAGTTATAACTTGGTCAAAAGGTCAAACAGGTTTCTAAGTGGCAGAGAAAGGGCAGTGTTGAGCAGAATGATGCATGCATTATGTCAAAAATGATTAGCAGAATGAGAAGAACAATAACCGTGTGCCATAATCTCAGAATTCCTCAAGGCATTATGAGACCATCACAAGTAGCTGATGACATGGCAGAGTTGGTAAAATGTCACAACACTCCATAATTCTATTTATAATAAAACAAAATTACAAAGTATATCTGCCATCAGACATGCCAATGATTTTTATTTTTTATTTTTTCAAAGAAAGCTGTCTACAATATTAATCAGTCTAGTTTTATTTTTATTTGCCAACAGGTGCAATCACTAAATAACTTAATCAAACTCTATACCTTTCTCATTCGTCATATGCTCTTTTATTCACTTTACAATTGATGGTACTATTCGCCAGTATAATTTTATTTTTATCTGCAACAGGTGCAATCACTAAATGACTTAATCAAACTCTATAGAAGAGCATGTAAATCACTTCCTTTAGCGCATACGCCACTTCTGATTAGGTAAGCAAAACCCATAGTTTCTGTAATTGTAGTTTCACATTCATGAAGTGGGAACATTTGTTGCTTGTAAGCAATCTCATATATTTGTATCAATTTTCTGCCTTGGGGTTTGGGTTTTATGTAGGTTATTCATGTGTTGTTGCCTTCTCGTAGGTATGAGTTGCAAGCGGACAGGTCCCTTCTAGTTGAGGAGGAATTTTCTTTCGACAAAAGTTGGATGGAGAATCGACTTCGTTGGCACTTGCAATACTGGCTAGGCAAAAGAGCAGCAGATTTTGTACCCGAGGATGAAAGTTGGAAATGCCAATGTTGTTCATTTTCAGCTGTATGTCCAAAGGTTAAACTTCTCTCTCAGGAAGAGGAATAATGGCTGTTTAGTAACTACTTGTCAAATGCTTAGTCACAAGGTCATGTAACTGGAAGTCACATATTGAGGGCTTTTGTACCATACAATTTATTTATCTATTTATGTGCTTCGTGATAAAAACAGGAATCATATTACAGATGGGAGGAAACGGATGTAAGTTATATTTTGTTATATGAATTTTCCTTTTTAACACAATTTTGTCCTGCGCATTTTATAACGAAGATTAAAAAGAGCCGGGGGTTCATGCCTTTGTATTATTTGACCCTTTGGTTAAGGCTCGGTTGGGAGTCTGTCTTTACATTTCGCTGGAAAAACCATGGCAAATTGTAATTTAGTGAATTACAAGCAAACTACATCACAACCGCTTTATATTTTTGAGTTAATGTTGAAATCAAGGAGGCAAGTTAGAACTTATACCTAAACTGAAATTAAGGATATTTTATTATTCTTTTATATTTTTTCTTTGTGATTTTGATTCTATTTTATAGTATTTTTGTTTTTTATTTTTACATTCAGTGTTTTAGTTTAAATTAATGTAATTTTTATTATAATTTAAATTTATATTGATGTATTTTTAAATAGATTAAGTAGAATATTTTTTAAAGAGTAGTTTAAGCTGGGAATGTTTTTGCTTAGAAAAGAATGGAAATTTTGGTAGGATTTTGATGAAATCCTGTAGAATTTTTTTTTGGAAATCTGAGTTGCAGCTGTCAAGCTTCAAAATTTTGGGTGCCCCATGAGTTCTTGATGGCGCTGAATCCATTCCCACCATAAAAAAAAATAAAAAATGATTCAAGCACTCCCATAATGAATTTCTTGAAAAAAAATCGCCGAACTCCAATGAGAAATTAGCCATATAGGTGAAATTGTCCCTTAGACAACACCTTTTTTAAACCAGTCAACATGATAACTATCTATCACCCACCTTAGATATCTCAAAGTTAATATACTAATTTTTTATTTTTATTTTTTTCCCTTTTTGGAAGGGAATATGCATACCCAAGCTTTACCTTAATGATGCGGGTGTAAAATATTTTTTTGTTTGTTTGTTTTTTATTTTTATTTTTTTTTCTCCATTTAATTCAATAATGAAATATGAGATGCATTTTGATAAATATATTTATGTCCAACAAAATCACATTACATAGACATGGCATCACAAGAAAGATTACTATTATAGATAACAACCATAAGGTTGAGAAGTCTCACAGGGCATGACATTGAACCATTGAATGTTTGTGTGATTCAAAGAAAATAGTATATTTTATATTAACAAAAAATATTTTTACATCAACTCAACATAAAGAAAATAGTTAATTTTTTTTTGTACTAGCATAAAACATGTTTACTTCAATGTTCTTGTTACCTACCACAAAGTTGGAAGAAAATAGTTAATTTTTTTGTACTGACATAAAAACATGTTTACTTCAATGTTCTTGTTACCTACCACAAAGTTGGTAATCTATAGGAGAAAAATTGCCATTGTATGTTTGTGTGATTCAAAGAAAATAGTATATTTTATATTAACAAAAAATATTTTTACATCAAGTCGCCATAAAGAAAATAGTTGATTTTTTTGTACTAACATAAAACATGTTTACTTCAATGTTCTTGTTACCTACCAAAAAGTTGGTAATCTATAGGAGAAAAAATTTCTACTCATTGATACCCAGCCAACTAACAACTTTATATGATCAACACATAACATCATGTTAGGATCCTCCACTTCCTACTCCAGTCAGATTTCTCTCCCATTCGACATTGTTTCTTGAAGGAAGGTTGGTCATCCATCGACATATATTTTAACCATTTTTGCAATCATGTGCTTTCATCTAATGTTATGGGCAGATTGATATGGGTCATGGGGCAAAAGTGGACAATTGACCGATCTTGATTGTATTCTTGTTCCCTTCACTTGGGACCTCCCCTAAGGCCTTAGGGATATAGGAAGGAAAATACTCTGGAAGTATTGATTGATGTAGTGTATCCACGACAATCCATATTAACCATTTTTCATCTCTCTTTGTTTTTCATCTTCATTCTTTGGGCTGGTGGTCATTATTCATTCGCATTGGCACAAATCATCTGCATCCTCGAGTCAAAGCCCAAAAACTTAGCCCTAGAGGTTGATGCAACTAAAAGAAAAATAAAAGCATAGACAGACACAATAAAAGAAAAATGAAAAATGCAAAAGATGGTTATGACACTTATTTAGTAGGTGGGAAAAAACCTATCATGAGCTCTACCCCTCTCATTAACCATCACCTAGTTCCTCAAACATTGAATGCTTCATCTAAAGAAATGAACTCTTGTATGTCCTAGCCCTGATGAATGATAAACTACTTTGTCTTTAAAGCGGTAATGGAAAATCTCAAAATCAACCTTGGGATCTTAAGCTATGCACCCAATAGAGACACATCATAAAAAATAAAACACACACTAGAGAGGTGGAAAATGTAGGCGAAGGAAAGGGGTAACTCATGCTTCCATGATTTCTCCCTCCTTACATCTATACACTCATGATGTTGGACACCCCTTAGTCGGTCACATGGTTGTGGCATTTTCCTTGAAGTCTTTCCCACTTCGCAACCATTATTATCACATACACCTATAGATAAATGGGCTAATCTAAGACATGTCACTCCCTTTGGGGGTTGGAAACACCTAATAGGGTTGATCCAATGAAGTAAACAAAGTTCATTCTCAAGTTAAATACTCCAGAAGACTTGGAATATCAGAATATCCATTGAGGAAACAAATATTATATTAAAATTATCATGAATGAGAATGATTATGAATGTTACAAATGAGGTCTGCTTATATACCTAGGCAGGTGCCTCTTCATGGAAGGTCATGTCCATCAAACATGCCTCTTCAACCTAATTACTAATTAACTAATTAATCAATATATATATATATATATATATATGATTTTATTCATTACATTTCCTTCCTCAAAAAGTTTTGTCCTCGAAGCTTTTTGATGAAAGACATTGATCTCTTTTTCTGCTATGAATGTCTTTTCGCCTCGGGACAGTCATCCTTGTCGATACAAGTTGATATGATCCTCTAAATGACAAACAAAATTGTCCCACTGAGAAGGGATCAGACCATCCAAGATCAATCTTCTGCGGAACTTCCCTTATTAGGTGTGGCAACTTTTTGATTTTATTCTGGCGAGGATGTTGTTGAGTTGGTTACAAAACCTTCACATGGGATGTTCATCGTCTGAACCACAACATCTAAGTTAGTATTTTATGCAACTTGCTTGTCTTCTTCATAGGTTGTGACATTTACTGGATCAATGTTCGTTTTTTCTTCAACTTGAACTTCTACATTTGAAGATTTCGATGTTGTTGCACCTTGTTTTCCAACAACTTCTTATCCTTAAGTTTCTTTATTTGTGTTAGTAATTTTTTGTTATAGTCTTTTAGTCGCGAAACTTCTTCATTTTTTTCAACAATGATTTTGTCAACATCTCTTTGCATATTTTGTATCACCTTTTTACCTTCTTGAAAATTTACTTTTGAAATTTCTTGTATGTCTTCAGGCGTCATTGAATTTGGCTTTAAGTTAACGTCCTCTAGCGTTATTTTTTTCTTTTTGTGGGAGAATGTCAAAAACTTCTTTTTCGTATTTAGGAGAAAGGATCCTAGAGTTTTCATCCAAGGTGAACTCACCACAATGTCACTATCGTCAAAAAGTAAGGATTGAACAAAGAATTTTGATATAAATGTATAATCGCCAATGTTTAAATGTAAATTAGTGATTTCGTATTGTTTTTTGCCGTAAAAATTTGATTTTCGATTATATTTAACTCAGGAATTACCAATTGGTTGGCAATTTTAGGGTTTATATAATTTTTATCTTCAGCGGGTGATATGGCAATAGCGACATCTTTTCCTGCGAGAGTTCCTTTAAATTTAAATAGCACTTTAGTGTTGGTGGGTAAGGTTTCTAAAAATCTTCCTTTCTTCAATTCTGAATTAAATGTCATTTTGCTTGTCGAGACGACTTCCTTCAAAATTCCTCCAATAGCTTTTGTTTTCCTCAAATATCTCTCTTCAATACTTCCAAATATCCCTTTATATACTTTTAAGAGTATAATAGTTTTTTTTTTTTTTTTTTTTTTCTTTATAATTTGTCTTATATATATATAAAATATCTTTTGAATAACTTTGACATTATAAAATTGGGTAGAACCTTCAATATAACTTCAAACTTTCTTTTAATACAATGACTTCTATATAAATATATATATACCAATAACTTTTCCTTTGTATAAAAATCTTCACCTTCATAACCCTTTTCTTTTCTTTATATATTTATATTATATTTTCATAAAAATATGCTTTGACTTTCCTTTTCTTGAATCTTAAAAAATTAGAACTCTAAACGCTACTTACGATTTCATTTTTATTTAAACATAACCACCTTCATAAATTTATATAATAGTGTTCTTTTTTATTATTATTTATGTTCACTGTTTATTATGACTTAATACCTTTGAGATTCCAAAAGGCATGTTTTTTCAACCGCCTCGTGATTTTTAACACACAGAGAAATGCAACGAATAATAGAGTTTCACGCTGCGTGAGGCCAACAATGGCAACACTAGGTAGTGACGAAGTGCGATGCCTATACACAACGATAGAATTTGTCGGTTGCAACAGGCACAAGGTTTTGCTTGACGCGAAGGAAATGGCTCAATTAGCGCTAAGAATTTTTGGACAACGTCAAGAAATTGACTGAAGCTGCAACCGTCATAAAAGACAGATTATGATTTCTTTTTTGATCTGTGCTAGGGAAGCTGCCCCTCAAGCCTGGCTCACAGATTTTGTTAGGTTGCGGTGTGCTGAAGCATTTGGCAGTGATTGGATGTGAAGTTTTATTTGTTTAGCGTTGGTTGCAACAGTTACGGTGGTGTGTTACAGAAGGTGCTCTATCTGCAGAACTGTTGAATGGTCAGGAGTTCGGCTGTCGAAGGTAAGTTGGTTCGTTTTTTTGTTTTTTATTTCAGAGTGGTGGTAATGGTTGCGTCGTTGACGTCGGAGGGCTCCGCGGTTGCGTTCGTAGATCGGCGAGCAGGTAATGGAACAAACAAAGTTCTTTGACGTCAGATGCACCACTATATGGCAGTTGGCGACGTCGCAGAAAGGTCGGCGGGCGGTTGTAGAATAGAGTGTAGAAACAACTCGATTGTGGCTCACTACAGGGGAAAGATGTCGAATGTGGCAGATTTCGATGGTGGTTCCTGGTTGTTGACTAACAGCGGCAATGCAGGCGAACCTCTGGGGGCAACGTAAGAAGACAACGACAAGTAAGTTTGTTTGATATATATAACCATTGCAGGATAGTGATAGACCCGAGCAGTGGGGGCTGTGGCAGTGTCACTTGTCTTTCTTGCTAGAGTAACGGAAATTTGGATTTTCAATATATTTGGACTTTCATTATATTTGGATTTTCTAAATCTTTTTTATTTTTATTTTTATTTTTTTCTTCTTTTAAACCTTTTTTTCTTTATGATTGTTTTTTCTATAATTTTTTTTTTCTTTTTTCCCTTTTTTTTTTTCAAATTATTTTTTTAATCTCTCCTTTTTTGGACTTCTGTTTTTAAAAAAAAAATGGCCAAAGGCCTATGACAAAATCAACAAACAGAGAAACTCCAAAAGTGTAGTGAAACGATTCAACGACAACAATGTTGACGAATTTGACGGTCAAGGACGTGGATCAGAGAGTGTGGCTCTGTGTAGTGGTGAGCGGCCAGAAGATCGAACTACTCTGATACCAAATGAAGTGAACACAATTCCTTCTCAAGTTAAATACTCCAGAAGACTTGGAATATCAGAATATCCATTGAGGATACAAATATTATATTAAAAGTATGATGAATAAGAATGATTATGAATGTTACAAATGAGGCCTTCTTATATACCTAGGCATGTGCCTCTTCATGGTAGGTCATGTCCATCAGACATGCCTCTTCAACCTAATTACTAATTAACTAATTAATCATTATTTATATGATTTTATTCATTACACCCAACTATCTCTAATATATATGAGGTAATTTGTATACATGTCCTGATCTAGTTAGAAATTTAAAAGTGAGTTTTGTGTGAGGTATTCTTATGCCCCTAGCATTAGGTATGGCCCACTACGAGGAATTTATGATTATTGTCCCTAAAGATTATTAATTTCACTTGATTTAGAGAGGGTTTTCTCATGTGGTGTTATCACATAAGTAGAGGCCACTTGAGAGTTGATATTCATCCCATTTAGCAATGCTCCAAGAGGTATTTGTACCTCGTCTAAAGAGAAATTCTGACCCTGATTATGCATCATTGCCTTTCCAAAGATGAATGTTTCGCTATGAGATGATTCCACATGGTACTTGAGTCTGATGAGTACCCTCAAATTTTGAAATGTTCCGTCACTGATGGTTTGGTGTTGGATTTATTAATGATGTGCTTAAATGGACCCAAGATGCCCCCAAGTTGGTCTTGACTATGTTTAATGGGCATTGCTTGCCCCAGAGATCAGTTGAGGATTGCTTATCCTTGAAATGACATGGGAGGGTTTGCATGTCACTTGTAGACCCTAATAGTTGAGCATGATGGTGCCTTGTCACTCCTATTGACCTTGGAAAGGTGACATAGGGTACATTGGTGATGACATCTTAGTTTTGGAGGCACTTTTGGAGCTATATCCATTTGGGACTCATTTCAAAAAAAAATCTTCAATTGCATGGTTGATATTTCTTTGACAAAAATTGGCCTTGGAATTCCCTACACTCATATTTTATAGTTGTTTTAATAAAGGAAAGTAAATGCTTTATTATAAGATTATACTATTGCATGACATTTTTCCAACTAATCCATACCAATTAGATAATCATATGAACCCAATGATATGATGTTTAAATCTACAATTGTGCTCAATTCATTCATACTTATTTGACATTATTTTACAAGTTTAGTTATTCTTCTTTTAGCTCCTATAGTTAACTAAACTAACCAAGTCTTGCCATGCTTGATTTTATTTAATTTAAATCTTTCAATGAGTTTAGGATCTAAATAAATATGATTAGCTCTAGAATCCATTAAAATGGAAATGGACTGGGTATTTATCTTACCGTCCACTTCAATCATGTGTATGATGATCATCCTAACCATTTACCAGTGAGGCATAGATCCTGGGCATGCTTCTACCCATGTCCTCCATTATATCAGCTCCTTGAGTGTGATGTAAAGCCCTCATTTTGTCTCCTTTGTGAGGGGGCATTCCTTGTATATGTGTTCTCCTCCACAACCCCAACATCTGATGGCATGGCTCAACTAAAAGGAGAGGGAAATCAAATATAATTTTGTCATTGAAATGATTGAAATATTGACCTCTTAACTAATGAATGAGCCCCCTTTGGTTCATTGTGGGTTGGTTAAGTTTGTTGATTTCCCCGAGAATAGCTCCTAGAAAATGAAGGTTTAAATCCCTTGTTCCTTTGCTCCAACTTTGGTCTTTTCTTATCATCTTGGGTTTTCTGGAAGGTCATTTTGTCTTTTGCCTACTCATAAAGGTGCTCTTCCTTCCTCATAGCTTCATCCAAATTCCTTGGCTCATCAAATTTAATTCAATCATTGTAAAATAGTGGAAAATCAATCACAAACCTTTGCATTTTTATTTTTTCATCTTTTATAATGCCAACATACCTCGACAATTGAGTGAAATTTTTACCATACTTTTCCATTGTCATATTTCCTAATTTGAGTTCAAAAAATTCTTGCATTTTCCTTTCATAGTAATAATTTGACAAGTATTTCTTTTATAAGTACCTTCTAAATTGCCTCCATGAAATCTTCTTTTCATCCAAATTTTTGACTTTGAGTTGTTCCCACCACAAATTTGTGTTTCCTTTCAAGTGGTAGATTGCAATTTGTGCCTCTAAATTGGATGGGTAATTATGTAATTGGAGGTATTTTCTCATCTCCGACAACCAAGCTTCAACCTTCTCTCCCTTATGCTCACCATTAAATGTAGAAGGCTTAATCTTCCTGAACTCTCCTTACAAATTATCCAAGTTAGGTTTTCTTCTTTATTGCCTCACTGGCGAAATGCTTGGACTACTCCCTCATTATGAGGAAACACAAATCCTCTTAGTTGAATTCTTTGATGAGTGATATTGTTTTCTAACACTCCTAAAATGCCTTGAATCTCCAACATCCTTCCTCCTAACATGTGAATCATGTTCCTCTACCTACCTAGAATTGAATCTCTAGTCCATTGTCATCTGTAAATTATTCAAGCTTTATAAAATGTGAGTGTTACATTTTTGTTGTTCCCTTATTAATCTTTCATTATTAGCCCTGTAGCTAAGTGCCTCCATTTTGATACCCCTCATGGTCTTTTCCAAGTCTCTATTCTCTGCCCTATCGGTTCCATGCCCATTTTACTCCATTTCAACATTACCCATACTAATATTCATACCTCTCTAACCTCTTCTTCATGGTTGTAGGATCCTTGAGAGTTTGCCATACTTTCGGTCCTCATGCCAGTTCTATCTTGTAGGCCAATAACAAACTTATTTCAAATTTGTAAGAAATTTCCTATTTAAACCAAAATTCTAGGATGATAGATGTATTCTCCTCTTCAATAACTTTCTATTGACTATTTGTTTGTGTTGAAAACTGTAACTAGGTTTGGTCTTCATAATTTGTGTCATTATGTATTTTATATAAAAAGCTAAAAAAAAATTGTTTTTTTAAGCATGGGTTTCATACTCAAGTCAAAAAGTTATTTTTTTATTGAAGTATGTTCTTCATGCTCATTATTATTTGTATTGGTCAAAGTCGAAGGTTTATTTATAGCCTAGAAAAAGGTTTTTTAAATATGTAATTTGGGTCAAAATTGTTGGAAAATAAAAAAGGCATAAATATTTTCTTATGTTCTTATTAACTTTCTCGTGCTCTTCTTTTATCTTTGTTTCATCAAGCAATTATTAAAACAAAAAACATGAAGATCAAGGGCACCAGATGTAGGCGAACAACCAGGAAAAAACCCTTATATAGGGGAAAACCAAGTCAATAACTCTTCCTTCAGTAATTCAAATTGAGATGGACCAAGACCCTATACCAACAAACTTTTCTCCTCCACCAAGTCAACCTTCTAATATGATGCAACAATCTTCAATATTCTCTTGTTTAGCAACTTCAACCCATCAACATTTCAGACACTTCGATCCCAGTTACTACAACTACTGCAGAAATTTCGACCCCCAAACAAAGATCCTACAATAGAGACAAAATTTTGGCCCTATCTTCAGGTCAATATCTTCGCACATGTGAGGGAAATGTAGCACAAAAACTCGATTTTCTTCTTCCAACTTCTCTCCTCCTCCTGAAACTTTGCACTCTTTTTTTGCAACCAGTTTACTGCAATTTAATGCAAATCAAACTTGATGAGAGAGTGTAACAAATGAGGTCGAGTTGCTCCAATATATAGGCTTCTTGTGAGGTCTAATTACCCTGTTTGAAGCCAAATTGATATTATTTGAGGCCAACTTTGTGGAGGAGGCCTAAATGACCTATTTTACAATAAAATATTTTTCCTTCTTAACAAATCCTTCCAAGAAGGGTTCTTTACAATATGACATGGACAAAGACACTTGAAATGAACCCTATAGGTCTATAATGGAAAAATTACCCTAAAAACAATTGACCCAAGCAAGAAACCCATGCTTTAATAAGTAAATTTATTTAATAATAAAAATTATTTTTCTTTCTTTTGATAGATATATTTCATTATGACTCAAATACAATTATGAAGACTGAACCTAGTTACATTCGTCAACACTCCCTTTTAACTAGGGAGGTATTCATAATTACCTATATCTACAGAGGTAGATGGAAGATCTTCAAAATGAACTACGAAGAGTTCTAGCACACTTAGTGCCACAAACTAGATTCTTGACCATGCTAATCTATTTAGGTGGGACTAAGATGGACTAAAGCTTTCAACCACTATAGGTACCATCAGGCTTACTTTCTAACCATCAACCCAAGGATCTAGGTGTGTATCCAAGGTCAGAGCTCTATGACCAATGCAACCCTCCCTACTTTGGGATCTAGACATCAGAAACATGTAGATGTCCTCCCAGAAATTTTGTATTACACACGATGCCTCAACACTCTCGATTATTTAAATTGGTAACATAAAATATCTCCCGATCAGTTAGATCGGTAACATCAAATAACTCAAGCATGCTTATAAACTAAATTACAAGTCCAAACATGCTTCCAAAACTTTGACCTTTTGAGGAGAGATTTACATGTACAAACACAACCCTAATCAGTAATAAATTTTACAATACATATAAGTAAACATAAACATTTGGGGTCTTCAATCATCCTGATGCCACTTATATCAATATATTCATATTCATCTAGTAAGACGTTTTTCTTCTTAAGTTACAACACCAAGACATCCACAATACTTTGTAGTGCATTCATTCTCCGATTTCTACTTCAAGGTGTCCACCATGACTATTATGATATGCCCTCCCTCTCAACTGGGGAGATATATCCTTTCTTCTATCCAGGCTCCCACTTAGCTTAGGTAGATCAAATGATTTCTATAACATTGTAGAGTCTTTCATGGCTTCATTCGTTCTTATCAAAGTCATCTTGATCTTATAACTTTATTCATCATGCTTATACAAACATCTTCATTATCTTGAAGATTGTGTATCTGCAAAACTTTAATAGCAAGTACAACCAAATACATATGAAGTTAACTATATGAAAATCATACAATAATGGAAGCATAGAATTTAGACATCAAATACCTAAATTTAATTAGGTTCATAATCAGCAAGAGACATATACTTCAAATTCTTGCTAGGGTTTTTTATAAACCCTAGATCACATCATTAAAACTTAAAGTAACTTAATTAGGTTATCAGTCTCATTATATCTAGGGCCTCAATATTACTTTCAGAGATATGACAAACTTTACTATGATATATTGAAAACCCTAGAATCCATCTTTGAGACACTAAGCCTTAGATATCAACAATCAAAATCAATTATAGCACAATCTAAGGTTTCAACAATATGACCAACTCCTATTAGGGTTTGTTGTAAACCCTAGATTTTATTATCATATTGGAAACAATATCATCATATCCTAAAGTATCAAACTTTTACTATGACTTTGTTACAAACCTTATAAAAAATTAGGTTAGCATATATACATATTTATAATTTCATAATCATGCACACACATATCACATCTATTAGGTAAACCCAAGACACACATATCACTACATTAAAGTTGGACATATAATAATTTTGATCAGACTAGGGTTTTGATCAGACACACAAATGTATACCTAGGGTTTCATTCGTAGGAACTTACTATATATATTATAAGGGTTTTTCTTATAAACCCTAATTTACCAAAACCCTAAAGGTCTAGGATTTCATACCCTAAACATCAAAATAATAGTATTTTTTAGATTTCATCAATAACCCTAAGTAGACTAGGGTTTCATACTCAATATAACCTTAGTTTAGGGTTTTACAATGAAACTTTTAGGGTTCCTTAATGATGATTTAATTAGGGTAGATTAAATCTTATGAATAATCATCTTAACAAGAATCTTTGTGATTCAAAGTCTTATACATAACGCTGTTAGTAATGTAAAGAAAATTATTAAAATAAATGAATATACCTTTATTATGAAGAGAAAAAATGATATGGTCTAAGACATACCTTTGAGTTGTTTCTTTATCAAATCTTGTAGGACATCAAAGCTTGAAGAGCTTACTTTGCAACAAAACTTCTACCATGCTTTATCTTGTGAGGTCTTCTCCATAACCCTTGAGTATTCAACAAGATTTCCTAAACAAAGAAAATATAAAAAGAAACGTTATTAGCATATAATACAAACATTTTTGATAAATGAGGAAACCAAACATAAAAAGATAATACACAGAGTAAGATACTTATATTTGGTAATATGGCGAGGGCTCCCTCTTAATTCAATCTCGAGGGACACCTATAAATTTATCAAAACAATTCAAAAATGTTCTACCAAAGCATGTTAGACTTGTAAGTACTACAAATCAAAATGTAAAGGAAAACAATTCAAAACTTAGAATAGAGGACTGAGAGAGATAAGAGAAAGAGGAACTGGTAGTGTAAATCCTTGACTGACGATTCTTCAATCTTGCTCTTCTTGGGTGATTCTTCAACGAAAATATTTGTTTGATCCCTATCTCTCATTTTATTCCTTGGATTATGTTGTGCTATTCAACAACCCCCATTATTTTAGAATAGACACCTTAGAGAAGATAATTGAGAACCTTCTAAATTTTTAGAATAAGAAAATAAAATTGTTGTGACTTATATGCAGAAATAGGAATCAAAGTTAGAAAGTTGATTTCCTTATTATGCTTAAGTGGAAAACCCAAGAAAGGCCTAAATCTCAATTGCAAATCACACTCACAAATCATAAATCGCTGAAATATCAAACAAAATGATAAGTCACTCCACATGAGCTTTGCAATGTGGGATTTCCTAAGACCTCGAAACATGTGAAAAAAATTTCTAGGAAAGAGGGGAAATAATAAAAGAAAACTGATCTCCGACGAAGATATAGGTCATAAAAAATGATCAACAAGACCCGCCTTTTCCACATCACCAATCACAATTGCAAGTTCGCAATTTCTCCTACTATCTTATTTTCCACCCCGCTTTCATTTCTCTGATGTGATATATCACATCACATCTTCACTATATATCATCCTTTCACCTTCTAATTTCATCGAGACTGCGATTGCGATGAGATCACATCACAAAGTCATTTACCCTTATATTTCCCCGCGAACGTTTCAAAACATTTAAAATCATTTCATTTACTACAAGCATGGTTTGAAAATGGAAAGGTTCAATCACAACCGGAAAAACAAAGCACCCTTGGTGTTTTGAGACCTTGACACACAAATTAAATTGCGATGCAGGGTGTTTTATTATAAAATTCTTAAGTGTCCCTTTAGGCACGCGAATCCATGTTTTCCATAAATGCATAATCATAACAGTATGATAGCCCTGAGCCTACAAAAGGGATTTGATTGATGATTTTAGATTTCTTCGCATGTGACACCAATTTTTTCATCATTTCGGTTTAATTGTTACATTACTCTCACATATTGTTTTTTTTTCACTAATTGTTCTTCCTATTTACAGGAAAGTCCAGAAAAACAGTATTTCTCCGAGATGTCTAAGGTTGCTAAAAAATTAAAGAAACCTATGGCTCCGGCTAATCCTATACCTTCTGCTACCGAAGTAATGAGATGCCGACCCTGTTTTCAGACATTGCATGAACTTTAGAAAGTGGTTCTGCTTCATGGGAATCTATGTATAGGATTTCGAAGATGAAAAACCTCACATAGTCAAAAGGACAACTACAACAGATGATCCTAACTCCTCAGAATCTACCATTTTTGATGTGGCCAACTCTTTTCTTCATAAAATTGCAATGCGCCCTAAGGTTTTACCATATTCAAATACGATGAAATGGATTATTGACAATATTAACGTTGGAAAAAAAATATTTCTCACAATGAGAGGCACAGTGATAGGGTCATTTCGAGCACATGATTTAAAGAGAATGTACCATATACAAGACCCCCAGAAGGTGTATGGCAAAGATTTCCTCAAGCAATTTTCCAAAGAAAACAAGCTGCAATCAGACCCTATAAAGAAGTGGAGGAACAACCCCAACAAAAAAAAGCATGATGACAAGGGTATGTATTCCACCGCTTCTGTGGCTGGTCCCTACTGTTATGTTTCTGCTATGATGTGTAGCCTGTTCAGTTCACCCAATACCACTAAATTTTCAATTGAATGGGTCCCTCTTATGGAGGCCGTCACAGACTCCTACATTATGGATTGGGGTACCATTTTGTCAAATAATATTGCTTCCCAGATCCTTGAATACAAAAAAAAAAAATTCTTTTACTTCCAAGAAAATCCCCCCATTCTTTATGAGTGCGTACATCATGGGTGCTATCTGTTTTACCTCTGATTTTCCAACCATGGGTTGGAAATGGACCATCCAAGATCCCACTCCTATTCATGTTTACCATGATATTCTATGGGAATCTAAATATGAATCCATTTTTTACAAAATTTGACATGGAGTTATTTGGGCACTCTTCCAAGCTATCTTTAATGACAACCCCGATATTTTCTAAAGAAGCTCAAACTTATTTTACAAGCATAGGGAAATGGTTTGGAGAGGAGCTATTTACTTACGTCATAGTATAGGGAAGAATTGTTGAACCCTATGTACTCCCATTATATGTGCCAAACAAAATTCTAGCCAGAGAAATTTCTTACCAGACAGTGGGTCATGGATTGAACAAATCCTTGAAAGAGGCAAAGAAAACTTCTTGGCCTACCTTTCCCATTCATTGTGGCGTTTATGCATTGGAAAATTTCAAACATGCTGGATTAGGGATTGCTCAAATCTAGTGTTTGAAATTATTTATAATTCCTAATAAATATTTTGATCCAAATAAAGTTTCTCTAGATGTTACCACTCATGTTAAGATCATATAATTCCTCCATGAAGATGATGATTATGATGATTTGTTTGAGTCTTCCAATACTTATCTAGAAGTTGAAAAGTTGGCAGCCATGCGCCTTAACCTTGAGCAAATTGAAAATTTCAAAGAATACATAAACAATCGGTTGGAAGGCATCCTTCTAGACATTTTAGAGGTATCCCAACCTATTACTGAGAAAGGTGAACAAGCAGAATACTGAATTCCTTAGTATATCAAAATAAGTTAACCCAACATAGTTACAGACTGATAATCCACTGTTTTCCAGTGACCTACAATAAGTCTGGAAAAATTTCAATCATGAACTTAAGGGAGATAAAGAAGTGATGATCATTGATCATCAAGAAACAGTTGGAACACCTCATGACAAAAGTGAGAACTTGTGTACTGCTGGGTCTACTAAAAAATATGTCAGCACATAAGAAGTTGAATTCGTCCTGACCTACCCAACATCTGAAATAGTGTTGAATATAGAGGAAATCCCTCCTTTGGATATATTTTACAACCTAAAGCATACGGTTGTCATAAGAAGATAGAGGAAGTAGAGAATAATTGAATAGTCATAGGCTCTAGTACCCGGTGATGTTCCCATGGAAATAGTTTAGAAAGACCCTCAATTAGATCCATCCCATGATATATCACGATTAACTTAGTTCACAGGTGCTTATGCATCTGCCTCGATTGATAAAGCTACAGAAGTACAACAGCTAGTAAAGGAGAAAGATGAAAAAATCCTTCAGCTAGAGCAAGAGATATTGGCAGAAAAACATAGTATTAAACTAAAGCTTCAATCACAGGTCACACAGCTTCAGAAAAACATGGATAAACTAAAATTGCAGCATCAATCTGAAATTGGTGCTAAAGTGGCCCAAATCCATCAACTGCAATTTACTATGGAATAGTTAAAGGATAATCCAAAATTGGATGATTTTAAAAAGGAAGCACTAGAACTAAACACTTTTTGGGCTCTGCAACAAGTTTTTTTCTGTAAAAAAATGTCTAACATAATTGAGCTGTGTGAAAAAAGTGATTTTCTAATGAATCAAGTAGTTGACTAGAGGATCAAATCTGATGAAATTGATGATGAAGTCTCCCAATATGTCACCTGGAAAGATATTGTTGAAGGCTGAAAGGCCAATCTTGTGAGGATCGAAGATTCTAAAAAGGAAATCTTGTTCACCAATTGGGGTATCCAATTAAAAAAGGTGGAAAGGGAAATTTGTAGGGCTAGAGATGTTGCCAACAACATTGTTGAAACAATAAGCCAAAACCTCATTGCTGCTAATCTGATTGATAAATGCCCACCTGGTTCTATACCTATTGTGAAAGATTTGATAAGACAGTGGCAGGAAATGTCTAAGATGAAGGAATAAAGCATCAAAAAATTGGAGAAGCTTGATTGGGACAAGTACTAAAAGCACTTAGTCAAGCCACATAGCCAATGGCTAATTCTGCACTGTCTAACCGACACTTTGTCTTACATGATGCCTCCACTATCAGATGCGGTCTATACAGGACAACTGGGCATCAGGCCAAGCCAACCTCATGAAGTTAAAACTATGATGGACATCCTTCAACTCAAGCAACAAATGACAACAGGGACAACACTGCACTCATGAAATGAGTCATCCCAAAAAAATCTATTTATGTTTTTATTTGACTTATTTTAAGGAGAGTTGTTGAAACCTCCTCAACACTTTATCTATTTGTTATTTTTGTAATTTTTATTTTACTATATATACCCTTTCATGTCTTTGAAGAAACGGTCATGAAATTTTGAAAAGAAGACTTTACAGAAGTTTCACTTTTGTACTCTTAAAGTTTCTCTTAATAGAAAATATGGACCAAGGACTGTTTTTCAAATGAGCAGAGCTAAGATATATATGGTATTTCTATCTTTATGTTGATGTTCTGTTTCATATGATAAATAATTTAATTTCCTTATGTTGTTTTTGTGTTATGTATCCTTTAAAACACAGTCCAACATTAATTCTCTTATGAACATGCTTAGATTTCCATTTTTAATACTTGAACAAATACATACAATTAATAAATGTGATATGTGCTTAAACAATTGATTTGATTAACTATTTAATCAAATCAATTATCTTAAATTGTTTTACATTTCTATAAGTGCCTGATATATCTTCATTTACATACACTTAATATCATATTTTAAATCGCATATATAAAAGAAATATAATTCATCCCGGGATAGAGATAGGTTTATATACCTTTTATGCTTGTTGTTTACACTCGTTCATCAAGTCACAGTTATAAAATACCACCCGTCCACTCAATTCTATTTCATTGGGAAACTGGTCCCATAATCCCCTGTCGGAGCCACTATCTCAAATGGATAAGGGACAATTTTTAAGTTCCTGACCGGGTGGTTTTCCCCGATGTTGTTGCAGCGATTTTCAAGGAATTAACATTTTTGGCACTAGAAGGAGGGCCGCTAGACAATGAATGGCACCAAAGCATAATCCTAAAACCAAAGACCATCAAAAGAGTCAATCCCCCTCCAAATCTCCTACAACTTCAAGTCCACACTCAAAATCTCCTACCTTTAGATCAAAAGTTCTTCAATCTTCTCCCAAGTCTCCTTGTTTAATTCCCAAAGAACTCTCCCCTGAATATACTCCATAATCACTTGAAGTGCAGAATTTGATAAAGAAATTAGAAGAAATTTCTATTTCAGCAGAAAATCCCGTGCTTTCTGAAGCCTCTGAAGGAAGTGTTACTTCAATTTTTCAAGGTATTGGTGTATTGATTCGTTCTTAGAGTGAAAAACTTGGAATAAATCCATTTTAGTTTCCTCTTCATTCCCATTGCAGGAAAAAACCAACATATGAAACTCAAACATCTACTAGTGAGATTCTCTAATCTTCTCCTCCTCAAATTCCATCATTTATTCCTCCAATTACATCCTCTCAACTTGTTTCCCCATCTACTCATATCTCTTCATTTCAGTCAACTAGTGCTACTTCAAGCAATACTATTTTTGTGGTTTTTACTTATTTAGCTACATCCACCTCGGGAACTACTTCTTCTTCTTCAAATCCTCCTTCAGGACAAACCAATCCTTTAGGTCATAAAATAGCAAATAAACCATGGACCGGTCTGAGAGTTTTTCAGTTAGCATGTCCTCTCCATAATTTACCCAAAAATCTAGAAAGATGGTTGCCAAAGTATAATCCTGATGATGGCCTCCCTACCAAAGAGCACCTCCACAATTTTATGCTTGCAATGAACCTTAATGTAGTCTCAGAAGAATATTGTGTAGTAAGGTTTCTTCCTTATACTTTTCAAGATCAGCTGGATCATGGTACTTTTCGTTACCATCAGGTACTATTACTAGCTGGGACATATTCGAGGAGAAATTTATAACTAAATTTGGTGATGATCGCACTACTGCTACTCTCATAAATGATCTTTCAAATCTGAAAGCAAACTCAGGAGAAAAGATCAAAGATTTCAATTCTAGATAATTAACAAATTGCTGAATAAAATCCCAACTACATCCAAACCTTGTGTATATGTACAGATCAAATGGTACATAACCTCTCTCCCTTCTAATATAGATTTTTTTGTAGATAGAGCCAATAAGGCTACCTTTGTAGAAAACATGAAAGAAACCTTGTCTGTAGATCCTTTTGATCTTGAAGGTTTAAAAAAGGTTCTCGAAACCATGTCTATTGAGATGGTAGAAATAAAAAAATAAGTATCTGATTCTTCTTGTAAGAAACCTCTTAGATCTTTCAAGAAAACCCAGACTTCAAATCCTCAACCTCCAAATGTAATCTCTAATGTTGAATCAAATAAAGATGAATATGAGGATGAAACAATATTGTCTGGAGATGAAGCTCAAGTGAAGAACTAGTTGTAGTTCATGGATTATGGGATTTCATTCTCCCTATATCCGATAATGAAGATCATCATGAGGCACTGTCAGTTAGCACTAGAAGTAAAAACCGTAATGATTTTCCACAATCTTCCCAAAAACATAAATCTTCAACCCCTATTGCTAAAGACAAAGTGGTTAATAAAAAGACTCCTTCTACATCTCCTAAAACCAGCCCAACTTCTTCTAACTCTCCCTCTACATCAAAGACCTTAGTGGTTTTAGATACCATTGAGTATAATATAGTGGAATATATGAAGAAAGTCGAAGAAAATATATTCATGTATGAGGTGAGTAAATTAAAGCAGCAGTAGAAAATCCTACTCAAAGAATTGAATGGAGTTCCCGCCTCTCCTTTACCTGCTCCTGTCACTTCTAATGCTTCAAAATGAATAGATAAACCTCCCACAAATTCGTCAGAAAATATTGATTCCTCTGATGCTATCCTAATTGGAGACATATCCAACTCATACCCCTCCATTCCTTTTGAATTTTGAGGTTTTTAATAAAAATGTGCACAATTTCCTGATACACTCTAGGGCTTCTTCAAATATAATGCCATATTCTGTTTGTTTAAAGTTAAACATTTCACCCCAAAAGTATGTTGTACACATTGTTCAATTGGATAGAACCAAAGTAAAAAATTTTAGGAGAAATTAATTTTGTCCTTATTAGACTCGCATCTAATTCAAAAGTGCACCAAGTAATTGATATTCTAGTTGCTAATATCCCTGACTTTTACGGTTTGATTCTTAGTAGAGATTGGTCTGAAAAAATTCATGGTTATTTTGCCACAAACTGGTCTCATATGTGGCTTCCCTACAATGGTAAGCCAAATCAAATTCGAGTTGACTGTGAAAAACACATGAAATACTCATTAACTGATTTTGAGGATGAAAATGAACTAATGGCCTTTACCAATGAAATTCTTGGAAATTACTCTGTTGAATTATTCTTGGGAAATTTCAATGCACAACGATATCCATTTCTAATTAATTCAGTCAATTCTCAAATTGAGAAATTTTCTCAGTCATATTCTTCCAAATGTATAAATACTATAGAAAAACATTTTTTTAAAACTTTATTTTGGAATTTGTATTTTGATGGATCTAGATCTAATGATGGTGCAGGATCAGGTTTCATATTAATTAATTCAGAAGAAGAAAAGACAATGATGACATGTAGATTACAATATGAATGCACAAACAATACTGCAGCGTATGAGGCACTGGTCCAAGGCTTGTATAAAGCAATAGATCTTGATGTCAAGTATCTTCAAGTATATGGAGACTCTGAAATTGTTAATAAAAAAGTTAGAAATACTATCCACTATGTTTCTAGCCATCTCAAACATTATCAAACATTAGTGCAAACTCTTACCTCACATTTCTTAGCATTTAATAATAGCCTTCTTAGCATTTTCTAATAGGCATACGTATATGGGGCACTTATGCCTATTAGAAAATGCCCTTTGGTCTAATAAACACAAGAGCTATTTTTCAGAGAGCTATAGATATTGATTTTAGAGTATTAATAAACAAAACTGTGGTTGTATACTTAGATGATATAACCATTTACTCCAAAAATAGAAACAACCATTATCATGACCTCAAAAAAATATTTGAACGCTACCAAAAATATGAAATCATTAAATCCAAAAAATTCTTACTTCGCTCTTGGTGAAGGAAAAATTCTAGGATTCATTGTATCAAAAGAAGGCATTTGTATTGATCCTGATAGGACAAAGGCAATCTATGAAATCTCTTTACCCCATAACAAGAAATCCATGCAGTCATTTTTAGGAAAAATAAATTTTGTTAAGAGATTTGTGCCTGACTTTTCCTAGATTGTTATAGCATTGCAAGCCATAATCAAGAAAAATTTGGTCTTTAAATGGGGGCACAATGAAAGAGAATCTTTTGATTTAATCAAGAAAGCTATCATAAATGCCCCTTCTACAACAACTCCAAATTTTTTTGATCAGTTAATTTTATACACTTTTGCTTCTGAAACATCTTATGTTGTTGTTCTAACACAAGTTAATGATCAACAAATCGAAGCACCCATCTCTTTCTTTAGTTTTAATTTTCAAGGTGCTGAACTAAATTATTTAGAGGTGGAGAAACAAGCTTTTGCTCTTTACAAATATTTAAATAATTTTAGACCTTTTCTCCTAAAAACACATACCAAGATAATAGTCCCATTCCCAACAGTAAGACAATTTCTTATGCAAAAAGAACTAGGAGAAAAAAGGGAAAATTGGGTTACAACCCTGAAAGAATATGATATTGACATTAAACTAGCTAAAATTGTCAGAGGTCAAGGTTTTTGTAGATTTCTGAATGGAGCATCTAACTTACCAGATAATTAGGATTCATGTAGTACTGTAAAAATATTTGAGGTAAGCCTGGTAGAACTTAAATCACAATATGTCGATCTTATATTTTATTTAAAAAATGGTTTTTTCTCCCACATAACTCAATCATAAAAGAAAAATAGCTTTAATATTAAAATACAATCAATATCAGATCATTAATGATGTGTTGTCTAGAAAAAAACTATGACTCTGTATTATTAAGATGCCTTGAAAATTCTCAAGCACATAAGGTTTTGTAGGAACTTCACGATGGACTTGTAGGTGGACATTTCGAAGGAGAAACCACCGCACACAAAATTCTTCATGCAGGGTATTATTGGCCAACCTTGTTCAAAGATACTAATGCATATGTAAGAAAATGAAAGACATGTCAAACTGCTGTTGGGAGACAAAGAAAACTAGCCCTACCTCTGCAACTAGTCAACATTGAACAACCCTTTGAACAATGGGGACTTGACATCATAGGTGAGATTGTTCCTAACTCTTCACAACACAAATACATTCCTACTACAACAAATTACTTTACTAAATGGGTGGAAGCTATTCCACTAAAGGTATCCAATTCTGATTCCATTATGGAATTCATCGATCAATTTATGATTACCATATTTGGCTTGCCTAATGCACTAATGTTTGACAATGCATCTTACTTTTCAGGTAATTTATGACTGAATTTTCTCTTAAGAGAGGTTTTAAACTCAAATATTCTGCTAATTATTATCCCCAAGGGAATGGTTTGGTAGAATCAACCAATAAAAACCTCATAAGAATCATAATAAGAACTGTTGATCAAATCCAAAAGAACTGGCATAAAACTTTAAAGTTTGCTCCATGGGTAGATCGAATAACTTAGAAGTCCTCTATAGGAACTTCTCCATTCAATCTAGTATATGGGTAAGAAGCTGTAATTCCATCAAATTTAGCCCTTCCCTCATTAGTCCTAGTTTGATTCATTGATGAAGTACCTTCCTCTTATTTACAACTAATAATGTCCCAAATCCTTAAAATAGAAGAAGAAAGGGGAAATGCTAAACTAACGCATGCTCGACATCAAAAATTTGTCAAAAAAAAATTTGATGCAAGTTCTGTTGCCAAAAAATATTTTCAAGCTGGAGGCCCTGTCCTTACTTGGGACAAGGCACACGAGGAAAAAGGTAAGCATACCAAATTACAGAAGATCTGGCTTGGACCATATAAAATTGCAGAATAAGTAGGCCCATCAACCTTCATATTGCAAGATATACAAGGGAAGAGAGATTCTCTTCTTGTCAATGGGCTTATTTTGAAAAAATATTTTCTTAGAAGAACATTTCTTCTAATGTAATATAGTTGTATTTCCATTTCTAGGTTAATAAAATAATAATGATATATAACATACTCTTGGCTATTTATCAATATTTCTGAAATCATTTTATGAATTTTCATCTGAAGAAATATGAATTTTTAAAAGGAAATGATCGCAAACTTGAAAAGGTGGATTAATATTATATAACTCTGAAATTTTCTTTCCATTGAAATTGTAAATTCTTTCAAAAAACCTTAAACTTTATAAAGTATTTTTACCTCACTATCAGTCAGAAAATTTTATCTTTACAAAGTAAGGAATTTCTGTTGCTAAGCATCTTTAACTCTAAATTGTCATCCAAAAATATTAATGAGATAAGAGGTCTCATCATGAGCTTGCTTACCATGATAATAAGAAAATAATAGGCTGACATTACCCCTAATGCATATCAAAACAGGGTAATCACTTATGATTATTTATAACCATAAGACAAGGGGTCTCATCATGAGCCAACTTGTTCAGTCCAATTACAACTAGTTAATGACATTGTCACCACCTGGCCACCAAACCACGATAATGGATTTTAAGAGTAAAAAATAAATAAAAAATAATAAACAAAGTATATATATATATATATATATATATATATATATATATATATATATATATATATATATATATATATATATATATATAGCTTGAAAGTGGGCTTAATGGTTGGGTGAGTGTAATTATTTCCTCTTAAGAGGTCATAGGTTCAAAATGATAGGGGGGAGAGTATGCATGCCTTTGTAGACTTAGTGTCACTATTGTGAGGTGGTCTTTGGTCCCACAAACATGTAGACATACCATTTGCAACAGAATACGCGGGACCTTGCAATTAGATATATATATATATATATATATATATATATATATATATATATATATATATATATATATTATCTAATTGCAAGGTCACGGCCAAGCCAGACACCAAATTGTTGTATGAGACCCCCTTGTTTGTGGGACAAGGGACCCACCTCCGCAACGATTTGACTACTAAGTCTACGAAGGCATGCATACTCTACCCATTGTTGAATTTATCTCTAAAGATTGCAATACTAAATGGATGGCATATTGAATCATTGATGGTTAAAATGAAACCCTGTCGAGGCTATGAATGCCTGCTAGCAGTAGTGGCTGTACCTATGACAAAATGAGGATATCAAAATGCTAAGTTGCAAACTGCCCCTACTTTATCTTTTTAACTTCAAATGATTGGTATAGGGAAATAAATATTTTCATCTATAAAAGGTTTTTACTAGGATCACAATTAAATGAGTTTTTTTATATATATTTAGAGTAATTCTACTTATCAAGTATTTCAAAAATAGTTTTCATTTCCTTAAATTATTCTTACTTATTTAAAGTATCAGAGATTTCATTTTTACTTTAATAAGAGATAACTAGTTCTTCCAGTGAATCGCCAATTGTTGTGCTATTCAAAAACCCCCATTATTTTAGAATAGATACCTTAAAGAAAATAATGGGGACCCTTCTAAATTTTTAGAATAAGAAAATAAAATTGTTGTGCTTTTACGCATAAATAGGAATCAAATTCAGAAAGATGATTGACTTATATGCTTAAGTGGAAAACCCAAGAAAGGCCTAAATCGCAATCACAAATCGCAAATCACAAAATATCAAATAATATGCTAAGCTGCTCCACGTGGACTTTGCGATGTGGGATTTCCCAAGACATCGAAACATGTGAAAAATATTTCTAGGAAAGAGGGGCATTAAAATCTAAAAAGAAATAATAAAAGAAAAAGGATCTCCGAGGAAGATATAGGTCATAAAAAATTATTAATGGGACTCGCCTTTGCCACGTCACCAATCACAATCCCAAGATTGAAATTTCACCCACTATCCTATTTTCCTCTTCGCCTTCATTTCTCCGATGCGATATATCACATCACATCTTCGCTATCTATCATCCTTTCACTTTCTAATTTCGTCGAGACCACGACTGTGATGCGATATCACATCGCAACATCATTTACCCTTCTCTTTCCCTGCCAACGTTTCAAAACCTCTAAAATCATTTGTTTTATTTTAAAATGCTTAAGTGTCGCTTAAGGCACGTGAATCCACGTTTTCCATAAATGCATAATCATAATGGTATGATAGCCTTGAGCCTCCAAATGATATTTGATTGATGGTTAATCAATATTTTATATTTCTTCGCACACGACACCAAATTCTTCATCATTTCAGTTTAATTGTTACATATCTCTCGCATATTGTTTTTTTTCACTACTTGTTCTTCCTCTTTACAAGCAAGTCTAGAAAAAAAATATTTCTCCGAGTATGTCTAAGGCGGCTAAAAAAGCAAAGAAACCTATGGCTCTGGCTAATCCTACACCTTTCGCTACCGAAGTAACTGAGATGTCGCCCTTGTTTTCAGACACTGCATGCGCTTCAAAACTGTTTCTGCTTCATGGGAATCTATGTACAGGATTTTCGAAGATGAAAAACCTAGCATAGTCAAAAGGACAACTACAAAAAATGATCCTAACTCCTTAGAATATACCATTTTTGATGTGGCCAACTCTTTTCTTCATAGAATTGCTACGCGCCCTAAGATTTTACCATATTGAGATATGGTGAAATGGGTTATTGACAATATTAACATTGGCGGCAGAACGTTTCTCACAATGAGAGTCACAATGATAGGGTCATTTCCAGCAGAGGGTTTGAAGAGAATGTACCATATACCATACCCCCAGAAGGTGTATGGAAAATATTTCCTCGAGAAAATTTCCAAAGAAAACAAGATGCAATCAGACCCTATAAAGCAGTGGAGGAACAACCCCAAAAAACACAAGCATTATGAAAAAGGTATGTATTCCACAAATTCTATGGCTGGTCCCTACTATTATGTTTCTACTATGATGTGTAGGTTGTTCGGTTCACCCAATACCACTAAATTTTCAATTGAATGGGTCCCTCTTATGGAGGCCATCACAAACTCCTACATTATGGATTGAGGTACCATTTTGTCAAATAATGTTGCTTCCCAGATCCTTGAATACTGGAAAAATCGTTCTTTTACTTCCAAGAAAATCCCCCATTCTTTATGAGTGCGTACATCATGGACGTTGTCTATTTTACCTTTGATTTTCCAACCATGGGTTGGAAATGGACCATCCAAGATCCCACTCCTATTCATGTTTACCATGATATTCTATGGGAATCTAAATATGAATCCAATTTTTACAAAATTTGTCATGGAGTTATTCTGCCACTCTTCCAAGCTGTCTTTAATGAAAAATCCTCGAGATTGTCTAAAGAAGTTCAAGCTGATTTTACAAGCATTTGGAAATGGTTTGGATAGGAGTTATTTACTTACGTCAGAGTACATGGAAGCATTATTGAAGCCCATGCACTCCCATTATATGTGATAGAAAAACTTCTAGCCAGAGAAATTGCTTACCAAACAGTGGGTCATGGATTGACCAAATCTTTGAGAGAGGAAAAGAAAGATTCATGGCCTACCTTTCCCATTCACTGCGGCGTTTATGCATTGGACAATTTCAAACATGCTAGATTAGATATTGCTCAAATCCACTGTATGAAATTATTTACAATTCCTAATATACAGTTTGATCCAAATAAATTTTCTCTACATGTTATCCCTCAGGTTAAAATCAGACACTTCCTCCATGAGGATGATGATTATGATGATTTATTTGAGTCTGTCAATACTTACCTAGATGTTGAAAAGTTGGCAACCATGCACCTTAACCATGAGAAAATGGAAAATTTCTTTCTGTGCTCTAGTAGTATTGGTGCACAAGAAGGATGGATCATGGTGCATGTGTCTGGATTATAGGGAGCTCAATAAGCTCACTATTAAAGATAAATTTCCCATTCCTATGGTTGATGAATTATTGGATGAATTACATGGAGCAATTTATTTTACCAAGTTGAATCTTCGTTTAGGATATCATCAAATTAGAATGAAGACTGAAGATATTCCAGAAATAACATTTCAAACTCATGAGGGTCATTATGAATTTTTGGTCATGCCTTTTGGCCTTATTAATGCACGTTCTACATTTCAAGGGTTGATGAATTCCATTTTCAAACTCTTCCTTAGAAAATTTGTGTTAGTATTTTTTAATGATATACTAATCTACAGCAGGTCTTGGAAGGATCATTTTCAACATGTTGATAGGGTGCTCAAACTATTGGAGGAGAAACAATTATATGCAAAAACCTCCAAATGTTTCTTTGGAGTACAAGAGGTGGAATATTTGGGTCATATTGTATCTCACGAGGGTGTTCAGGTAGACCATAACAAAGTTAAAGCCATTAAGGAATGGAAATTCCCCACAACCATAAAGCAATTGCGAGGATTTATAGGGTTAACAGGGTATTATCACAAGTTTCTTAAGAATTATGGGATAATAACAACACCTCTAACAACATTATTGAAGAAAGATGCATTTTCATGGACTCCTGAAGCAACTAAGGCCTCTGAACATCTTAAAGACACAATGTGACTAGCACCAGTCTTAGCTACGTCAGACTTCACAAAAACCTTTATTGTGGAATGCAATGCCTCAGGAAATGGAATTGGTGCTATTTTAATGCAAGAAGGAAGACCCATTGCTTTTGAAAGTCGTCCAATCAAAGGAAAGTATTTACAGAAATATATTTATGAGAAGCAAATTTTAGCAATACTACATGCACTAAATAAATGGTGACCTTACCTAATGGGAAGACACTTCAAGGTAAAAAATGATCACGATAGTCTTAAACACTTTTTGGAACAAAGACTATCTTCAGAAGAGAAGAAAAAATGGGTCACAATGATGTTGAGTTATGACTTTGAAATCATCTACAAAAAAGGGAAGCTAAATATTGTTGCATACGCACTCCCAAGAAAGGATGAAGAGGTGGAAGAATTGAGTGTCGTTTCTATTATCCAACCAGATTGGATGACCGAAGAAAGGGATGAATGGAAGAAGGACGAAGAAGTGTGGAAACTCATTCAAAAGTTTTAGAAATATCCTAGTACATCTGATACATTTAGTTGGAAAAATGATTCCTTATGGTACAAATATCACTTATATCTTTGTAAGAATTCCCAACTAAAACAAAATATTCTTTTGGAATTTCACACTTCTCCTTTAGGAGGACACTCAGGATTTTTAAAAACTTACCACAAGGTGAAGAAAGATTTTTTTGGGATGGCCTTAAATCTGATATTCAAAAGTTTGTGGTAGAATGTTTGGTTTTATAGCAAAATGAAGTTGAGACAATTAAGACCATGAGTCTTCTATAGCCTTTATCCATTCCAAGTCAACGTTAGGAGGATATTTCAATGGATTTTATCATAGCTTTACCTAAGTCTGAAAGAAATAGTGTCATCATGGTGGTAGTTGATATAATTCCCAAGTATGCACACTTTTGTGCATTATCTCATCCGTTTGAAGCAAGTACAGTTGCTACTGCATTTATGGAAACAATTCAAAAGCTACATGGAAACCCAAAGATTATTGTAAGCGACTGAGATCCCATTTTACTGGAAATTTTTGGATGAAATTATTTTATTGTTTGGGTACTCAACTAGCTCATGGCTCATCTGATCATCCTCAATCCAATGGCAAAACTGAGATAGTGAACAAATGTTTGGAAGGATATCTTCGTTATTTTGTATCTGATAAACAAACACAATGGGTCAATTGGTCACCTCTAGCTGCATGGTGGTATAACACTTCCTTCCATACTATAGTAAAAATGACCCCATTTATGGCACTTTATGGATATCATCCATCGTCCATTACATAATCTTTAAGAGAAAATTATAAGGTTTAAGAAGTGGAAGATCACGTTGAGCATCAACAACAAGTTCTCCAAATCTTAAAGGATAACATGAATTTGGCACAAAATTGAATGAAACAATAGGCCGATCAACATCACAGTGAGAGAAGTTTTGATGTAGGAGGCTGGGTATTTTTACGGTTATAACCATACAAACAAATGTCCCTCAAGCAAGCTAAGAAGGATAATAAATTATCACCAAAGTACTATGGTCCTTACATGGTGTTGCAAAATATTGGTACTAAGGCATACAAATTAGAGCTTCCTGCTTCTTCGTGAGTGCATCCAGTTTTCCATGTTTCATGCTTAAAGAAGGTTATAGGTGAAAATATTCCAGTTCAAACAATATTTCCAAAACTTGATGAGGAAGTAAAAATCATATTGGAACATGAAGCAGTCACGGAAACAAGAAATCGATAGCTACACAATTGATCAATTTCAGAGTATCTCATCAAGTGGAAGAACTTACCCACTGAAGATTCTACATGGGAGGATGAGAATTTTATACAGAAGCATCCAAATCTACTCAAGCATTGAGGAAAACACTTTTTTGAAGGAGAGGGGCATGTTAGGTCCCTATATTACTAGTGTAGTCCCTTATTGTTGTTAGTGTAGCCCCCTTATTGTTATTGTTGTACCCCCGTAACCCACATTTTGTTATTATTGTGCCCTTACATTATTATTGTTATGTCGGCTAGGATCATATTGTGACCCCATGGACTCCTATATATAGAAGGAGGTTTTGTCATTTGTATCATCCAAGAATTGTTCATTTATGTAATGTAAAGGAGGTTTCCCCCTCGAAGTGGCTTATTTATAAGGCGTTGATCTTTCTTTTCTTCTATTTTTGGAGCTGGTTTCATAACATTAGATCACATCAAATTCAATCCTGATCACACATGCAAAATGAAGCCATTGCAATTCGTGTCCATCATTGTCACCAATTAAATTCAACTGCAAACAACTATAAAATAAGTTCAACCACTACTGAAGTTGCATGTTTCACATTCAAACTATTCATCAGCCCTGGAGACAAACCAACATAGAACATTCTCCAAAACATTTCACAGTATATTCAGGTTAGTTTTTTCAATTACAACACAATTTTCTTACATTTTAATTTTAATTTCCGAGTGTTTATTTCAGTTTTCTTACACTTTTATTTTCATTTCTGAGTATCAGTTTTCTTATTTTCATTTCTGAGTATTTATTTCAGTTTTCTTATTTTCATTTCTAAGTCTTTATTTCAGTTTTCTTATAGCTCTCTCCTTTGGTTTGAGTTTAGGAGATAAATATTATCAATAGTTCTAGGCAGTGCACTTTACAACTAGGTCTGAGAACATAGCTAAGGCTACCCTCAACAACCAAACAACTTGCAAAATTTAAGCCTACCCTTAGCAACCAAACAACTTGAAAAATTACCACGTCTTCCCAAATATTTTTGGCTACCATCTATCGTAGAGCATGTATAATTTATTGTACAGTAAGTTTGTCACTATGATGCTATTGAAAAACATCAGCAACTCAATTCTCTGTAAGTTTTAACATATACAACAAAAAAATTAACAAAATGTATAACAAAATTTACATATACATCAACAAAATTAACAAAATGTATAAAAAAATTAACTAGATTACAAAAAAAACTTCTTTTTCTAGGCATTGAACTTTATAAATAGGTTCAAGAATAGAGCTAAGGCTACCCTCAACAGCCAAACAACTTGCAAAGTTACCATCTATTCCCAATCCAAACTTTGGATGTTTGTGAGTGTCTCCAACATTGTAAGACTTTAGAATAATTGTATATCAAACCCATATACAGAGTGTACAACTATATGTGCACCATAAAATGTGTTAGCAATATCATCTAGAAGATCCTTGTCGCAAACTGTTACTGCTGTAAGCTCTTTAATCCCTTTAATACAAGTCAATAAATACCCGCTGAAAGAACTCTCTCAATGAAAACTATTGCATATAGATTTATTTTGTATCCAGATTAACCCAAATATGAGTAGCCTTTTTTAATAGGGAAAATAACCATTCTCATGTAATTTGTTTCAGTCAAGTCTTCAAGGAATCCCTTGTATAGACCAAAGGAGGAAACAATAATAGCTTTGATAAAGAATATGCAGTGTACGTTTTCCACAGGTAAGTTCTGTAAAGTATGTCCCCCCCTCCCTAGTGCTATTTCTGCTATACTGAAGGATTGGTACTTCATCCCATCATCGTAGGTTTTCGGTAGTACTAGAAGGGTCTAATAGAAGTCCCTCACCCTTCTTAAAGTGGATAAATTTAGGAGCGGAGAGATGACCTATACAAGATAGTAAATTGGGAAGTGAAAAGAGCCTTGTCCAAGTAGGCAAATTCACTACTGAAAGGAGGCCTTACCAATAGCCCAAGAGATGGGAAATTCAAGGGCAGAGCGATGGTATTTCCCATCCAACCATACCATGCCTTTCTATTGGGGAAATTCACTCTCCCACATTGTAAGACTTTACAATCATTGGATTTTAAGTGTAAAAACAAGTTATCAAAACAATAATTGTATTTTAAGTGTAAAAACAAGTTATCAAAACAATCATTGTATTTTAAGTGTAAAAAAAGTTATCAAAAAAATCATTGTATTTTAAGTGTAAAAAAAAGTTATCAAAACAATAATCACTAATATATTTGAAGACATACAACTAATTCCATCTGTAGATTTTTTTTTTAAGGATACTGTCAAAAATACATATGTATGAAAATCTCTTGAGCTGCTACTAAAATACATGTTGATGATCCCTGTAATGAAGCAAAGATATGTTTGGATTGTATGAAATCATACTTTTCAATTATTCTTAACTAAATGCATGCAATAATTCTGCAGGTAGTTGCATATATGGTGAGAGTTAGTTATGTATCTTGTACAAGGAGAAGTGGTAGAAGAGTGACTAGGGGTGCCCAACTACGACACACTTCATCAGATGAGGAAAGGACAAGTGATGTTAATGTTAACGATGCTCCAAGAAATGTTGGTTAGGATGACCATATAGTTGAAGCTGACGTTGTCACACCATCACTGACAAAGCCACCGTCAACCACAATCCAAGGGGAAAGTTCAACTAAAAATATCAATGCTATAAGAGGTTGGAAAAAATAATAAATGTTAGCTGCAATTGACGACATAGAGTTTAATGGATATTCAGTTTTGGAATCTACAAAGAAACATGGTATTCCTTCTTCATCAATAGATTATTTGATAAATGGGCTCACTCATACCAAATGTAGAGGGCCTCTTACAGTTATGACTGAAGAGGAGGAGGCCGAGGTGGTTGAGTGGTGTAAAGAAATGGCCCAATTGGGACATGGGCTAGAGTTGATACAACTCAAATCCATAGTTGCTTAAATCTATCAAGGGAGGCCAAACCATTTCAAATATGGGTTTCTTGGTAAATCATGGTGGTTTGGGTTTTAAAAAAGGCATCCATACCTTGTATTGCATACAGCTGAGGGCCTTGATAGAGACAGAGCATTAAATTTATGCCCTGAAGTTGTATGTAAGTTCTATGACACTCTTTATAGTGCATACGATAAACATTCTTATGGTGCAGACCATATATGGAACTGTGATGAAACAAGTTTACAGGTCAGAAGGAATTGTGGCATGCAGGTAATTTCCAAGAGAGGGAGTCGAAATGTGCCGAAGATTTTTCCTAAGAGCAGGGAGTGGATAACCATTTTATGCCGTGTCGATGCAATTGGTGCTTCAATCCCGAGATTTTATCTATTCAAAGGTAAAAATCAGTTGAAAAACTATATACAAAACTGTGAACCAGGTGCATGCATGGCTGCACATCCCCATGCACGGATGACTAAAGATTCTTTTTTAAATTGAATTTTCCAATTTGTTGCATTTGTGCCAGGTGTTGTCTCACCTAATAACATACACCTATTGATATTATATGGCCATGGAAGCCACAAGGCTGTAAAAACAATTGAGGAAGCAAACAATTTGGGCATTGAACTTTTAACATTTCCCATTCATACCACTCACAGATTGCAACCCCTTAATGTTAGTGTGTTTGGCCCTTTCAATAACTATTTCAGGTCAGAGCGTGCTACATGGATGGCAAAGAATCTAGGGATTGAGGTGAAAAGGTTCGAGCTAGAAGAGCTTGCAAGTAAAGCTTTTGAAAGGGCTTTGACCCCATCAAATATCAAGGCTGGATTTAGGAGGTCAAGAATCTAGCCACTGAATTATGATGATCTTATGCATGATACTAGTTGTAGCTAAGCATTTCATGTGGATGGTCAGGAATAAGGGCATGTCCAAACAGATGTTGAAGTGTAAGAAGAAGTAGAACATGCTGATGTGGTTGCAACTGGTAATATAATTTCCCTCTCTCAAGGACAGTTATATGCTGATCATGATGAGTAGGTATGTGAAACACAATATATTCATGAACAAATTGATAACAACATGGATGTTTTTCTACCAACTCAAGCACATGGAAATTTTGTTGCTGATATTGTTAATTACATTGTTGAACATGCAGTTGACAATGCAGATGTAGTTGAAAATGTAATTGTTGTTATTGTTAATGGCATTGAAAATGGCCAATTGAAATTTCCAAGCCAAGTAAACCCACCATCATGGCTAGCAGAAGCCATGATTTATTTGAACGAACACAGTGTCTCAAGAACCAATGAAAAAAACATGAACATGCCTTCACAATCGGCTGAATTGAACAGTGAAATTGTTCATTTTTTTGTGGAAAATAGATCAATGGAAGAAGATGAAGCACATAATGAGGCATCAGATGAATATAACAATATAGTTCAATCAATTGTCATAGATATTGAAAGGCAAGTTCCAAGTAATGACATGCAGGTGGGGGAGATGGAGAAGTTACTTGGGTAGTTCCTAAAGCTACCAGTAGAAAGAGTGTCAATGAAAAAGAAGCAAGGAACACCCAATAGTATTTTTTTGGGCTGAAGTTCATAGTTACTCACCTCAGAATACTATATAAAACTCTTAGTTAAGTCTGAAAAAGAAGTTGAAATTCAGGAATTAAAATAGAAAAAAAGGATCTAGCCAAGGAGAAGAAGGCAACAAATACTATTGCAGCACAATGTCGAGCAGATGAAAGGCTTGAAAGAGAGAGAGAAAGGAAAGAGAAGGAGAAACAAAAACAAATGGAAAGACAGGAAAAGGAAGCAAGAAGGGCTAAACAAATGCTTGAAAAGGAACAAGGGATGACTGATATGGTTGACATAAATGCAAGCAAAGTTGATGAAACTAGGGAAATGTCCAACACATTAGAAAATATTGCAAATAATACACCATTATTCCAAGACCTCATAAACATTCAAGTGGATCACTATCAAAATGGGGGTTTACCCACTTGCCTTATTCCTACCACAAGAGGTGTGAATTCAATGTATGCTCATCACACACCTCCACTTAGCGCAAGTGTGAGGTATGGGTACTCAATTCATCCATGGTTGGAAGGGACAAATTGGTCTCAATTATATGGCAGCAATCAACCACAACCTAATCAACCCTTCTTAGGAAGACCGACCTACTTGGCTCAATCAGGAAACTCAAGGTTTGGCACTGAAGGTTCTCAAGGCCATAAAGAATAGGGGTGTTATATATTTTTGGTTGTAACCACATTATGATGTGGATTTTGGATGGACTGTATATTTTTCTTGTCACATGAAGGTTTATTTATTCCATACTATATGCGGAATTGTAAACAAAATCGATCTTAGAAGGAATATCTATAGTCTATTTTAATGGAACATTCTGATAGAATGACATGAGAATGTTGTTAGTTCTGTTAGTTTTTTGATACTGTATACTGTTAGTTATGTTATCTTATGAAGGTTTTCTAAATTTCGATATGTTTGGAATTTTTTATCTTAATATATCCAAGATTTCCTCTACTACACTAAATATAATTCAAATGTTTTCATCATACTTTGCGAACCATATATGACATATCTATCCACACATAACATGAAGCAAAGCATACCTCTTTATACAAGCTTCATTCCTATGAATATTAACATATATCTTAGAAGGAGCATGTATAGTCTATTATAATGTTGTTAGTAATGTTAGTTATTTGATACTGTATGTACTTAGTTTTTCTTGAACACATAAACTCAGTTAATACAAATCACAATATCATCATCTTTGCAACACAGATCTCATAATCAATCATCCCGATCAAGTCTCAATACAACAACCAAGAGTCAAGAAAACACTCACCCACACATACAACAAATATGTTCACGGCAACTCTCTCGCTCAACCATATGCAACATGACAACAATGATGTTTGCACAAAAATCACTCAAAATTACAAAGCTTCAATATAAAATGTAGAGTACATATATAGCTCTCTCCTACATGTGACACTTTTCCATAAATTCTTTGCAAAACAAATAATGTTAGCATACAAAAAGCCAATACATAACCCTACAATAAACTCAGTTAATACAAATGACAATATCATCATCTCTACAACATAACTCTGAGAATCAATCATCCCTCTCGAGTTTCAATACAACAGCCAATATTCAATACAACAACCATTAGTCAAGACAACATTCACTCGCACAAAAAACAAATATTCTCACAACAAATATCTCGCTCTTCCATATGCAACATGAAAACAACGATGTCTGCACAAAAATCACTGAAAATTACAAATCTTCAATATAAAATGCAAAGTATGTATATATCTGTCTGCTACATCTGACACTTTGCCATAATTTCTTTGCAAAAAAAATAATTTCAGCATACAAAATTCCAATACATAACCCTACAATAAACTCAGTTAATACAAATGACAATATCATAATCTCTACAACATAACTCTCAGAATCAATCATCCCTCTCGAATCTCAATACCATAGCCAACAGTCAATACAACAAGCAAGAGTCAAGACAAAATTCACTCACACAAAAAACAAATATTCTCACAACAGCTCTCTCGCTCATCCATATGCAACATGACAACAATGATCTCTGCACAAAACTCACTCAAAATTACAAAGCTTCAATATAAAATGCAGAGTATGTATATATATCTCTGCTACATGTGACAGTTTTCCATAACTTCTTTGCAGAAAAATAATGTTAGCATACAAAATGCCAATACATAACCCTACAAGAAACTCAGTTAATACAAATGAAATTATTATCATCTACAACATAACTCTCATAATCAATCATCCATCTCGACTCTCAATACCATAGCCAACATTCAATACAACAACCAATAGTCAAGACAACATTCACTCACACAAAAAACAAATATGATCACAAAAACTCTCTCGGTCAGCCATATGAAACATGACAACAATGATGTATGCACAAAAATCATTGAAAATTACAAAACTTCAATATAAAATGAAGAGTATGTATATATCTCTCTGCTACATGTGACACTTTGCCATAACTTCTTTGCAAAAAAGATAATGTCATCATACAAAATGCCAATACATAACCCTACAATAAAATCAGTTATTACAAATGAAAATACCATCATCTCTACAACATAACTCTCAGAATCAATCATCCCTCTCGACTCTCAATACCACAACCAAGAGTCAAGACAACAGCCAAGAGTCAAGAAAACATTCACTCACACAAAAAACAAATATTCTCACAATAACTCTCTGACTTAGCCATATGCAACATGACAACAATGATCTCTGTACAAAACTCACTCAAAATTACAAAGCTTCAATATAAAATGCAGAGTATGTATATATATATCTACTAAATGTGACACTTTGCCATAACTTCTTTGCAAAAAAAAATGTTAGCATACAAAATGCCAATACATAACCCTACAATAAACTCAGTTAATACAAATGACAATATCATCATCTCTACAACATAACTCTTAGAATCAATCATCGCTCTCGACTCTCCATACCACATCCAACTGTCAATACAACAACCAAGAGTCAAGAAAACATTCACTCACACAAAAAAAAAATATGCTCACAACAACTCTCTCTCTTAGACATATGCAACATGACAACAATGATCTATGCACAAAAATCACTCAAAATTACAAAGCTTCAATGTAGAATGCAAAGTATGTATATATATATATATCTACTATATGTGACACTTTTCCATAACTTCTTTGTAAAAAAAATAATACAAAATGCCAATACATAACCCTACAATAAACTCAGTTAATACAAAACACAATATCATCATTTCTACAACACAACTCTTAGAATCATCATCACTCTTGAGTCTCAATACAACAACCAACAGTAAATACAACAACCAACATTCAAGACAACATTCACTCACACGAAAAACAAATGTGATCACAACAACTCTCTTGCTTAGCCATATGCAACATGAAAACAATGATCTCTGCACAAAACTCACTCAAAATTACAAAGCTTCAAAATTGCATGCAAACAAATGATGATAACATGCAAATAGTTGAATATAGATTGTTGTAAATAGAACAACAATCGTTCCTTAATGTAAGGAACCAATCTGTGATGGCCCTGCAAATTCAATTACATCTTCTTACTTACGACACACATGGAGTTAATTTGTATTGAGGTTACCTGTATATAATTTTCTTCAGTTTCATATGGATATTATTGTTCCCAAGTCTAGTATTGTTCATCTTGCACACTCCTTTAATGTATGTTCCAATATGTCTACCACTGAAGAGAGGTATGAGTAGTTCAAGAAAGAGAATAATCCACTCTCTTTTCCAAATGGAATAGCTAATCAAACTTTTAATAGTGGTGGAATATGAAGGAAAACAAATTTAGAGTGGATACCTTACAACCTATGTAGACAAAGATGAGAAGGACATGGAACCACATGATTATTATATTTCTATTCTTAAAGTTGACTTAAAGAAATTTCATGCCTTGGATAAGGTTGAATTCCATAAACAAAGTGGAAAATGTAATATATAGTGATTACAACAATGCAATTGTGGAGGTTTGAAAGCTTCAGATAAAGAGTGAGCAAGTTGTTTAAATATTTGTGACTTGAAAAGGTTAACAATAAAGCTAAGGTAAATAGAATCCATGAGCTGGAGAATGATATTTTACAATTAGCAATAAAGCCCGAAAAGGCTAAAGTGGTGATTGCAGATACTCAAAGCTAATGAAATTAAGATCAAGGGATTATAGGTTTAGTTGGTTATTAAAGAAGTCATTCTCAGAATCAGAGCATTGCAGAGCCCCCAAGTTTGAAGTTGCCATTTCAAAAGAGATGCTTTAACTTCAAAAAAATAAATCTCAAGCTAATAATTATTGCAGAAAATATGAGAAAGGTAAATTGCAGATAAAACCACATAAACAGATAAAACCACAACTAAAGAGCCAAATATTCCAACACAAAATTTGTGTTAAAAAACACATAATTTAAGTTTTAAAAACTGAAGAAGCCGAAAAAACCGCTATGAGAGAGCCAAGTATTCCAACACAGAATTTAAGTGTTAAAAACCACAGAAGCCGATAAAACCACAGCCAAAGAGCCAAATATTCCAAACACAGAATTTAAGTGTTAAAAAACACAGAAGCTGGCTAGTAGAAATAGAATTCCTACCAGGGAGTTGCAGAAGCCAATTGGAGAGCCGCAAACGACAATCGCTCTAAACCTCACCAACCTCACCAAACCTCGCCATTACCTACAACAAACACTGCAACAAACAAAAATTAACAAAAACCCACCACAAAAATACAAAAAAAATGCAAAAAAAGGTAATTTCACAATTACCTAAATGGACCTCGAAATCTCCATGTCGACCACCGAACTAGCTTGAGAATCCCACTGGCTCTTTCGAAAACGACATTCAAGCCGCTTGTTTAAGAACTCCTGCAACCCTCTATCGTTTAAGAACTCCTGTAAACAAAAACACTAGACGAACAATCTCACAATGCCGATGAACAGTCTCACAATGCTGCGCAACCAAGAACAGTTGAAGATAAATTGTTAAGCAGGTAAATCCTTTCTGCGGACAGAGACGATCCCTCTAGCCCTAGAGTGGGTCTAGAAACAAAGAGACACGCTAGAGTGTAGGTTACTAATTACTGAATGAAAATAGGACACAATAGATCGACCTACTTGGAGTCCAATGCTATCGTCGCGGCTGTAGTGGTGGTGGCCTCTCGCTCCTGCCTCAGCAAGTCACAATACTTCTGTAGTCGTGCTGGGATACCTGCACATAGATCAACAAACAAGAGCAACATACGACATAATAACTTCATTCATAACTACTAGCCAGTCAAAGAGGGCTAAGCATATTGCATTAAACAAATAACATAACACAAAATGGGAACCAAACAATAGTCACGTATATGTATTGATAGAAGGAAGAGTTACAACCAAAGCTTTGACGTTGTAGTCTCCTCCAGAGGTGTTCAACCAAAGCACGTCTCAGATGCTCATCAGGGTATTCGAATGGGATGAGGGCATGGAATTAAGCTCTCTCAAAGAAGTTCCTTCTTGTTCTATCTCTTCAACAATTTAGCTATAGTATACTTAGTTCTCCATGTTCAGCTAGCTTATGCAAGGAGAGATAATTTATTTTTATAGAGGAAAAGGAGGAGGTTGGGATCCCTACAAAGGTGGAAGGGAGGCCTATCCTTTAGGAGGTTCCCACAAGAGGTGGAAACCATGAGCTAAATGAGGGAGTTCATGGTTATTTAGTCCAACCACTCCCAATGACTCATCCTCGAAGTTGTTAGAGTGGAATCTCTGCCTCTATTTTAAAAAAAAATTCCATAAACAGCTTGGCGCGGGTGGCTAACTGTGACAGAGTGCCAAATGGCGCGGGGCCCAGCGTTAATCTTCCTCATTGGCACGAGGGCAGAACTGGCTACTCGTGCTAAGGAAAAAACAGGGGTTTCTGAAGCTCTGCTCAGGGAATTATCAACATAAGGAATATTGCTCTCATGAAAAGGAATGCAATGATGGTCTTTGCAAGGCATGACACTTCTTATTAGTCACAAAAATGACCCTCCAATGTGCAAGATGGGGATTGCAGGGACAGTGACAAAATGATGTGTAAGAGATGCCCCCTAAAGCATGAGGTCCGAGGGAGAGGGAGGGGTGAAATGCTTTAAGAGAACGCGTTCGAACTAAACACCACTGTCGGAAAACCTGCAATTACAAATAGAACTGATATCTCTGATACATGAACATGTGGTATGGGCGCAACCATCCATAATAGAGTACATAAAAATTGAGATCCGAGGTATGGACGCAGCCATCCAACAGTAAGGATCAACAAATAGACTCAGGTATGGTTGCAGCCATCCAATCAAAAGAGTCATGCAATAAGTCATGATAATCCACAAGAACCCGCAGCTTGGATTTTATAAGACAAAACCCAGGGTCTTGTGCTCCAACTCGACCTGAACAAGTAAAAATTCAAGCATGCGAATATATGAGCTGAAGTCGAACATGCAAGAAAATCACCTGATTACCAGCCAATGATGAAAGTTGTTAACATGTACGAGAGAAACCACCAATAATGACAATGGCCCTCAAGGTACGAGGGCCATTGATGTGGACCTTGCGTCGAATGTGAAGAACCTGCCATTGAGGCATGCAGGCTCCAAGGTACTGGAAGGGAGTCTCTAGATCAGATTCCTGGATAATGAAATGAAGTCGACAGAAAGTGACCTGGTCGAAGGAGGGCCATACTTTTTCCCACATCATCAACACGAGACAGAGGAACATAATGATAGTGAATTAGGACCAACATAGAATCAAAGGGAGGTTGAAAAATGCAGAGGCAAACTTCTCTTGAACATATCAGCAACACGACACTGGATTTGGCAGTATTTGACATCAAGGGATTTGAGGTCACGATGACATGGCAAAGAGAAAATGAGAGGTCAAAAGAGGTTACCCAAACCCATGGAGGAAAAAATGACGAAATGAGATGTCCCCAACCTGACACGAATGCAAACAAGTGCTATGTTCAAGAGCGACATACTGCCAACATAACTAAAAAATGGTTCCATTTTCCCCCACCATTTCTGGCGAGCACCCCAATTATTTTTTAAAACAAGCTTGAAGGGGATAACATGTGCTTGTAATGTAAGTTTGTCCTTCGGACAAATCCAACCTAGTACATTTTACGAGCCCTAGGAAGGAGGAACTTGAGTAACGTCATGGAGACGAAGTTCGATGTTATCAGGGCTTAACGAGTCTGACAAAGGGAGAACTCGACATCTTTTCATGTTTAGAGAGTTTGAAAAGAAGGCGGAAAAGAAAACTATAGCATGGCCCTTTTCGTAAATAGTCTCTCAGATCCGAAAAGGTAGAAAACAATATTTGAAAGAACCTCTTAGTCGCGATAGGCTAAGGTATTCCTTTTTCGTAAATAATCCATCCTAGCCCAAAAAAGGGGTAAATGCATACTGGGTAGATATCATTTCACAGTCATTTAACGAGTTCAAGACGACAAGAATCTCGACAGTCTTTTCAATTTTAGAGAGTCAGAAAAGAGCTGAAAGATGACTCCAGTAGCGACTTTTTTCGTGTTTTTACCGAGTCCGAAAAAGTATAAAATACAACTCGTTACTTCATCACTATCGCGTGAAAACCTGTCGCTGCACAAGAGATACGTGTAAAACCCAGTTCTCGAAATAATATAATAAAATAATCGAAAAATATGCCTTAAAACCTAATTAGGGTTGTGAAAAGTTATAAAATGCCAAAAATGGTAAAAATAATTACTTTTCACTTTTTACCTCTTGTGGAGCAATAGTTACCCATTTCACACTGTGATTTTGCAGTGACGATAGTGGACGATCCGGCAGACCAATCTCAAATCCGCCAGTTCCAGGTAAGAGCCGACATCCTTCCCTTCAATTTAAGTCCTATTTTATTGCCTACAACCCTAAATTTTGATATATGAGGAGGAAAATGCAAATTTTAGGGCACGACGGTTGGCGCGAGTTTCGGGCGTGGACTCGTGCCAATCGCCCATTTTTTTGAACTGGGGCGTGCCCATTGGCGCGACTGTTTTAGAAACAGTTGTGTTAACTGCACAGAACATGTTAGTTTTTGAAAATACAAGTTAAGGACCCGATTTTTCACAAATTCAAGCTTCTACATCAGCTAATACTGCTCATATGAACATGTTTGCAGGTATAATGGGGCAGAATGGTGATCTTATGGAAAGAACGGGAACATAGTGAAGAAGATGAGCTTGCCATGGAAAATGAGAGATGCATGGAAGCTCTCAGAGACTATGGACTGAAAATTTTCTTCTTGACACTGTGTCTCCGAGCTCAACTGGAGCTGCTACAATATTTGATTAGCGTATGGGATGAGGATCAGGAAAAGTTCATCCTTCGAGATCAAGAACTTGAGATTGATGTTTCTGTTGTCTACTTCATAACAAGACTATCGTGGAGGGGATAAACACCAATCCTAACCAACACCTGACCTTGCATGGAGAACATGTCCATGGTGATTGACAAGGTATGTCCAGGGGCACGAAAGGGATCAGGAAGTGGGAAAGTGGATATCCAGACTATCCCAGACTTGGCACTAAAATTAGTGCTACACACCATCACACGAGCTGCAAGATCACAAGCACCACACGAAACAAAAAAGACACAGATACTTCTTGCTGTAGACTGCTTGACACCGACCATCTACAACTGGGCAGAGGCCGTGAAAATCAACATGAAACACCAGCTGAAAAAGTGCAAGAAGAAAAAATTGAAGAAATTTGGTTATGGGTCTAAACTGGTATCGTTCTTCCTAGAACAAATACCAATATTTCAGTGTCAGGAGGTCATAGTCCCGACACCACCAGCGAGGGAACCATGGATACTTTGATGGGCGTATCGATTCAGCGAGGGTAGGGGGCGGTCAACAGATGTCTTGGAGACTAGAGTTCTTTGATTGGATCTGCCGACAATTGATTGTCGTGGAGGACTGGCCCTACTCTGGTACAGATTTCACTCATGATCCGGACCTCCCACTCCCAGAGGGAGAAGATTGGGATGAAGATTTGGGTAAGACTCATTTTTAATTTTCATGAGTGTTATGATTTTTTTAATTATGTATGTTGTTAAACCCATACACTTGCGAGATGTTGGCCCAGGAGAGACCGGTAAGGCATGTCTTCGATAGTGAGCGGAAATCCCCTCGCAGTTTTGACCCTCATGGAGAGGAGGCAAGGAGGAAGAGATCGTGCGCAACTTGGAGAGAGATCACACGCGAGAGTCCAGAAATATGCATGATTGTGATGTTTCTTGTGCCTACCAAAGAACATACAGTAGGGAGTTCCAAAGCCAAGATTCGCGGCTTCTTGAGGCGGCTCGTACGAGGCGGTGACATGCTATCATGAGCATCCATGGCAGTTAGGTACCTAGGTTTTATGTCTACATATTTTTGAGAGACATGATGTCTTAGGATGTAACGAAACACACATATTTTAAATTTATGATGCACCTTTGATGCAAAAATTATATATATATATATATATATATATATCTATTTTCCTACATGGATCTTTTACATATGATGATGATTTTACAGATTACACAAATGTCTATCTAATACAATGTTAGCCACTGTATCAGTTAATGCATTCATTCACCTGGGAATATGTTGATATGTAATAAAATCAAAAAGTATTTCCAGCAAACAAAAACGTAAATACAATCTTAGAATTTACGGGTTTCTGACCGAATAATGACCATTGAGCTGAAGAACGACAAGCTGTGAATCTAGATTTACAAGCAATGCACGTATGCCATGGTTGATTGCCTCGGTTAATAGTTCAAGGACATCACTATACTCAACGACACTGTTTATAGTTCGTCCTAGACAAATACCTTGCAGATCTATCAACTCACCCGCAGGATCATAAATTACCTAGGTTGCTGAAGACAAATTCCTGGTACTATGGGAAGCACCATTCGCGAAACCGACATAGGAAGTAATAGACATCTGCACAATAAGAAAGACCCAATAAGCAGGAAAAACGATCGCAAAGCACACCAAACCAAAACATGTACAAAAATAAAAACAACACATTTGTACACAAGTCATGCATGAATGACTCATGCATAATATTTTTTGAGATACAAAACATTTCTGGGTTGTTCTAGAGGATGACCTTTGTAATCAATGAGCTCATAGGCCCCATTCTGCAACACACGTTTAATAATGTAGGGCCCATGCCACATGGGTTGAAATTTTCCTGCCTCCAACTTATCATGAGCTTGGTCATACAGGAGGACGAGGTCTCCTTCAACAAAGGAACGAGGGAAAATCGATTGGTCAAAATGAGCTTTGACCCGCTTCTTCTGTGCTTTGATAACTAGAGAAACAAAGTGGCGAGTTTCATCCAACCTTTCTAAGTAGAGGAGACGCTCTTCCTATGGCGAAGTTTTCGGCATTAATTCAACAACCAACTTGAGTGAAGGTATTTCACACTCAATCGAAACAGTAGCTTCCAGATCATAAACCAACTGAAAAGGAGTGAATGCGGTCGCATTCTTAACTGAAGTTCGGTATGCCCAAAGAGCCGAAAATAACATGAGATGCCAATTATATTTGTGGATCCCAATCGTACGCTGAAGCATAGTGACAAGAAATTTTTTCACGACTTCAACTTGGCCATTGGCCTGAGGATAGTACGACGTTGAGCTGTCGTGACGCAAACCCAACTTAGAAGTCAACTCCGCCACCATATAATGCCGAAAATGGGAACCATGATCAGTAACAATGGCTTGAGGGACGCCAAACCTAGCAATGATGTGATTGAATATGAATTGAGTAGCTGTCTTACCGTCAGCGACAAGTGTAGGCATTGCTTCGGCCCATTTGGTGAAGTAGTCAATGGCTACGAGAATATAAGCATGCCCCCCGGCCGAGTGAGGGTTACATGTCATAAAATCGATGCCCCACTTCGCAAAGGGACCAACGGTAATGACAAGATGAAGAGGTACAAGTGGCATACACATCTTACGCTGATAGATCTGGCAATCATGATATTTATGAACCACGACAATGCAATCGTTGAAGATAGAAGGCCAGAAATAACCAACACAAAGAATCTTCTGTGCAGTGGCATAACCATACATGTGACCGCCACAAGAGCCACTATGACAATCATTCAGGGCTTTCTCAACTTCCTCGAGAGTCAAACATCGACAGAGTATGGAATCCACTCCGACGTGATAAAGCATATCTCCAACTATACGATAAGGTTGCGATTGGTGCCGGATGCGTCGGCGGGCATCCTTCGTCAACTTAGATCTGAAAGAAGAAGTCTGGAGATAGACGATGATATCACCGTACCAAGGAGCGAGGGTGCTAATCAAGAAAAGCGTATCATCTGGAATGTATTCCTCAGAATGAGATGGAGCAGAGGCTGAAGGGAGGGAACAGATCAAATCAACAAAGACTAATGATTTCTTTGACTTGGCAGCAGTGAATTACAAATCGAACTCTTGGAGGATAACAATCCACTTCGAGTATTTGCCCCCCAGCAATTTTCAAGACAATATATAGGTCATAGGGTTACAATCAGAAATCATGGTCACAATACACAAAAGAATATAATGACGAAAACTTTGAACTGCCTGAACCATAGCTAACGCTAACTTCTCAGCATGTGCATAGCGTGTCTCAGGATCGAGAAGGTTACAAGATAAGTAATAGATAACATGCTCGTTACCGTCATCATCGTCTTGTACCAGAACCATGGTAATCGTGCTGAAATCGGCGGCTAAATAGAGGGAAAAATCACAATGATAGTTTGGAGGATGCAGCAGAGGAGCGTTGACAAGCAACGTCTTCAGCGCATCAAAGGAATTCTGAGCAATCTCATCCCAACAGAATGGGACAAACTGCTTTAATAATCATGTGAATCCTTTAGCCACTTTTGCATAGTTAGGTATGAAATGACGTAGAAAATTAGCCTTCCCTTGCAAACTCTACAACTGATGTAATGAGGAGGGAGAGGGGAGATTGATAATATCCTCAACCTTGGGTGGATCGAGGCGAATTCTGTCTTTGGACATGATAAACCCCAAAATTCTACCAGAATCAACTTAGAAGATGCACTTGTGTGGATTAAGCCGACTGTTGTAGTGTTGGAAATGAAGAAAAATCTGACGAAGATGGTCAGGATGGTCCATACACTTAGCTGAATGAGTTGGAAGGTCATCCAAATAAGGCTGAACGATGTGACAAATATCGTGAAAATCATACGACATCGCTCGCTGAAATGTGGCCCCAACATTCTTTAAGACTAAAGGGAGCTTATTATATGCGAAAGTACCCCAAGGACAGATGAAGGCAGTCTTAAGTTGATCAGTCGGGAGAATGTTGATCTGATTATAACCAGAAAAACCGTCCATGAGGGAAACAATCTCACTCTCGGCACAGTCGTTAATGATTTGATCAATAAAGGGAGTATGATAATTATCCTTGGGAAAAGCCCAATTAATATCATGATAATAAACGTAGACCCAAATGGTTCCCTGCTTCTTATCTATAGGGAAAATATTAGAGACCCATTATGTCAAAGGAATCAGATAAATGAAATCAACTCTGAGAAGATTTTCGACTTCACCTTTAATGGCAGAAGATTTTCTAGGGTGCACAGGACGAAGATGCTGGCAAACAAGTTTCGAACCAGGGTAAGTAGGAATTTCATGCACCACTATACTAGGATCAATGCCGAACATTTCTTCATAGGACCATGCAAAGACATCACAAAACTCGCAGAAGAGGCTAGTGTAAACTTGTACTTCATCTGAAGAACAAGTGACCTTGATATGGATGTTCTCGACGATTCCCGGTTTAACGAAAATTTCAATAGGCATCGTCTGTGTAATATTACTCAAGTCACCTTCCGTAAAAATGTCATGTGTCAGAACAGGCATTTGAAGCGGAGGAGAAGGAACCTGAGATGAAAATTTCTCAAGACACGTAGACATGGCCCCAAGGCCATGCATGAATGAGGAACGATGATGACCCAAGATAGATCTTCGAGAGACATAATTTCCACGATGGCTTCATCGGAGGGAAACACTTCTTTCAAAGGATCATGCGAATCTGAATCGCCAAGCCAGAGGGATTGAGAATAAATGTCAAGAGACATGCTCAAAGGAGCAGGATCGAAGGACAAAGTTTCCGAAGCCGCAACGAGTTCACAATAGTCAATCTCAATTGGACTCAATGACATCGAATCTCCAAAATAATTGATTTATTCGGGCGAAAGAATAATCCATGGGTCATCAGATCGAGAGATCATATTGATCTAAACAGTGTTTGGTGGAGGAAGGGGAAAAATACCCATGAGGGCAGGATCCTTGAAAAGACCCGGCCCTATGCTCTTGTATGGATTAGGAATCTAATCCACATACGAAACATTGTTCTCAGAAGAAGAGGTGAAGAAGGAAAATTGATCAACAATAACAATATTTCCTTTGTGCAGAAATTTCAGAACACAAAAGAGAGTGGACGGAACGCATAGCATGGCGTGAGTCCAATTGCGACCAAGGAGAATATTATAATTGAGTTTGGCATCAACTACCTCTACCTTGACACTGACTGTCTTCCCTTTCAAAGTAATCGGTAAACTAGCGAGAAAACCTAAAGGCTTTGATTCCCTTCCATCAAATGCTTCAAGGGAATTTGGCGATGAATTCAGGGCTGGAGAACTAATATCTTTCCAGAAATAAGATGACATGACACAGGTTGATGCACCCTCATCCACAACTGCTCGATGGATGTTGAGACCATTAATAAAAACTTGGATAATCAGCGCAATCTGATGCGGAAGTCGTGGAACAAAATTCTCTAAATCGAAAGCGAGAAGGCTAGTATCAGCAGGATCAATCCCGCCAATCACAGAAAGAAAAGCCTTCCATTGAGATAGACAACTCTGAAGTACTTCTAATGTGGACATCGCAGACAGCGCCTGAGCCAAATCATCAACAATATTGTAATTGTAATCCTGCTGCCTAACGCGATCTAGTATAATCTTTGGATTGAGTAGCAATAGAAATGACTGCAGAACCATTCATCATGAACACCTAACAGCCAAATGGGGTAGAGGACTGAGGTTGCTCTACCATCTGGGTCTGCTGGGATGGGAAAGGTTCTTTAAGAGTGACCGTAGTTCCCTGGGTGCCTTTGAGCAACCAGATCACTTCAAACCGATGAGGACAGTCCTTGGTGAAGTGCTCTTCATCACAAATCAAACAAGGGTACTTAGGCTTGCGTTGAGAACCATCGCCAACACGAGGTTTCTGAGAATCCTATTTTGGGGTATCAGCTTTGGCCTTACCTTTACCCTTATTTTTACCTTTAGAAGTGTTATCTGCCGGATTGGCCTGAATGGCATTAACTTCTGCGGGCTTACCAGAATTCGAGGTGGACTGAGAAGCAACATTGTTGGAAGAAGTAGACTTCGGCTTCCCAGAGTTTGAAGAAGAATAATTCTGAGAATTCTGAGATACGAAACCAATAATACCATCGACGGATGGAGTCGCTGGTGGTTTAGAAGTTCTAGGTCGGGGAGCATCAGGCAAGATATCATACAATGTGCCAGATTGAGAGTAAACAAAATCAAGGTACTGGGCATAAGAAATGGCTTGTTCCTCGGTTACACATGGCCCCATAGCTATGTCTTTCGCAATCTAATTGAAAAAGGAGGTGGTGAACCAATGAGTCAGAAGCTGATTAGGAATCTCAAATATGATCATACGACGACGACGTCACCACTCATGATTATGATTCGAGATATGAGTAGCTCGGTCTTGTTTCAATGAAGTGAGGAGGTGCGTCCCGGTCTCATAGCGGACTGGTAACTGAAAATGCATAAGGAATGCCATGGCTAAAGAATTGAAGTCTTGGAAGATGCCACGAGACAACTCAATGTACCACTTTGCAACGACACTAGTAAGAGTTTAGTGGAAAAGACGGAGCTGGATAAAATCGTCAACCTAAGAATTAGAGGAACACCACAAGTGGTAAGCCATAACATGCACTTGGGGGTCTTCGCTAGACTTTCCCTAAAACTTGGGATAATCACCAAGAATCTTGGTTGGAACCGAAGGCCAATATGGGTTATGAAGAATGGCATCGTTCTTTGACTTTGACACATCGGGTAATTCCAACGTAGCAAGAAATGGTAATTGAGTATTAAAATTCATTGGAGGTCTCTGATAAGGACCCATGTTCACATTCCACCCAGTTCGAGAGGAATTCTACCCCTATATATTTTGTCCCAGAGGATTCTGACCATAGGGGTTAGAAGCAGGATAATTCTTTTAATACTGGGGTTGAGGACCAAGATACTAAGTCTGAGTAGACCATTGAGGTCCCTGCTAAGCAACATATGGAGTTTGTTGTGGAGTGTAAGCATGGATTTGAGGTTGATGATACACCAATGAAGGTTGATTTTGAGGGTAAAAAAATTGGGGCGCACTATATACCGACTGATATTAACCTTGAGGGTAATAAGCGCCTTGTGGTTGAGCAGGCGGACCCTGCTGAGTAGGTTAAGCAGGCTACTGAGTGGGTATACCTGGCTGAGTTGGATAAACAGGTAGAACTGACTGCTGAACCAATTGAACCGGTTGGGGAGTAGGTTGAATCGGTTGCTGAGCTGGTTGAACTGAATACTGAGGGCCACTGGGTTGCCCTTGTGGGAGAGGTTGGCCCGATGGTTGCAATGGACCAGGTTTTCCATGATAACCAAGTTGACCCGGAGGAGGAGCGTAGGGTTGTCCTTGTTGCACAAATTTTTGGCCATACTGAACGTGTGGCGGCGGTTGTGGTGCAAATGGTTGTCCCTGTGGCAGATAGATTTTTCCCCCAGGAGCATAAGATGGTCTTGGTTGATTCTGAGGTTGACCGGATGGACCATAGGGTTGGCCTTGTTGGACCAAAGGTTGACCTTGTGAGGGTTTTCCTTGTGGACCAAAAGGTTGTCCCTGTGGACCAGAGGCAGAGCCTTGCTGAGCCAAAGGTTGTCCCGATGAGGGTTATCTTTGCAAGCCAGAGGGTTGCATAGGTAAGGTGGGTCCAAGATGAGAAACGGTCTGATAAGGATCGTAAACAGCCTGATGAGGATCAATAGGAGGAAAATAGACAGGATTACCATATACATCATAATGATGCAGAAATGAATAAACGGGGTTACCGACAACATCATAGTGATGGAATCGAGGATTTCCAGGAGCTTGGGGCTGCTGAGAACCCTGAGAGCTCTGCTGCTGAACAACCAACATATACTCTTCAAAAGTAAGGCCGCCAGGAATCACTGGGGCAGTGGAAACCACACTAGAAGCAGGCAAGGCCTCCATGGCACTAAATTCTGATCTACTCGGACTGGGATTGATAGGCCACGTAGGATTGAGAAAAATATACTTGCGAGTGTGAAAATATCCTGACGACTGAGTCGTAACAACGAGTGTGGATGAAGCCACACAAAAAATAGGTTGGACTGGGACAGATGTAACAATATCCGACGAATCAGGTGTCGAAGGTGATAGTCCTAACGAAGGGAGGAACAAAATCTGAGGAGGATTTGATGTACTGGATTGTGCTATGGATGTAACACCAAACATAATTTGACTCAAGGACCTATATCCAAGAAGAAGTGGCACCGATGATGGAGAAGACTGAGTAGAAACACGAGGGAGATCTTCAGGAAAAAGTTGATATTCTCCTGTAGAAACAGGCATTCCTTCACTGCCAACAGGACTGGATGAATCCATGTCTGACTCTGCCATAAGATCTTCGAAAAGACTATGGGGACTAGGAGGTACAACAATAGCTAAAAATGATGATCCCGATGTAAGAGGAGGAAATTCTCCTTCTTCCCTAAAACTAGACCAAGCACCTGAAGGAGGCCAATTGAACTCAACTGAATCTTCAGGGGGAGATCGGGTAGCAAGAGGGAAGACAGACGGGAGAATAGGTTGCGAAAACTTGGTAGACCTAGTGGACTGAGGGGTTTCAAAAGAAACGTCCGGAAAAGAACCACCAGTAGGAGGCAGTGAGGACGATGAAACTAGTGGTTCCGCCACTGTGACTGTATTTCAAAACATGAAGGAAAAAAGATAACCAATCGAAGGCTCCAAGATCAAAATCTAAGGAAAAAAAAACAGGCCAAGTAATAAAACTTTTAATGGGTGTGTGATCGTGGGAAATTAATTTTATGACACTGAAACCGGACTTTGCTGTTTCATAATTTAAGAGTCGAGAAACAGGAAAAAGATGACTCTATTCACTTTCAATTTTAAACGAGCGTGAAAGGAAAAGTGCTTGACGATATCTTCTCTTTTTAAGGAGTCACGAAAAGATCAAAATGACTACTCAGGTACTCTAAGCAAGAGGGTGTACCAAGTTTCCGTGAACTGCCATATACACCCAGGTGATCAAATGAAAGAGAAATGACCAAGGACTTAACGTACGTGCAGGTAGTCTCCTTGAATGCTGTGTTCGATGTATCACGGTTACAAGGCAGCAGACTCGGCTTCCTATGAATAAAAGGATTACAACCTAGAGGGGTCTCCCTTTATATACTCGACGGTACAGGGAGCACAAGTCCGTACTAGCGCTGTCTAAAGCCAGATGGCGAACGGCAGATACTAGGTTTTAAGACGTCAGAACAAGTCTCTAGCCTAGACCACTAGAGATGTTGCGTTAGGTTCCAATGCCTCCTTAGGTTAATTGAATGAATTTTAAAGTTGATCTTGGATTATGTTTCAGTTTCAAGGCCCTACTGAATTTGGATCTCAAATTTCCTAAATGCAAGCTATATGCAATAGAACACCATCTTCCATTCAATGAATGCTAATTACGAGAAGGATAAAGATCTTTCAAACAATAGAAAACAATGTGAATATGCGAAGAAATTCACTCATGCATCTAATGCAATCAAATGAAAATGAAAAACTCTTTCCTAGACTATCAAATGCTAGTTATGCAAAAGAACGTTTCAATTTTGATGCAAAGGAAAGAATGCAATTTTTTTTTTTTTTTCCAATGAAATGAAGCACACAATGCACTAATTACATGAAAAACAAAATGAACATTAGCTTGAGTATTGAGAATGTAGGATTCGAAATTGAATGACTCAATCAACGCAAAACAAACACAAGAAAGCACTCAAACTAATGCTGCAATCTTCCAAACCAAAAGAAAGTTTTTAAAGTGACCCAAACAAGCAATGTAATATATGCTCGAAGCAACAAGGAGAAGAATCAAACGAAAATCGAAATGATCATCCAACCCAAGCAAGCACTCAAAAGGATTCCAGAAACCCCTGTTTTTTCCTTGGCTAACTTGTACTCGTTTACTTCTTCAAGAATGTTGATTTAAAAGAAGAATGTATGCTAGCTTTGCTTCGTTTTATTAGAGAAAATCATTATTTTGGTCTTGCTAGTCTTGACTTGCATCCCCACTACTCTACAAAAATGCTCAAGCACATATAGTTGCATCTTAAATTCATGGGTCGATTTAGAAATCAATACAAGATCATCAACATATAAAATAAGTTTTATCACAAACTCCCCCAACCGAACACCATCTCTACCTTGCAAATTTAGCCACTCTTCTAGTTTATCAATATATAAAACAAAAAGAGTAGGGGATAGAGGGAAACCTTGTTTGAATCCAATGTCACTTCTAAAGCTTTATGAAATACCCATTGAGGTTCTAATTTTGACTTTCACTTCTTCATAAAGTATATGGGCAACAAATCTATAATGCAAAGGAATTTCAAGTTCTTCCATTCTACGCCACAACTTATCTCTAGGGACTGTGTCAAATGTCTGTTTTAAGTCAACAAAGCAGTGGAATACTTCTTCTTTTCCCCCCCAAACCTTTTCAACAATTTGTCTCAACGTGATACCATGATCCACTGTAGAATGCTTCGGGCTAAAACCTACTTTTCCTTTTGCCCTCTTTTCTTTTACTTCTGCCCACTTACTGATTCTATTTTCTCTACAAAAAATCTTTGCAAACAAAGGATTGATCATAATGGTTCTATAATTGTAAGGATTATTAATGTCTCCACTTTTAAAAAGGCGTATTACTAGGCTAGTTGTCCAGTCTCTTGGGAATCCTTGTTGAATGATGTTGTTGAATATTTCCATGATGTGTGGTATAAGAGTGTTCATTTCCCATTTTAGATACTTTGCTTGAAGTTCAACCAAGTGCTTTTCCTTTCATGTTTTCAGCTTCTTAATTCCAATATCCACCTCCTGGAACGTGAAGATCTTTGTAGTTGTGTTGATCCTGGGGGGAGGCTCAACCTATGATTCTTTCTCATAGAGTTCTCTTGCATATTCAGACCATTGATTGGTTGTAATAATATTTTCGATTTGCTTCTTCCTTGGTTGAAGTTCCTGCCAGAAAATATTTGGGTTATTCTTGCTTGGATATATTAATTCTTCTCACCTTGTTTGCATGAAATCATCTTTTTTCCTTTTTAGTACCTACTTATATAACTTTAAATTCATCTTCTCCTTGCCATTTTTCATTCCTCATCAAACCAAGCATTTACAAGAAAACAATTTGATTCTGATTTCCTATTTTTTGTTCTTTTGCACTTCTCAAGTGCATTTTGAATTATAGTTGTTAACTCATGAATGTTGAAGCTTTGGAAACCAGTTTTCTCCTTCTGAATTAATCTCTCTAGCATTGTCTTGAAGAAAGTACAATTTTCTTGTGTTAGAAGAATTTTGCCCCTTGATAGTGATTTCCAAGAGCATTGGGTTTTCTTCCTATGTTTCCTTTCTTCTAAATTGGGTTATGGTCTGATTTTAAGTCCCAAATATGCTATCAAATCTTAACTTCGTCTATCTTTTCTATCAAGCTTTGTGAACAAATCACATAGTCAACAACACTTTCCCCATTGTGTTTGTTGCAAGTGAAGTTCCCAGACCTTTTCCATCTATCTAGACCATTGCAAATAATCAAGTTGAAAGCACCACAGAGTGTAAGCAACTCCTCTCCAAACACTCCTCACTCTTGATTTGAAGGAGTACCTACTAAGTATATCTTTAACAATGAGTGAGTAAACATTTTTCCCATTGTTAATTTGAAACAATAAGTAAACACTGCTCACTCTTGATATGAAGAAGTACTTACTAAGTATATTTTACATATATGGAGAGATATATATATATATATAAAACAATTGTTAAGATTATGTGTTTCTTTGGTAAAATGTTATAGGTTCAAAATCAAAGAGGATTAAAATATATATACTTTTATAAACTTTAAATGAAAAAAAATTCATATATCAATTTAATATTTAATTTAGCCATAATCTTAAAACTGAATTATCATTATCATTATTATTATTTTTCAAAAACATTAAAAATAAATAAATTACAAACTTAATTTTAATTTAGATATTAAAAACTAATTATAAATAATATCAATAAAAAAATATTTCCAAACATAAGATTGAAAAACACATGTTTCATGCAAGATAGAAAGTCATGTTTGTTGTAAAAAAAATTGAAAAGGGAATCCACCAAACAATTTACATATAACAAAGATTGTCTAACATTGCAGTTGTCCATTTCTTTATTTATTACCTATATTTTAAGCTATTATAAATTTTACTAAAATCTAGGGGTTGAAATTTTTATCAGTAAAATTTTGAACTTGCCATTAAACCTTTTAAAGACCAAAATTTAAATTTCATTATACATGAATCTTTGAACTGTAAATTTTAAATTTTAACTATAAATTTTAAAATTTAATTGTATATCCTTAAATTACTTGTACTCCCAACCTTTCATTGTGGAACTTCTTGTTTGTTCTTACAAAACCATGAGTATTTGCCATGTTGGCAATAATGGTTGCTTCAGCTTTGGCATCCTGCTTAGGGCTTCGTTCAAATTTTGGTGGTCAAAGATGCCAAAAGAATTCCTGATACATCGGACTGATACAGATCTTGTTACAATGATGTATTTGGCATAGGGTTACCAGCTTTTGTAAGAATAGTTCAGTCCTGGACCCTTTCTTTTGGCTCAATTTTTCCTCCTTCGCTTTTGTCAATGCCTTGAAAAAATTTTCAGTAGAGAAAAAAGAAAACTCGTGTTATACAGGCCTCCTCTGGTTTCCAACAAACTCTAATTACAAGCATATCCAACAATTTCACATAAATGCATAAATTCTATGTTTTCCTTCCTGTCGTTAAACTTGAAGGTATTACTTCGACTCCTTCAAGGCATATTCCTTAAGTACTTCCAACAACAATAATATTTTTGTTTTATTATAAGGAGTAGAAAAAAACCAAAATCAGAAAGAAAGGACAATTTCTGATGTGAAACATTACAAAAAGGCAATTATGAGGGCAATATGCTATGCAGGGAACCGGGAAAATGGATAGTTTAGATTCGTTTGGGCTTTCTACCTTGTTTGGATTTAAATCGATCCCTATTTGTTGTAGATATCCTCTTGTTTTTAGTTATATGTTTATAGGATTATCTTCAGTAGAGGAGTTTCTAGGAAAAGAATAGGATTACAACAATTCAATGCCAGCAGAAATCATGATAATATATAGTGTGAGAGAATATTTGCAGAGAGTTAATTTTTTTAAAGTGGAAATGAACTTGTTGATGTAGCAAAACCAGACGAAAATTGCGTACATATCAGAATAAAAATTCAGGACTTGGCCTCTGTAGCATCTTGTTGAAAAGTAAATATAGAGTAAACGACCAACACAAAATTTAGATAATCTATTTAGGGAAAGAAGCGAAGTTCGTGTGAATTCTCTCTTCTATTGATTATACTTATAGGAAAACAAAGGGGAGAAATGGCAGTTGTAAATCATTGTTTCTCAAACTCTATCTACCAGTTAGTAATATACCCTATGCTGTTTTCGGTTCTGCTCTATAAGACAACTTGTGAAATGATTCCTTTCCCATAATTTTTAAAAACAACATTGGGCATATTTATTGTTATATGATTAGTTTTCTTCCCCAATGTTAACATTCTAAACCTCTTGCTTGTTTTTCTACGTATTGACATCCAGAGTATTGTTGTTGTTCATGATCTAAATGTTTCCCTAATGATTTACATGCTACAGGAATAATGGTGATATGGTGGTAAAGTTTCCTTCTCTTTCCTTGAATAATGGTGATATGGTGGTAAAGTTTGCTTCTCTTTCCTTGTCCTTTCTAGATTGAATATATGAATATAATCTAAGATACAAACAACAAACTAAATATCACGATATATTTTCACTATTGGTTATATTCCTAAGTTTCATCTCTGACATTGGTGTCATCCTTCACATGTTTTTAGTAATGTCTTTCATGATTTCAAGTGCAATTGTGACACATTTTGAAGGAAATCTTTAAAGTTGATCTAAAGTGTGAGTTTTAGACTTATGAGCATACTCAAAGTGTTCTAATGTTGATTGTTAAATATCGTAATACATTGCACTTCTTAGTGAATTTGAGGTCTTTTTTAATGAAATATATGTTAACGTGAATTCATTATTTGGTTGAAACATTTTGGGCAGATTGTTGCAGATCCATAACAAATATAAACAAAATTGTTAGATGACTTATCTCACCCCATCGTTGGCACAATCATTTATAATCATACAACAATCATTTGTTTCTAATCATACAAGAATTGAATAGTAGTTATTGTGACATTACTCTCTCTAAGATACATCGTTAACTTGAGAATAACTTTTCCATGCCACATGGGATTGAATTATGTTTGAAAATCACACCTAATATCTCTTTGGTTCACTGTTTAGACCTCTAATTTATGACAATAAGGTATAATCATTGTGAAGTATATAATTATCCTTGCAACTTTTGTTTTTGTCAAATGAATGAATACATGTTTATGTCATTGTGAGTATGGTTTATGATCTAAGGCATGAAATTTCACTTGCATAAGCTCTTGAATGCTTCATTGAGAAAATTCAGATTTTTGTGGTGTAAATACCAAATGTTGATGGGTCCATAAGTCCTAAAGGATAAACCTATTGCTCTGATAACAAGTTTAGGGATCTTCCCTATAAATTCTATTTACACACACACACACACATTTTAAAAAATCCAAACACAAGAAACTACACACAAGAAGCCACATTCACATTTTTATTAGACACTAAGTGGTGCATGCTAAGTTACTGTATTGCAAGCAATAAGAAAATAAATATTTTCCATTAAAAATGACCATCCGTTGAGTAACAACATCCAACATGAAAATTGTAACACATCCCCTTATCTAAGTAGAGATGGTTACTAGGTTACCTGACTCTCGTTTCATGGTTACAAGAATGGGGTAATTTTGTTTTTTTCAAGTGCTCATTCAAGAAGTTAAGATGTAGAGAACCCTAATCCAAACATTTATATCATATCATCCATGATAGATTAAATGTGCATTTGTTATTGTTTGTATGGCTATAAGTAAATACCATCATGAATGGCTAGTTGTAACTATGCCTTGAGGTATAGTGCTAGAGTAGAAACATGTTGGCTTAGATACCACCATGTAACTCTATTGTGCAATTGGGTTCCACACAACAATAATTCACACCAAGGAGTATCAAGCTATTACAAGAAATTGTGTTCTACATAGGGATGTCATTACATGAGGTTAAAATAGTAAAAAAATTGTTGGATATAAATAAATCCTAACAACCCAATCACGATTGTATTTAAGTTGTATGTCAACCAACAATTTGTGCATAGGGAAATCAAGTTGTAGCTTGTGGGTTACACAACAATACATAAAATTTCCTTTTTCACCTATACACTAGATGCTCTTTTTGGAATAAGAGGGAGCACATTATTTTCAATGACATCGTTCCAACCACTATTACGGTCTTCTACATGTAGTGCTAATAAGTTCAAGTTGTTCATTGAAGGACAAGGGTCCATCATTGATTTCTTGGTGTCGTAATCTCTACCTAAAAATTGTTTCAAATGCTTTCAAATAGGTGTCAATGTCTCCATTAAAGGAACTAATCGTTTAAAGCATGCATGAGGGAAACCCTCAATACTAAAAATATTCTAAGGAGGATACAACCTAGCCACAAAAGCCAATTTTCTTCAAACTGAAAGGTTGAAATGGAATTTTCAAAACATATTACATTCATAATTATTTCATACAAATGGAATTTCTATATTATAAAGTATATATTCCATAACAAATCTCTCATCACATCATTGTAGTAAAAGGATTTTATCCCTAGATACAATGCCATTTTATTACATTTAAAATCTACATTTCAAAGTTATTCAAATTCCAACCACCAAGTACAAACCCAAGAGAACTTAAGGATACTACCCCCTGTCACTTCAACGGTTGCTCTAGAAAATCACATATTTCATCCAAGCCAAATCTAATGAACACATAACAAACAATGAAAACAACATCCAAACTTAAAGATATGGAGTTTTCATGTTACTCTCCCTTCCTCTAAATATAATGCTAGTAGCCCAAATTTTCCTGGTCAGATACAATAACTATAGTCACAACATTGTCTCATAAATTAGTCAACTTTTCCAAAAGAATATGCAAGGATATGGTTACATGTTATAAGCAGGCTACAATATTGATAAGAATTTCAATAATGGCATTCAATGTTAAGAATAAAGTTTATTGAGCTTCCTAGCAATGAACATCCTAAGATTTAAACATCATTTGACACAACATATAATCCACGTTTTGATCGCAATATCCCAGAGACTAACACAGATCTTCAAATTTCCAAGTAAAGTCCTAAACTTTCCAAGCCTCTCTTGCAAGGATTTAGCAACAAGTTGTGCAAAGAGTAGAGAAGAAGTCTAGTCACTAGGTGGCCCAACAACTAATTTCGTCAATATCCCATTCCCAAAAATATACAAAAAATTTGGCAACCACAAATTTATATTGTTCTTCATGTTAAGCCCCTTCAGCTACCACCTATTTTAGTTGTCATAGTTTATTTATCTTTTCTTTTTGTGACAACATTTGATGCTAAGAAAAGCTTCCACAAGATTCCCTGAAAAATTTGTTGCAACACAAGAGATATAAGTTTGGGACTCTGGGAAGGACTAGCTTGTATACCCAAGAATATGCTCTCCATGCTAAATAGATCATTAGAGATATTGAAGGATGATAAACTTGGAGAGTCATCCCACACAACTATGTGCTAGTATGAGCATCTTGTAGTGAATAATGCTCTCTAGACACTAGCCTTTAGGGCTTGATTCCCGTGACAACACCCATGAAAATTAGAGACTTTATTTTGTGACGTCAAGTATTTGTAAATACTTCAAGTTGGTTGAACAATATTTAAGATGGCATGAAATCTTGGAATCCATGCTCTTGCTAAATTGTTTTCGTATGGGAAATGAATTTCTTAAACGCCTTCTCAACTCTTGTCTCCACAAAGGTTAAATATCTACACCTTTCCTTATATTTTATGGAAGAAATGTAGGAAAAAATTATATTTTTATTAGACACAATAGGTAGCGTTTGTGGAAGACGAAGCGGATAAGAAATTAGATGAGGTCTTTTAGAGGGAAATTAGAGGAGACAAAGTGGGTGATATATAATATATAAAAAATTGTCTATTCTATTTAAAATGGCGGTGACGATTATGGCAGTATAATTAGTTTTAGAATGGCAGAAAATCTGATATTTATGAGAGTGTACCTCTTTCCCCATTTTAACAACAATGTGATGACACAAAACTAGATATGCACCAAAACTCTAGGAGAACAAAGATATGCACCAAAACTAGAAATAAGAGGCGATATATTCACTCCTCCAATGGAACAAATTCATTTGAAAATGGGGGCAGGAACCCCTCCATGGAAGTATGGAATGGGGGAGCCTTCCCTAATTTTTTTATTTTTTGGGCATGTTATGTGTGCATAACCTCGTTGATTACTCTATTCTTTCTGTTAACTTCTTCTTTTGACAGGTCAATAGAACGCAAAAGTGGAATTCTTAAGCATGCCACCTAATTTATGCTCACATTGTTTTAAGGGAAAAAAGGTCAAAAGATAGTATCCACATTAGGGAAATTTTGAGGTCCAAAATGGGCATCCTAAGAAAAATGTACAAATGAAATAAACTTTATAAGAACCAATAAGATTCAAGAAGATGATGTCAACCATGGGGGATGATTCACCATTTTTGGAGTAAAAAAGTAAAAATATTAAAAAATAATAAAATAATAAAACTATTTTTTCAACTCGTATTTTCAACTTAGCTCCATAATGTTTTACTCAAATTTCAAGCGAGAGTACTCGTTGGATGCAAAATTTAATTCCTCTTCCAAGGAGTACCCATGTTTAATACTTTTGATGGACCATGCTACAAAAAAATGATAAATACATGAAACAACTTGATTGCACTCACATTTTTAATGTATTTCTCATTTTTCATGTAGTAGGGTCCATCGAAAGTATGCAACATGGTTACTCCTTAGATGATGAATCAATTTTTATATCCAACGAGTGTTTTTGCTTGAATTTGAGTAAACCCATAGGGAGATAAGTTGAAAATACGAGTTGAAAAAAATAGTTTTTCCTTTTTTCCCTCCAAAATTTGATGATGTAATCTAATCTTATTTTATTATTTCCACTATTATTTTATAATTTCCTTATGAGGCCCATTTTAGACCTCAAAATTCCCCTAATGTAAAATCACAATGCACATCATATAATGATGTACATAATCCAGATATTCACAAAACTCAAACACAATAAGAATTTATAACTCTCATAAAATTTTCCTAGATTTACAAAACAAATACACAGTTTCCATAAAATCTAGAACCTAAATAGTTGCAAGTATGTATAAATTCAAATGCATATCCATGTAATGTAGGCCCATACAATTATCATAAGTACCAAGAACTATACTTTAAGAAAAAAAATACCTAACAAAAATTGAATACTTTCACCACCACTAGGAACTTAAGAGAGCATAAATCACTTAGAGCATTTAATAAAACAAAAAACACTCTGGTACATGTCTTCCATGGAATTGAACGCAACGATTTACTGAGAGTAACATGATGTGAATATTAGGAGAAGGATTGTCTAGGTGTATGCTTATATATACTTTCTTTACTGAATAATCATCGTTAAAATGTTTTCTTATTTAAAATCATTAGCACCATGTTCTGCCATACAATCCTATATTACCAGAAATAGAAAACAAATAATGGACCAGAGAACAAATATTTCCCAGATCTTATCTTGCACAAAAATATATAGAGATACCAATACTATATAAGCATGTACCACCCTTCTAGACACATAAGTAAGAGTGCAAAGGGCCATGAAGGTATTATTATTACATCAACAATCAGAAGCAGGGCTATTATTCAATATCAGCAGACAAGAACCCACATTGTTAATATAATATGCATTTGATCAATAATCATGAATCACGGAAACCCAATGGCATACAAGGAGAGATAAATACTTATATTTAATGAATAATCTAGAAATTGAGATGGGGAGTGTGAATTTCCACCCAACCATATACAAGTTGTAGCCAATGCTACTTGTAGTTGTCACCCCCGTGTAGGATTTCAAAGTTTGGGGGGAGGGCGCTTGAGGGATTTTCTGCTTGAAATTACTGCATGTCCAGAAATATATTCATCTCTACATAGTGGTTACCATTCGATCTCCAGAGTCTCTAGAAATCCCCTCAGAAAACATTACTCTCCCTCATGCGTAGAAAAAAATTCCTCCCTCTTATTTCTTATCGTAGTTTTCGCTTGGTATCCTGGACGAATATTCCACTGCCACCATGGGAAGAAGAGTACTATCGTGCAACCCCCATTTTCTGTTTCCTGTTCTCTTTTATCCTATTTTTCTATGCTTCCCCAGTCTATGTTCTCGTGCTATCTATCCCCTGTCACTCCCCCCCCACTTTGGTAGCCTGGACGAATATTCCACTACCACCATGGTAAGAAGAGTACTATCGTGCAACCCCCATTTTTAGTTTCCTGTTCTCTTTTATCCTATTTTTCACTCTTCCCCAGTCTATGTTCTTGTGCTATCTGTCCCCTGTCACCCCCCCCGGGCGCCTTTTTGAAACTGTTTTCTAGAGGATATTTTGTTGCCCTTGTTTCTCTCGTTTAGTATTCATGAATTGTCCCTTTTTATCATACTTGGTAATCTCTCATGGCTACCACTAAATCAACCTGATTCTTCAACTAACCCCAATTTGTTTCCCTCCCCAAGCTCTGAAATTTGTGTCTCATCTCAAATTTCCACTTTTTTATTTAATGCTTATAAATGGAAACATGTAGCCGAGGTTGTCACAATATCATAATAATTAAGGAACATATATCAACAGTACATAATTTTACAATTATACATCATATCCTTAACCCTTACAATTTTATAATTATATGTAACAAATAAGAATGTAGGAGAACTTTTCAAAAACCAAATATATCGTGCACCAAAGGGGATGTAGTCTCGCTCTCAGGTTCCTTGATTATTTTTCTCCCTTGATGTTGTCATCATACATGTGTAGAGAATGTTGTGTGTTGACTAAACATCGTTGAATCACCGATTGATCTCTCAACCTACTTCTTGGGTGCTCTTCTTTCTCACGGGCCTCATAGATGCAATGGGGTTGTAAAGTATAAGAAGAACACTAGCAAGTAGAGGAGAACACCCTTGGCTCAAAATTTCCCTGTCTAATGGCCTCCACTTCACCAAACTCAATATATACTCAGTAGTGACTATAACAATAGAATTATGCAAGTCCTCCAATAGTAGGGTACAATATTATCCCTCTTCCATGGATTGCTCCTTTTATAAGAGGCCTCATAGGTGACATTTGTCACTTCATGCAAAAATATTTATTTGCATTAATATAAAAATTTGATTATTCATCCATGCATGTGTCAACCTCTAACCAAGGATCTCCTAAATTATTTATTTAAATTTTTATTAAAAATTTTAATTTCCCTCATCCCAACATGACTCTATTTCTTCTCTTATTTGTATCTTGATACCCCTTTTATACATTTTATTTTGTGTTCATTATTGAATTCAACTGGTAGGTATTAGATATGGTTCCCAAACTACACCCTATTTTATCTCAAGTTGAACTTTCGAATGGAGATATTTGTGTTATTCTCTTTCCACATGGAGGTTCTCTCATGAAACTAGATTTATCTAATTTAAATTATTATTATTTAATTTCATACACCACTCTACTTTCTTAATGGGGTTAAACATTCCTTGGATTAATGTTTCTAATTAACTTTATGTCCTCAGGCCCCCTTTTTCTATTAGAACACTTATATACTTCAGAGTTTTTTTAATACACATCAACTACCTACTATTTTTCAAACATGAGAAGGGTGTAGTTACTCAATTGGCCTACTTTTTTATATAGTTCTTCCTATCCTCCCTTTATCCCAAGGTTTACTCTTGATTTAGTTAATTTGATTCTAACAACTCTATTACTACATTATGTGAATTAGTGCTCATCATTGTATGATCGCTCTTAATTATCTTTCAATAATTTATTCTTTATACCATGGGTGCTAAGTAATTTATGCCCTTCAAGAACTTCCCTTTGAAGTTCCAAGGATGCCATGTTTCTTTCCATTCAGACATCTTGTGACTACGAGGCGAAAAAATAGGTGCGACGATGAAAACCATTGTTCTCGCTTGTGTCGCCCTCTATAGTGAGACTAATGGTGTCGGGATCAAGGAATATGACTTGATGCATACCTCCAAGTAAATCATCATGAGAAACCCAATTAGGGGTCTGCCCTCATGGCATCGTGATCTTCAAGGTGAAGGTATCCCAACAATTTCTAGACTAAATCACATTAGGAGTGCTAATGGGTGAAATCAAGGATGTTTTCCACCCCTCCCATGAATTTCCATATATTTGTATAGCTCCATCACCCATGTGTGAGCCATTCAACCAAGCAACTAACCTATGCTAGTTGTAACTAACATGCCATTAGTAATCATAACATAATATTAATTTGAACTTTAAAATTTTGAGACAATATCATGCAATTCAATCAAAACCAGTGTCATTGGATCATCACATGCAAGTGCATCTAGGTGGTCTCCTACCACACTCAATAATCATCAATATTATATGTTCATAATGTTAGACGTCATTGATATGTTAAATCATCTTCCTGACATCATCATCAACATAATCACTAATTATATACAAGAAGTTAATGTAAGAAATAAAACATAATGAATCCATCACATTATTATACACAATCATTAAATAGGTCCATCACAACCATCAGGGTCAGTCAACCAGAGTGGGGCACTACACTGAGCACCTCCATTTTGAGATCCTCACGGTCTCTTCCTGGTCTCTATTCGCTATCCTATCCTTTCCATTCACATTTGACTCTATTTCAGAAATACCCATACTAATATCCATACCTCTAACCTCTTCTTCATGGTTTTGGACCCCTGAGCATTTGCTATACTTATGGTCCTCATGCTAGTCTTGTCCTATAGGCCACCAACAACCATCTTTTGAATTTCAAATAATTTTCCCACCATAAACCAAAATATAGGTTGACAAATTTATTCTCCTCTTCAATACATTCCTATTAACTATTTGTTTTCCCAAGTCCAAGTTCTGAGCTGAAAGTTATGGCTTGTGAAACTTTTGGTCAATTTTACCCAATTCCCCTTGTTGTCCTACAACAAAATTCTATTAATTTACTGAAAATTAATGTACCTAAATTTCAAATACAACTTCATGGTTATTTTTTGTTGTCTAAGATATTTTTTTTTACTACTTTGGCACCCCAATTTGAGCTCTTGTTGCAAAGTTACACCTCCTGGAAGTGGTTGCATACCTTATTTTTCCATTATACTATATTAGTCATAACTTCTTCATACTAACTCTGTTTTGCAATTGCAATGTGTCATTAGAAATACTCTCTAAGCTCTTTTATTGAAGCTATATATAATCCTTATAATAATGGTATAACTATTGTTTTTTTTATGGTTTTTCACTATCTGAAAATGTTGTTTAGGACCTCAAAAACACATTTCAAGTGGATAACTTGAAAAATCAACAATGTTTTTTTTGAAAATTTACTATTTTTTTTTGGTTATTTTAGTAGTCTAGATCAATCAAAACTGTTTGCAACTCTTCTCTGTGACTAATTTTGGTTGTGCGGTCATTCTTTGCGTGTTCTCTCTCCATTGGAAAGTATCTACCTATGTATATATAGTCTTCAATTCTTATTGGACAAGAACTAAATTTTCCTGCATATCCTTAGACACTTAGCATCCATGCAACCACCCTTTCTGCATTTAGGTCCCCATCTAGGCCCCACTATTCACATGGAACCTTTGTATAACTATATATAGATGGAAGGGTCCCACTTAATTTTCCACCCTTCCATGTGGCATTCCTTTATTGGTTGCTACTACACACAGGGCCCATTCTCCACTTTTCTTCCATAGTGTGTGACTTGCACACTTGTAGATATAATGATTGATATTAGAATATATTAATGGCTGACATCCCATATCAAGTTATAACATGTGATATAGTTTATGTGGAGTTGTGCTTTTGATGGATCCAATAGTAGATATTACCCCTATCCAATATATTAGATCCATAACAAGTACCAACATGCGCAAATGAAAAAGGGGAGTTGCACCCTCGATAGATCTAATGGACACGATCAGTTGCCATCAATGGTCTAGATAGCACAACAAGTCCCAAAATGTGTAGAGGATAACATGAAGTTGCACCCTTGATGGATCTAATGGTCATGATCATTTCCCATAAATGGTCTATATTTCACATCTGATTTCAACATTTATGGACAATAACATGAAGTTACACCCTGTTGTGGTATATACAACAACCCTCGTTCATTTGAAATAAATGGGGACCCTACCAAATTTTCTTGTTTTGACCTACTTATTCCTTGTTTGGAAATTATCTTTATGTTTTAATTAGGTCTTATTAAGCTTTGGTTATTTTCTCCGTGTCTGGATTACTTAGTAGAGGCTATTCAAATGATATATTCCCATGTGTCTATCTGTGGCATCATGGGATAACATTTGCGGCAGTGAAATCCACATATCACTGGATAGGAAGATAAACCTTATTACGTTGTTACACAAATTGTACCCTCCATTGTTATTACACATTATATTTTATTATATTTTGATTTCTGCCTATACATCCGCTCATCCTGGTTTCTGCCTTGTCTATCATGCCTGACATACTCCACCCCCCTAGATGGTCGAATGATACTAATCACGATAATTGAATGTAGAATGAGTTTAAACTTAATTAGTAAATGTATAAAATATGTCCATCCAGCCCTGTGTTCCAACATAAATGTTTGTTTATCCTAGATCTTGAATGCTCGGATATGGATTAAGCCTTCTATAATTAAGGATTATTTTAATCATTAATTAATTAGTTGTGATGATTAAATAAAAATCTGGTTTCTGAGTTCTCAATATGTTTGGTGCCTTTGGCACTCACCGAACCCTGCATAAACAGATGTTAAATTAAAGCAGTATGGCATTGTTAATCATGTTTAAACCAAATATAAGTATTATTAGTTTTGATTAATCATGGATCATGGTTTAAAACCCAAATTCTATATACACTCTGAGATAGTAGTTTATGCGTGAAGACCCTATAGAATATTGGATGCCCAAATTAACGGTTTTATTCATAAAATTCATTAAATATTGATTAGTCATGCATGCGTGTTTAATAACTTTATAGGTTGGTCTTATGTGAAGAGTTATGAAAAAAATTACTATCATTAACTCGAAACTTATTGATTTCCTTGTAAAGTTGAAATAACACCCCAAACATTCATTCAAGCATTTTACTCGTAATTTTACTATGCCACCCTTAAACATATTTTCCAGTAATAGAGGAATTTTATTGCAATCATCTCTGGTTATTTTAGGGAATTAGCTTACGAATTTATTAAATATCCGAATAGTTATGGTTCTAATGGTTTCCTAAATGATTTTTCATGAAAATGGGAAATAAGGGGAAAGCGAAGAGGATTAAGCCCGATGTGAAGGAATTGAAGTAAAAAGACACATTGGAAGAGATAATCATAGAAGAAAAGAATTTGAATGTGGAATTATATAATTATATTACGTAGAGGACAAGGCTACCAAGTTCCATGTCTTGGGAGGAATTTTTTTATTTCTTCGAGAAAATAAAAGAAAGCACGATTGGAGAGGATATTTCGGAAGAAGATCTCGGTTATGACATCAGAAACTATATCAATATTGAGCATACCAAACTTCACAATATTGCAATAAGGTTGATTATGCTCCCCTATTATGACATGGTACATTGGATCATTTATCACGCTAATATTGAAACTTGCACCATTGTTTATGATGTTGGTATAGTTGGTTCTTGGAGGCCAGAAAATGTACATAAAATATACAAATTAGATACCTCATAATTTTATCTCAATGTTGATTATCAAGCTCATTCGAAAGTAAAGTGTTGGTTAAACATAAAATGGAACCAACCAAATGTATTAAGAAGTGGATTTTTGAATCCCAAGGTTTTAAAACTAAAATGAATAAGCTTTATCTATTAGAAAATAAAAAAGGCAGAAATATTTTCTTATTATTGATAATTATTTGTGATGTTTCTTGTTGTTACAATTCTTTGTATATTCTTTATTTTAGTTCATCAAGCAATTACCAAAGCTACAACACATAAAATAATAGACACTAGATGTAGACACTATGCTAGGGAAAAACCCCCTCGAGGGGAAAACTTAGTCAAGATAATTCTTCCTTTAAGTACTATTCTTTGAGACTCTTCACCCTATACATATGCCAAACCTTCCCTCCACACCAAGTCAGTCTCCCAGATCTTCGACCTCTTTCCAGCAACTTCGGCTAGGCAGCAACATCCAGTAACAGACACCTTCCGACAACAACAAAACTTGGAATAATTCGATCTCCCAATCTAGGGCACAAAATAGAGAGAGAGGCACCAAAATTTCATTTTTATTCTTCTCCTTAGACTTCCCCAAACTCGCACTTATTTTGGCTTCTCGACAACAAACTTCAAATTTTTCCCAGCTAAAAGAGATATCAAACTTGTTGTGAGAGAGTGTGCTCCAAACAAATTCGATTTCCTTCCTTTTATAGGCTCTAGGTAAGGTCGAATAGATGTCTCTTAGGTTGACATGATCCCTTTTAGGCTGACTTGGTGTGGAGGTCACATAATTCATATTTCACTCAATATTAAACATTTTTACATGATTCAAAAGCCCAATAAGGGTATATTTAAGTGTACAGTGACTCTATTAACTCAGAATAAATCCTAGAAGTCCTTAATGGGGACTTTAACCTAAAACATGGCGACCCAAGCATGAAAATCATGCTTTAATAAGTCACAATAATAATAATAAAAATTATTTTCTTTATTCTTTTGAAAGTTACATCACAAGATGACTCAAGTACATTAAATGAAGACTGAATCTAGTTACATTTTCCAATACTCCTTCTTAACTAGGGAAGTATTCATCATATACAAATACAATGGAAGATATAACACTATATGAACAATGAACTTTAGGAACCACAATGCCATGGACTAGATTCCTGACCAGGGAAATCTATCCGTGGGTCTCTCAAAAATTTAGGCACTACAATGCCATAAACTAGATTTCTGACTGGGGAAATCTATCCAAGTGGGACTAATATGGAACCAATATTTTATCCCCTTTAGCTACCATCAAGCTTACTTGCTAACCATCAACCCAGGGACCTAGGTTTGTATCCATGGTTAGATATATATGACCCATGCCACCCTCCCTAATTTGGGACCTAGATATTTCCTAGGCAATGCTTTACTCACAAAGCCTCAACACCCCTTAATCCAGAAGATCATGGATGAAAAATATCTCCCAATCAAATTGATTGGTAACCAACATGTTATCAAATCCTTTGAGATATTTTCCTGTAAAAACAAAAACCCAATAAATAATATACTTTCACATGTACATAAACAATAAAAACCTCTCAAATCTTGATGTTGCTTCTCAACTTCTCATAGTAGGAATATCAACTGAATCTTTGACAGAATATTCCTTCATCATACACTTTCCTTCTCCTACTTTTCATGCAACAACATATCCTCCAAATTTCATTCTTCAATCAAAACCAAAATAAGTTCTCCCTCTCAACCAGGGAGCATATTTATCTGGAATCCCTCTTAACCTTAGGTAGCTATCTTCTATGCAGGCTTCCTTAGGGAGATCAACTTCTTATTTCGCCATTGGAGAATCTTTCATGGTTTCCAACCATTTCATCAGAGTTATTGTCATCCTTATCATGCTTATCACATCAATGAGAAACTTCATCATATCAAATATTATTTACCTGCACAACTTAGGTAACAAGTACGACAAAATCTATAGAAGCATGAAGTTAGCGATATAAGAATCACAGAAGCATTTCAAATTTATACTTATCGGATATCCAGATAAGAGACATTCACTCCACATTTTTCTAGGTAATTTGTCATAAACCCTAGACTACTTCATAACAACTTTCATTCTATCTAGGGTTTTAATTTTTCTTTCAAAGGTGCAACACACCCTACTACAACATATAACAAACCATACAAACAAAAATATATTTAATAACTTTCAGAATTCAATATGAAAAAATATTAGTTTTGTCATATAGTGATCCCTAAAAATAGAAAAGAGAAATAACTAATAACTTTTAGAAGTCATATATATTATACTTCCCACTGGAATTTTATACACATCCTATATGTCATACAAGAGAATTAATCAAAGTAAATCACAACTTAGTCATTAATATGACCAGCTTCCACTAGAGTTAGTTGCAAACCCTAGATTTTCAATCAATGATCAAATCCAATCAAAACTCATTTTTACACAAATCGCAAATCATCATATTGTCATTATTCATCAGGAATTTTCACTTCTACTAAGGTTCAAATTCAAAACCCTAGAATTCCATTCTCACAACCTCAATAATCATTATATATCAGATTGTCATTTCACACATACTAGAGAATTTAACTACTACTAGATTTTAGCTACAAAACCCTAGATTTTCCAAATATCAAAATCCTAGAATCTCAGACAAGGATTTATATCAAATCCTAAGACTTATGTCCATCAATAACTAGGTCAACACATGTATATAGGAATTCATCATAAAAAAAAAGCATATCTTATGTCTGAAAAAATTAATACAATAGATATACAATGACCTAGACCAAGCTAGGGTTTCAACCAAAAAATACATGTATTCATATTAAGCAAAGACATTTCATATCATAGTCAAACCCAACTTCACAACATATCAATAACACATTTGATTAGATTAGGGTTTGATCAGACATACCAATGAAAACATTTCTAAAAAATTATAAGGGTATTTCTTATACATTCTGCCAAACCCTAATGATTTAGGATTTCAATATAGAAAACCCAATATTACCAATGTTTCAAAGGTTGGGATTTTAGACCTTATCATTCAACCCTGGCAAGTAAGGTTTTCCTGATCGTGTCAAAATCTGTTAAGTCCCTATAAGAATAGTGTATCCCCTTATTGTTATTGTTAGTGTATTCCCATTATTGTTATTGTTGTACCCATGTAGTCCCCATACTATTATTATTGTGACCCATAGAAGCCTATCATTTTTATTGTTATTCCCTTACATTATTATTGTTATGTCAACTCTAATTATATTGTGACCCCTTTGACTCCTATATATAGAAAGGAGGTTTTGTCATTTGAATCATCCAAGAATTGTTCATTTATGTAATTTAAAGGAGGTTTACACCTCAAAGACACTAATTTCTAAGTCGTTGATCTATATTTTCTTCTATTTTGTGAGTTGGTTGCATAACATTTGGTATCAGAGCCTTGGATTCTAGGGTTTCACTTCTTCAAATAGGTCATCTTGGAATTTTCGTTATAGATTTTTTTCTACAAATTTTCAGAAGTTGAAATTGAAATCACGTGGATTAAAAATAATGGTGAACCTCATGTACAAATATCAGATCTTGGTTTGTTATATTTTCGTAGATATGATATTAGGAAGTTAGGATTTTTTCACACTCTAGAATTTCATCTCAAATAGGTGACCGAGGAAAAGTCATCATAAATTTTGTTTCAGGCATCAGATTTGAATTCTGTAAAAAAATTTGAAAATAACACGGACTGTAGTTTCTTTTCTATCAATTTCAGGGTCAAAGGTTGAAACAGTGACATGTGGCACCCCATACAAGTTATCTCTATTGAACCAATCCATAATTAGGTCATTGTAGAAGATCGAGCATAACTTTATCTTGAAGAATCCAAATTATGTCTAACCTGTGGATTTGGAAAGAAGAATCAAAGAGATAATACAAGAATGAATTTAAAATCTTCAGGATCCGAAATCATAGAGATACATCAGGTTTAAAATTTAGCTCCTCGAAAGAAATAAAAATATGTGTAATGGTTTAAAAATTGCATAACCTTTGTTTGAAAAATCAGTTTGAAGTGGTTCCAAGGGAATAATAAAGCGTTGATATCAGTATTTGGTTCTAAAATGCCTCCCAAAAATAATTTCATGCCCATTAATCTCTCATAAATCTATATTATGACGCATGAAGAGGTAGAAGTGAAACATGATATATCAAAATTATGAGACCAAGTGCGACAAATTTTTCTCTTGCAAAGAGTAACCAAAAATGAAATGGAAACTAATATGGATGATTTGAAGAATGGAGTGGAAGCTAAGATCGATGGTATAGAAGAAAAATTGAAAGGAAACATGGAAGACATGAAGAATGGTCTAAAAGTAGATATGGAAGGTTTGACAAAGCTACTAAAAGAAATGATTCCTAATGGCGAAAAGGTAGAAGATGAAACTCATGATGAGAACAAAAGAAATGTTAATAATGATTTCATAGACTCTAATGTTAAATTTAAGACCCACCATATTCCAAATATCGATATGAGGAAGTTTGATGGCAAGGATTTGGTAACATGGATACTACAGATGGATCAATATTTTGATCTTTATAATGTGAAAAACACACAAAAGGTACACATTTCAACTTTATATTTAGAACCCAATCAGTTTGTATGGTATCGATGGCTTTTTTATCTTAAACCCCTTGTCACTTGGTCAATTTTTGTGAAATTATGCTTTATTATGAGATGCAAAGAAAAAATTTATTTTTCATAAATAGGGACCCTTTAGAAATAAATAGGAAAATCCGTTTCAAAATTTCTTTTAAAAACACTTAGAAAATAAATTTTCTGCCTAAAGCGCACCGCTTATAACATGTTTTATCCTTAAAAAAGAATCCTAAATCATAAAATCCGCGAATTGCGAAATACGCTCTTTAAAAAAGCCTTTCCAAATAAATATAAATATTTACTTTCCTTTTCTGCATCGCACTTGATTTAGTTAAAACTTAAAGAAACAAAGTAATATAAGTTGCGACAGCCGCAGACCCGATGAAGTGAATAAACTCAAAAATATAAATCCTTTTTCGCTATCGCATCCACTTTACGCTTTCGCAAATTGCATCATGTGTGAATTATAATATAGACTTAAACATATCTCTTAAATCTTGTGATCTGCGATTTGCGTAGATCGTATTTCACAACATTTATGAGACAATCACGAAATATTATAAGGAATCATTGCGATTTGCACATTTAATGATATCAGCGTGTGAAAAGAAACTTATGTCATATCAAATTGAATTTTAGATCTTAACAACTTTAAACGTGCGAAGCCATGTCAAGCATTAAATTTTGAAATCATAAGGAATTGTGAAGAGATAATTGATAAGATTGACGGTTTTTCGTGTGAGTTTGAAATAAATCCCTGATATATCTTTGTAATGCTCATTATAAGATATATTTCACTTTGCTCTTAGGAAATCAATTATCGAGTTAAGAAAGTCAGATATGAGTAAAAAGGGTAAAGAGGTGTCTCAAGCATCATCTTCAGAGGATACAGATATGCCTTCGTTATTTTCAGACACTATCTATAACAAGGATTGTGGCATTTCTTCATGGGAAGCTATGTACAAACTTTTTGAGGATGAAGGACCAAAGGTGATAACAAAAACATTTGCGACAGGTACTGATTCCACCTCTAATGCAACCCTTTTCGACATTGCATGCTCATTTATTCACAGAATAGTTGCGAGACCGACGATTATGCCTTACACAGTTATGATTAAGTGGGTAGTTGAGAACTTAAATATTGAAGATAGAGTTTTCAAGAATTCCAGAGGAGAGATTATGGGCTCTTTCAAAGCCGAATATTTGACAACCATGTATCATCTACCAGCTCCGCAACAGAAGTATGATAATAGATATGTGAAAATGTTCAAAGCTAAACATCCAGATCTTATCAAGGTCATCCATGAATGGAAGGACAATGAAGTGAAATTGAAGCAGGACAAATCTAGTATGTACCCCATTACACAAATCCCTTACCCTTATTGCTATGCTGCTGGTATTTTGTGTAGGCTATTTTCCAAACCTGATAGTACTAGGTTCGGTATAGATTTGGTTCCCTTCATTGACACAATCATCAATTCATCCATTTTGAATTGGGCAGACCTTTTTTCCAATTATTTAGCCAAACATATTGCCGAATATAGGAATAAAAAGAGTGCTTCATCCCAGGAAAATTCACCCTTTTACATGTCTGCTTATGTTATGGATTCCATTTGTTTCACTTCATTTCCAATCATGGGTTGGAAATGGACCATTAAAAACCCTACCCAATTCACATATACCATGAAGAACTCTAGGACTCTAAATTCCACTTACATTTCTACAAAGTCTTTTATGGAGTCATGTTTCCTATGTATCAAATTAGTTTCAACGAAAATATCCCTAGGGTTTCCAAAGAAGTCAGTAAAGATATTCTTCCTACAACTAGATGGTTTGCTTAATAGAAATTCACATATGTTCGAGTATTTGGAAGTTCTTCTCTTCCACATGTTTTGCCATACTATGTTCCCGATAGATTGTTTGGGAGAGAGATATCTTATTAGCTCATCAAGGTATATAGAAATGAGATATTGAAAAATGTCCCTTTGAATTTGTTAGTTATTGAAGAAGAAAAACATACTCCAAGTGTCAGTCTCGATGAAGAAATGAAAGATGGCTTTGAAAATGAATCCAGTCAGTCTCAACAGCATTCTGATAGGCCAGATCAATTTGAGGATGAATCTGAATCTATAAAAGCAAATTTGGAAGTCGACCTAATTATTCAAGAAACAGAGTTGCAAGAGAAAACAAAGAACAATGACTAAATCAAATTTAGAGGCAGTTCAAAAGGATCAGAGCACGGTATATCAGTCTAAATCATCTCCAGGTAAAGACCTGGTGAATGAATGGGAACAATTTTCCTGAGCAATAAAGACTCCTAAATAAAAGTTCAATACTGACCAAGCAGCAAGTTTTCAAATGCCAGAGCCTTCTTAGAAAATAGTTGAAAGTGTCAACCCTCTATAGAGAATCCCAGCAACAAAAAGCAAAGAAATCATTCCAGCTTACTCTACAGATCAAATCATCCTACAGATTGAAGACATTCCATCATTGGATATTTTCTACAGTCCCAGCCACAGAGATGTGGTTAAAAGGAATAAGAGAAAAAGAACTGATGAGACAGCTCCTAAAACGACAGATTAATCAGTTGATGTCCTTTGGAAGGATTCATTAGAAGATCTCACTGATCATCTGACTAAATTGTCACAATATGCAGGAGCTTATGCCTGACCCACTTTGTGAATAGAGCAAGTTTGATTAGAGCCTTGTTGAAATAGAAAAGATCCATAATCTTGGAGTTAAGAACGGATGTTAGATGCGGAGAGAAAGTCAAGATCATTGAACAAATCAGGAGAGATCAAGGAAAGTTCAGCATAGTTCCATAAAGATATTGAAAATCTTAAGTTAGAACATCACTCAGAGCTTAAAGAGAAACAAACACAGCTGGAAAAATCCATGGCAGATTTACAGAATCAATCACAATTAGAAAAGTTCATTAAAGAAGCACTTGAGATAAATGCTTTGATAAAGAAACAACAAAAAATATTTTTTCATAAAGCTGCTACGATTGATTCCTATTGTGATTCCAATAAAATAATGATTCAGAAAATTGCAATCCAAAAACTATAATGTGAGAAACTTAAAAAGAAAATTGAAGAACACATTCAGTGGAAAAACTCAGATACAGGAAAGCAAGCTAATCTACCACATATAGATAATCTTCACAAGGAATTATTATTTACAGAATGGGAAGCACAGATCATCCGAATAGAAAGAGTAGCAACCAAGACATCTAGCAAATTAAGTGAAGTTATACAACTCTTATGTGATCAATTGTTTAAAACGGGACTTCTTGAAGAAATCACGTCTGATGTGTTTTCAATAAAAAAAGAAGTAGAATTAAAATGGACATAAAGAGAAGAACAACAGGAAGAAATAATCAAGAAAGTCAATAAATTTTATTAAGAAAATTATTGGAATTTTTTATCAAACCTTATCATCATCAGCAAATTATTCTATTCCTCACAGAATTAGCCCAAAAGTCTCAATCGACACTCTCAAATTCTATCTTCAAGGACCAAATTCGATCACGAATATCTCAGCCAGCTCAGCTCAAGACAATGCTAGATATCTGCCAAATTTGTGATCACACAGAAATACATTATCCATAAAGTTAGGATTATCAGTTCTAAATTCCTAGATTATTGTTCAAGTTAAGTTTTAGAGAAAGGTTGTTTGAAACCTCCTCTACATTTTTGTAAATCATTTAATTAGTTTATAGTTAGTTTAGTATTTAAACCCTTCTCATGCATTTAGAGAAGGGTCCAAAATTTTGTGAGGAACATTTGCAAAGAATGCTTTTTTTTTAAAGTAAGTTTGTGGATGCCTTGACAAAGTAATGGAACACGGCCTTTTTCAGTTATAAATATCATTTTGTTGAATCACTATTGGTGCACTTCTGTATTCTTTGAATGACTCTTTGATTGAAGAATTGGATACAGCCTATTATCACTGATCCAATAAACAGAGTAATATACATCTGGTACTATTATCATTTTTTTTAATTTTTTTTTTTGGCTGAATGTTAGTGATGAACTCAGCTTTCATGAATCATATATAGAATTAATTATTTTTATCTGAAATATCACTTGCACTATTGTACGATATAAAGACAGAAATTAGTTATTTTATGCATGGTCATCAGATAAATGCGATATATCTTTCATTTTCTTTTGATTAACTATTTTTTCAAGAGAATCATCTTACACAGTAATAATTCTATTAAATTTTTTATGATTTCATCATCACAGATTGAATAGATATCTCTTTAGATCGCATTTAAATATTATCCCCAGGTTAGATTAAATTTAATTCAATTTTTTGCACTTAGAAATATATTTTTTTTAGTTTGTAGTAATTCATCATTTTTAAATGTTAAGAAAAGAAATCCCACAAATTATGATAAAAAACCCAAATTTTGGAAACTGGTCCCATCACACCCAGTTGGAGCCACTATCCCAAACGAAAAAGGAACTACTTTAAGGTCCTAACCGGGTGGTTATCCCCCTTGTTGTTGCCACGGATTTCTGAGGCCTCAACATTTTTGGCGCTAGAAGGAGGGCCTGACTATGAATGGTAGATAAATCTAAAATTCAAAGCCCTCATAAGAGTCGATCTCCTCAAAAGCATTCTACCATTTCCCGATCACAATCTAGATCACCAACTCAGAAATCGGAAGTAGTTGAAACCTTTCCATCATCTCCTGAAATATCACATCATCCACCTGCTTCAGAATTCATTCTCGAATCTCCCAAAGTTCAGTCTTTAATTCAGCAATTAGAAGAAATATCTATTTCTGTTGAAAAGCTTGTTAACCGAGAAACTTCTGAGGAAAGTGTTACTTATTTATTTAGAGAAACTGGTATTTTAACTCTATCTAAAAGTGAGAAGCTTGGAATTCCCCCTTTTGAGTTTCTATATCCAGATCTAAGTCAGAAACAAGTGAAGTCACATCAAATTTTCCTTCAGTCATTCCTCCACATTCTTCTAATCAATCTACATCTTCTCTATCTTCCATTTCTTCTACGCAAACAATCAGTGATGTCACAAGTAGCACTGTTCCAGTTGTAATTTCTTCATTCATTAACCCTACTTCTGGATCTACTTCTACATCTTCAAAAACTCCAAATCCAGTTATGGCTAATCGACCTTGGACGAATCCTGGTGTTGTATTAGTATCAAATCCTAATCCTCTTCCAGATTATCCAGAAAAATGGTTACCTAAATATAATCCAGATGATGGTCTTCCTGCTGAAGAACACATCAATAATTTTATGTTAGCCATGAATTTTAAAGGAATTTGTCATGAAGATGTTGTAGTTAGATTGTTTCCATACACTTTACAAGTATTTGCGGGATCCTGGTACTTTTCTCTTCCAGCAGGATCAATTGTTGATTGGGCAACCTATGAACAATTTTTCCTTGCAAAATTTGGAGATGATAGGACTGTTGCATCCTTAATCAATGCCCTTTCCAATCTTAAAATGAATTCAGGTGAAAAGGTCAAAGATTTCAACTCCAGATTTAACAGGTTATTAAATAAAATCCCAACTACTTCTAAATCTGCTGTTGAAGTACAAATAGAATGGTATATTTCTTCTTTGCCTTCTAATATAGATATTTTGTAGATAGAGATAATAAAGCTACTCTTTTAGAAAACTTGAAATAAGCTCTCGCAGTAGAGAAAATAATCTTAGCATTAGAAAAACGTTTAGAGACAGAAGAAAGGAAAACAAAGAAAGTGAAATTTAGTAAAGATTCTAAAAATAAAGTTTCAAAAGATCCATTTGATCTTGAAGGTCTTCAAAAAGTGCTAAAGACTATGTCAAATGATATGATTGATATAAAGAAACAAGTTGCTGAAACTTCAGCTGCTAAAAAATCATTTCGTCCATTTAAGAAAAGTCCTCCTTCAACTTCTCAACCTCCAAATGAGATTTCAAATGCTGAATCTGATCAAGATATTGAAGATCCCTCACCTTTTGAAAATGAATTAGAGTTTGAAGAAGAAGTCGAATTAAATGGTTTATGGGATTTTATTCTTCCCACGGAAGAAGAAAATGAAGCTATGCCTGCATCTACAAGAAGTAAATCTTCTTCAGATCTAATTGTGTCAAATCCAAAAAAAAATTCTGTTCCTACAAAAGAAAAAATAAAAAAATCTAGAACTGTACAGACAGATCTGATTTTATCAGATCCTTCTACAACTTCTAAAACTTTAATAGTTTCAAATACAGTTGAATATAACATAGTTGAAGACATGAAAAAGATTAAAGCAAATATTTCATTACATGAAATGACCAAACTCAAACAACAACATAAAATCTTTCTTAGAGAACTCAAAGCAATTCCTGTAGAACCTATACAACTGCCAGTTATAGCACAAGCTTCAAAAGGTATTGGAAAACCTCCATCATCTACCAATAAAGTAAATTCCAATGATCTTGTTTTAATTGGTGATAGATATATCTCCCAAACTCCTCATTTTCTTTTAACTTATGAAATTTTCAACATGAATGCTCATAATTGTCTTATTGATTTAGGGGCTTCTTCAAACATTATGCCAAGAAAAGTATCTACAAAATTAAATATCGTTCCTCAAAAAACATCTGTACATATAGTTCAATTGGATAGAACAAAATTTGAAGTTATTGGAGAAATGTTGTCAGTATCTATCAGGTTTTCATCTAATCCAAAGGTATTACAAGTGATTGATATTTTGGTCGCAGACATCCTTGAATTTTATGGTCTTATTTTAAGCGGGGATTGGTCTGAAAATTTACATGGATATTTTGCTACTGATTGGTCACATATGTGGTTACCATATAATGGTAAACCAAATCAAATCAGAATTGAACGTGAGAAATTTATGAAACATACAGTTACTGAATTAGAAGGACCAAATGAACCTGTCGCTTTTACTAATAATATCATAGGAAATTATTCAGCTGAATCATTCCTTGGATCATTCAATGCTCGGGTCTCACCTTTTCCAACAAATACTGTTATTTCTCAAATTGAAAATTTTTCTCAAACAAATTCTTCTAAATGTATTAATTTTAGCAATCAGATTCCAAAACAATCTTTATTTTGGGCTCTATTTTTTGATGGTTCGAAATCAGAAGATGGTGCAGGGCAGGTTGCATTTTAATCAATCCACAAGGAGAGGAAACGATGCTAGCTTGCAGACTCAAGTTTCAGTGCACAAATAATATTGTTGAATATGAAGCATTGATACAAGGTCTGTATAAAGCTATAGGATTGAATGTTAAATATTTGCAAGTATATGGAGATTCTAAAATAATAGTTAAACAAGTTAGAAATATGATTCATTGTATTTCTGGATACTTGAAACATTATCAAACTTTAGCTCAGAATCTTACTTCTCATTTTATTGCATTCAATATCTCTACAATTCCTAGATTACAAAATGCAAGTGCTGATTTACTTGCTAATGTAGCATCTAGACTTATACCACCTGAAGAGTTTAGTCCAGATAGATTTTCAATTGAATTAATTTTTAGACCATCCATTCCTGGCAGTATAACAAATTGGAGAGTATTTAACGATGATGCAGATATAGTATACTTTCTTACATCAGATAGAGATTATGAAGGTCAAACCTTAGATGAACATGAACATGATTTACAGATTGAGGATAAAACAAACAAAAATCCAATTCCCAAATATGTAGTCAAAATGTAGGACCTTTATGATTTGAAAGATAGATTTAAAAAAGTGACCAATTCAAAAAATAAAAGTTCTACTTTAAAATTTGAATTGATTAATCTCGGTACTCCAGAAAAACCTCAGAACATCAACTTAGGTCTTGGTCTAAAAAAATGAAGAAAGGATGTCATTTATCAAATTGCTGAAAAAATATAAAGAGGTCTTTTCATGGGATTATTCATATCTTAAAACATATGATACTTCCATAATTCAACATACCATTCCTACGATCTCAAATGATAAATCTGTCCAACAAAAACTCAAAAAAATTCATCCAAATTTAGAAAGTCAAATTAAATTTGAACTGAATAAAATGCTCAAAGCTAAAGTCATCTTTCCTGTTAGACATTCAAAATGGGTGTCAAACATGGTTCCAGTTAGAAACTTGAATAAAGCCTGTCATAAATATAATCTTCCTTTACCCACCATGGAACAGATATTGCAATCAGTTGCAGGGTCTGAATTGATGTCTTTTCTAGACGGATTTTCGGGGTATAATCAGATCATGGTACATCCCAGCGATAGATTAAAAACAACGTTTAGAAAAAAATGGGGAACACACACATATCAAAAAATTCCTTTTGGACTGATTAATGCCGGTGCCACATTTTAGCGTGTTATGGATATAGATTTCAGAGGAATAATCAATAGCTTAGTTGTTATATACTTGGATGACATCACTATTTATTCTAAGCATAGGAACAATCATATTAGTCACTTAAAAAATATTTTCGAAAGATGCAGAAAACATTGTATTTCCCTTAATCCTAAAAAGTGTTATTTTTCCTTATCAGAAGGTAAATTATTGGGATTCATTGTTTCTAAAAAATAAATTCATATAGACCCTGATAGGATTCAAGTGATTGAAAATATCCCTCTACCACATAACAAAAAAAACAATGCAATCATTTTTAGGAAAAATTAATTTTGTGAAAAGATTTGTTCCAGATTTCTCCCAAATTGTCTTACCCTATAGTCAATGATTAAGAAAAATTAAATCTTTAGATGGGGAAAAGAAGAAAGAAATTCTTTTGAGTTAATTAAAAAAGCTATTGTTGAAGCTCCCTCTTTAACAACTCCAGATTTTCTCAAATCTTTTCTGTTGTACACATTTTCTTCTGATACATCATATACAGTTGTTTTAATACATTTAAATGATCAAAACATTGAAGCACCGATTGTGTTTTTTAGCTCTAATCTTCAAGGTGTTGATTTAAATTATTCAACTGTGGAAAAACAAGCTTATGCTGTATTTAAATCTTTGAAACATTTCAGACCTTTTCTCTTAAAAACACATACCAAGATAATAGAACTTTACTCAACAGTAAGGAAATTATTAATACAACGGGAAGTAGGAGAAAAAAGAGCAAATTGGGTTATTGCACTCCAAGAATATGATGTAGAAACACATCTAGCTAAAATTGTTAAAGGACAAGGTCTTTGCAAAATGTTAACTGGAGCTTCTCATTTGCCAAAAGAGGAAGATCAATCAAATGAAATACAACTATCTGAGGTAAGGCTAAACGATTCTCAATCACAATATGCTGATATGAAATTCTTTCTAAAAAATGGACATGCTCCATCATATCTCAATTATACAACAAAGCGTGCTTTGAGACTTAAAGAAAATAAATATCAACTCATAAATGATGTATTATTTAGGAGTAATTATGATTCTGTATTATTAAGATGTTTAGAAAAAGCTAAACCTGAAAAAGTGTTGCAGGAATTACATGATGGATTAGTTGGAGGTCATTTCGGAGGAAATAACACAACTCATAAAATATTTCATGCTGGTTATTATTAGCCAACTCTGTTTAAAGATGCACATGAATATACAAGGAAATGTAAAACATGTCAAACTACAACAGGAAGAGAAAGGAATGCAACATTCCCATTACAACCAGTAAATATCCAACAAGCATTTGAACAATGGGGGTTAGATATTATAGGTGAAATAACTCCTAACTCTTCAAAAAAACATAGGTATATTCTAACTGCAACTGATTATTTCACAAAATGGGTAGAATCTATCCCATTAAAGGTGGCCAATACACAAAATATTACAGATTTTATTGATCAATTTATAATTACCAGGTTTGGCCTTCCATCAACTTTGATATTTGATAATACATCTTACTTTTCAGGAAATGCCATGATTGAATTTTCTTTGAAAAGAGGTTTTAAGTTAAAATACTCAGCTAATTATTACCCACAAGGAAATGATTAGCTAAATCTACAAATAAAAACCTTATCAGAATCATCAAAAGAACTGTAGAGAAAAATCATAAGAATTGGCACAAAGCCTTATTGTTCGCTCTCTCGGCATATAGAATCACCCAAAAGCTTCAATAGGTACATCACCATTTGTGTTAGTTTATGGCAAAGAAGCAATTCTACCCTCAAATGTAATGATACCATCGTTTGCTTTAGTACAATTTATTGATGAAAATCCTTCTTCCTCTCTTCAACTTAGACAAGATCAAATCCTTAAGTTAGAAGAAGAAAGAGAAAAAGCTAAAAAACTCATACCCATCATCAAAAAATAATAAAGCCTTCATTTGATTTAACATCTGTTAGTTCAAGAGATTTTCAAATTGGTGATTTGGTATTAAAGTGGGACAAAGCTCATGAGGAAAAGGGTAAACATACAAAGTTTCAAAAACTCTGGCTAGGACCATTTCAGATAATTGAGAAAATTGGCCCATCAACATTTCTCTTACAAGATTTATCAGGTAAGAAAGATTCTTTACCTATTAATGGGCAAGTTTTGAAAAAAACATTTCTCATAGAAGGTAACCCTTCTATCTTTGTACATTAATTTTTTTTTTTTTTTTGCTTTCATATAGAAATAAAAATTTGTTTAGTACTGACAGTTTGCCTTTCAAAATAAGTCTTAGATAATTCCTTTTTGCACTTTCTTTTTCCATTTGTTAAAAAATAGAACTGTTAAAGAAATAAAATTGAAAGATTTAGGGAAAAAACAGATTAATTTTATCTTTCTAGAAAAATGAAATTCCAATAAAACACTTATTTTGTTTGAAGAACTCTCATTTTTATTTAGTATGAAGATTCTTTTGTCATTCATGAAAAGAAAATTATATTATAGTAAGAAATCTTCAATCTAACAACTCGACATTATCATCCAACATCTTAAAAAGAACTATGATTCATCCCATTTGGTAAATCTTATAATTTTCAAAAGTAGATAAAAGAAAATAAAAAAGAAAAAAGTTTGGAGAAAACTTAAAAGATAATAAGTCTCATCACGAGCTTGTTTACCATGTTCATAAAGAAATAGTTGAACTGAAATTACTAATACTATCTACCAAAACAGTGTAATGACTTGAGATTATATCATAAAGACAAGAGGTCTCATCAAGAGCCAGCTTGATCAGTTTAATTACTATTTGTGAATGGCATTGTCACTATTTGGTTACCTAGCCAAGACAATGGCTTTTAAGTAGATAAAATATATAAAGAAGAAAAATATATAATTTACTTATGAAAATGATGAGAAATACTGGATGGAAAAATGGATCATGGCTGGTTAAAAGGTAACCCTGCCAAAAGCTTAAAAATGCCTATTGGAATAGAGGCTCTATCTATGATAAAAGAGTAAAATTATAAAAATCTTTATCTATAAATATTATTTTCTATTCATTTTTAACTAATTAAAGATTGACATTGATTTTTATACTTATATATTTATAGAGGAATTCTCCTGAATAAGTGAATAAATGAAATTTTCGTTATTTGAAAAAGATATTATTTATTTGAAATTTCAATTCTTTAACTATTTTATTTTTATATAAAAGGATTTAAGATTTTCAAATTTTTTTATCAGAGACATCTAGTTCGTCCAAGTGAATCGCCAATTGTTGTGCTATACAACAACCCCCCTTTATTTTTCATAAATCGGGACCCTTTAGAAATAAATAGGAAAATCCGTTTTAAAATTTCTTTTAAAAACACTTAAAAAATAATTTTTTTCCTAAAGCGCACTACTTATCACATGTTTTATCCTTCAAAAAGAATCCTAAATCATAAAATCTACGAATTGTGAAATACGCTCTTTAAAAAAGCCTTCCCAAAGAAATAAAAATATTTACTTTCATTTTCCGCATCGCATTTGATTTAGTTAAAACTTAAAGAAACAAATTAATATAAGTTGCGACAGCCGCAGACCCGACGAAGCGAATAAACTAAAAAATATAAATCCTTTTCTGCTATCGCATCCACTTTAAGCTTTTGCAAATCGTATCGCGCGCGAATTATAATATAGGCTTAAACATATCTTTTAAATCTTGCAATCTGCGATTTGCGCAGATCGCATTTCGCAACATTTATGAGAAAATCATCAAATATTATAAGGAATCATTGCGATTTGCGCATTTAATGATATCAGCGTGTGAAAAGAAACTTATGTCATATCAAATTGAATTTTAGATCTTAACGACTTTAAACGATTGATAAGTATTGTGTGTGAAGCCATGTCAAACATTAAATTTTGAAATCATAAAGAATTATGAAGAGATAATTGATAAGATTGACAATTTTTCGTGTGAGTTTGAAATAAATCCCTGATATATCTTTGTAATGCTCATTATATGATATATTTCATTTTGCTCTCAGGAAATCAATTATCGAGTTAAGAATTTCAGAGATGAGTAAAAAGGTCAAAGAGGTGTCTCAAGCATCATTTGCAGAGGATACAGATATGCCTTCATTATTTCCAGACACTGTCTATAACAAGGATTGTGGCATTTCTTCATGGGAAGATATGTACAAACTTTTTGAGGATGAAGGACCAAAGGTGATAACTAAAACATCTGCGACATGTACTGATTCTACCTCTGATGCAAATATTTTCGATGTTGCATGCTCGTTTATTCACATAATAGCTGCGAGACCGAAGATTATGCCTTACACGGATATGATTAAGTGGGAAGTTGAGAACTTAAATATTGAAGATAGAGTTTTCAAGAATTCCAGAGGAGAGATTATGGGCTCTTACAAAGCCGAATACTTGACATCCATGTATCATCTACCAGCTCCCCAACAAAAGTATGATAATAGATATGTGCAAATGTTTAGAGCTAAACATCAAGATCTTATCAAGGTCATCCATGAATGGAAAGACAATGAAGGGAAATTTAAGCAAGACAAATCTGGTACGTACCCCATTACACAAATCCCTTACCCTTATTGCTATGCTGTTGGTATGTTGTGTAGGCTATTTTCCAAACCTAATAGTACTAGGTTCGCTAGAGATTGGGTTCCCTTAATTGATGCAATCGTCAATTCATCCATTTTGAATTAGGCAGACCTTTTGTCCAATTATTTAGCCAAACATATTGCCGAATATAGGAATAAAAAGAGTGCTTCATCCCAAGAAAATTCACCCTTTTACATGTCTGCTTATGTTATGGATTCAATTTGTTTCACTTCTACATTTCCAATCAGGGGTTGGAAATGGACCATTAAAAACCCTACCCCAATTCACATATACCATGAAGAACTCTGGGACTCTAAATTCCACCTAAATTTCTACAAAGTCTATTATGGAGTCATGTTGCCTATGTATCAAATGATTTTCAACGAAAATATCCCTAGGGTTTCCAAAGAAGTCAGTAAAGATATTCTTCCTACAGCTAGATGGTTTGCTGAAGAGAAATTCACATATGTTCGAGTATTTGGAAGTTATGATCTTCCACATGTTTTGCCATACTATGTTCCAGATAGATTTTTTGGGAGAGAGATAGCTTATCATCTCATCAATGGTGTCACAAAACAGTTAAAAGATGATAAAAATGATATTTGGCCTTCTTTCCCTCTACAGTGCAGCACCTTCGCTTTGGCTAATATCGGCCATACATACAAAGAGGTTCCTAATATTCAGATGTTGGAGCTAGCATTCATGCCAGGAAGATTATATGACCCTGACGATGTAATTAAAAATTACATGGAAAAACTCAAAACAAAGCCTTTCATAAAAGAAGAAGACAAATTTGATGACTTCTTCCCAGGAGTCGAAGATTTTTCTGATATTTTTAAAAGGATTTCTATTCAATCAAGTCAAGAAGAGGCTAAAGCCTTTTAGGTATATAGAAATGAGAGATTGAAAAATGTCCCTTTGAATTTGTTAGTTATTGAAGAAGAAAAACATACTCCAAGTGTCAGTATCGATGAAGAAATGAAAGATGGCTCTAGAAATGAATCTGGTCAGTCTCAATAGCACTATGATAAGTCAGATCAATCTGAGGATGAATCTGAATCTACAAAAGCAAATTTGGAAATCGACCAAATTCTTCAAGAAATAGAGTTGCAAGAGAAAACAAAGAACAATGGCACTAAATCAAATTTAGAGGCAGTTCAAAAGGATCAGAGCATGATAGATCAGTCTAAATCATCCCAAGGTAAAGAACTGGTGAATGAATGGGAACAATTTTCCGAAGCACTAAATATTCCTAAAGAAAAGGTCAATACTGACCAAGCAGCAAGTTTTCAAACGCTAGAGCCTTCTCAAAAAATAGTTGAAACTGTCAACCCTTTACAGATAATCCCAGCAACACAGAGCAAAGAAATCATTCCGGCTTACACTACATATCGAATCATCCTATAGATTTAAGACATTCCACCATTGGATATTTTATACAGTCCCAGCCACAGAGATGTGGTTAAAAGGAATAAGAGAAAAATAATTGATGAGACTACTCCTAAAACGACAGATGAATTAGTTGATGTTCTTTGGACGAATTCATTAGAGGATCCCACTGATCATCTGACTAAATTGTCACAATATGCAGGAGCTTATGCCACAACCACTGTAGATAAGGAAACTGAAGTTAAAACCTTGTTGAAACAGAAAGAATCCAGAATACTGGAGTTAGAACATATGTTAGATGCAGATAAAGTCAAGATTACTGAACAAATCAGAGAAAGTTCATCACAGTTCCATAAAGATATTGAAAATCTTAAGTTAGAACATCACGCAGAGCTTAAAGAGAAATAGGCACAGCTGGAAAAAGCCATGGCAGAGTTACAAAATCAATCACAATAAGAAAAGTTCATTAAAGAAGCACTTGAGATAAATGCTTTGATAAAGAAACAAAAAAAAATATTTTGTCATAAAGCTGCTACGATTGATTCCTATTGTGATTCTAATAAAATAATGATTCAACAAATTGCAATCCAAAAACAAGAATGTGAGAAACTTAAAAAGAAAATTGAAGAACACATTCAATGGAAAAACTAAGATATAAGAAAGCAAGCTAATCTACCACAAATAGAAAAGCTTAAAAAGGAATTATTATTTATAGAATGGGAAGCACAGATCATCCAAACAAAAAGAGCAGTGACCAAGACATCCAGCAAATCAAATGAGGTTATAAATCTCTTATGTGACCAATTGTTTAAAACAAGACTTCTTGAACAAAGCACGTCTAATGTGTTTTCATTAAGAAAAGAAGTAGAATTAAAATGGACACAAAGAACATAACAACAGGAAGAAATAATCAAGAAAGTCAATAAGTTTGATCAGGAAAATTATTGGAATTTTCTGATCAAACCTTCTCATCAGCAACAAACTCTTCTATTTCTCATAGAATTAGCCCAAAAGTCTCAGTCGACAATCTAAAATGCTATCTTCAAGGACCAAATTCGATCACGAATATCTCAGCCAGCTCAGCTCAAGACAATACTAGATATATGCCAACTTCGTGATCACACAAAAATGCATGATCCATAAAGTCAAGATTATTAGTTCTAAATTCCTAGATTATTGTTCAAGTTAAGTTTTAGAGAAAGGTTGTTTGAAACCTCCTCAACAATTTTGTAAATCATTTAATTAGTTTGTAGTTAGTTTTAGTATTTAAACCCTTCTCATGCATTTAGAGAAGGGTCCAAGATTTTGTTAAGAACATTTGCAAAGAATTCTGATTTCTAAGTAAGTTTGTGGATGCCTTGATGAATTAATGGAACACGGCCTTTTCCAGTTATAAATATCATTTTTTTGAATCACTGTTGGTGCACTTTTGTATTCTTTGAACGACTCTTTGATTGAAGAATTGGATACGGCCTATTATCACTAATCCGATAAGCAGAAGTAATACGCATCTGGTACTATTATCATGTATGCTATTTTTGTTTCTGAATGTTAGTGATGAACTCAACTTTCATGAATCATATATAGAATTAATTATTTTTATCTGAAATATCAGTTGCACTATTGTACGATTTAAACGTATAAATTAGTTATTTTATACATGTTCATCAGATAAATACGATATATATTTCATTTTCTTTTGATTAACTATTTTTTCAAGAGAATCATCTTACAGAATGATAATTCTATTAAATCTGTGATGATTTCATCATCACAAATTGACTAGATATCTCTTTACATCGCATTTAAATATTATCCCTGGGTTAGATTAAATTTAATTCAAAGTTTTGCATTTAGAAATAAATTTATCTTAGTTTGTAGTAATTCATCATTCTAAAATATTTTGAAATGAAATCCCACAAATTATCATAAAAAACCCAAATCTGGGAAACTGGTCCCATCACACCCAGTCGGAGCCACTATCTCAAACGGAAAAGGAACTACTTTAAGGTCCAAACCGGGTGGTTATCCCCCGTGTTGTTGCCACGGATTTCTGAGGCCTCAACAGACTCCAATGGTTAGAATCTTTGGGGACTATAGCTTTTAATTTTCAAGAATTTTCCTTCAATTTTTTTTGGGAAGGAAAGGAAGTTGAATTACGGGGCATCGCAGTGAAACCATGAAAGATAATCAACTCTTATGTCATGAAAAATATTTTGAAAATGAAAAATGAGGCATAATTGCACAATTATTCTCATTAAAGGTTCAAACATTGAAATCATATATTTCTCCAGATATCCAAAAAGTCTTGGAAAATCATTCCAAGGTGTTTGAGACTCCCAAATTCCTCCCACATAATCATGATCATGATCATGTTATTCATTTAATTCCAAGAAGTGTTCCTCCAAACATCAAGCCTTACGAATATTTATAGATATAGATTTTGGAATCTCCACAGTCATCATTACGGATATTTATAGATATAGATTTCAGATATCCTTATGCCCAAAAGAGTATTGAACGTATGGTTGCAGAAATGCTAGAGGCCGCTATAATTCATGCTAGTAAAAGTTATTTCTTTTCTTCAGTAGTATTGGTCCATAAGAAGGATGGATCATGTCACATGTGTCCATATTATAGGGAGCTCAACAAGGTCACTATTAAAGATAAATTTCCCATTCCTGTCAAGATATCATCAAAATAAGAATGACGACTGAAGACATTCTGAAATCAAAATTTAGAACTCATGCGGGTCATTATGAATTTTTTGTCATGCATTTTGGCCTTACCAATGCACCTTCTACATTTCAAGGTTTGATGAATTCCATTTTCAAACCCTTCCTTAGAAAATTTTTGTTAGTAGTTAGTCAGGATATCATCAAATAAGAATGAAGACTGAAGACATTCTGAAAACAACATTTAGAATTCATGAGGGTCATTATGATTTTTTTGTCATGCATTTTGGCCTTACCAATGCACCTTCTACATTTTAAGGTTTGGTGAATTCCATTTTCAAACCCTTCCTTAGAAAATTTGTGTTAGTATTTTTTTTTATGATGTACTAATCTACAAAAAGTCTTGGAAGGATCATGTTCAACATGTTAACAAGGTGCTCAAACTATTGGAGGAGAAACAATTATATGCAAAAACATTCAAATGCTACTTTGGAGTATAGGGGGTGAAATATCTGGGTCATATTGTATCTCATGAGGGTGTTAAGGTAGACCCTAACAAAATTAAATCCAATAAGGAATGGAAAATTCCCACAACCATAAAGCATCTGCGAGGATTTCTCGGGTTGATAGGGTATTATCACAAGTTTTTTAAGAATTATGGGCGAATAAAAGCACCTCTAACAACATTACTAAAGAAAGATGCATTTTCTTGGACTCAAGAAGTAACTAAGGCCTTTGAACATCTTAAAGAGGCAGTGTGCCAAGCACCGGTCTTAGCTACGCCAAACTTCAAAAAAACCTTTATTGTGGAATGTGATGCCTCAAAAAATGGAATTGGTGTTGTTTTAATGCAAGAAGGAAGACCCATTTCTTTTGAAATTCGTCCAATAAAAGGAAAATATTTACAAAAAACTATTTATCATAAGTGTGTGTTGGAAATACTACATGCAACTAAGTAATGGGGACCTTACCTAATGGGAAAAAACTTCAAGGTAAAAATGGATCATGATAGTCTTAAATACTTTTTTGTTTTCTAGGTAAATAGTCTCTGCGGATAGAGACAATCCCTCTAGCCCTAGGGTGGGTATAGAAACAAAGGGAACAAGAAAATACCTACTTTCCTAGATTATAAATGAAACATAGATCGAAGGAGGTGGCCTACCTCAGTCTGATGCTGCGATGTTGCTCTTCGTTGAATATTTTGGGTCTTTCGCTATTCCAATATTGATCTCCACTGCTACCATCGTTCAATTACCTGTACAAGTGACCAAAAATAACAAGAAACATAAAAGTGAAACATGCATATAACAAAAAGAATCTATGTAACTGATTAAGGAATGTTAGACTTATTATCATAAACATGGAGAATAATGGAAAATAAATATTATTTGTATCATATTATTAATAAAAGAAGAGTTACAACCTTCACCTTGATGTCTAAGCTCTCCTTGTGGGTCTGAATCCGGGCATGTCTCCAAAGCACTCTTTTTCAACTCAGTGTGAGAAGGCTAAGGGTCTCAACTCTCTCCTTCAAAGCCTATGAAAATATTCAAATATTTCTCTGCTATTCTTATCTTCTATTCTGTTCTAACTAGCAGAGGCATTGGAAGGTGATCAATTTATAGTGATGGAGGAGCGGACATGGATCCACTTAAGGTGGGAAAAAGGCTTATCTCCTTGAGTGGTTCCTATTTTGTTGGAACAAGAGGCCCAAAGGAGGAAGCTCGGTCACATCCTAATCAACAAACATCCATCTCTCTGCCGACGAGGCTTCTAGGACATGAAGCTTTGTTTCCATTTTAAAAAATCTTCTAGAAGTAGATCAGTGTGGTTATGGGGTTCATACCAGTGCTAATCAACACTAGTCACAGGCTAAGGATGGGCCATCAACGCTGGTGAGACACAGAAGGGTCGCTTCACTCCAAAAAATTTGGTTTTTAGGGAGCTACTCCATAAATGATCAAAAGAGAGATTTTTCTTTAGACTGTAAGGGATCCAAAGGCATGTTTTCATGATGGAAAAATTACACAGGGACCACTATAAGGGTTCTATAAGATATGGGAACATGGAGTACAAGGACAGTGATAAACTATTGTGTAACAGATGACCCCTAAATCACGAAGGAAAAACAGGAGTGGGGGGGTGAAATTATTTACGAGTACGTCCCAGGACCAAGATGTTGTCGTTGGAAAACCTATGAATCAAGTACATATATACATAGTTGAAATATTTGATATAAATACATGAGCATAAGGCATGGACGCAACCATCTGTAAAAGAGATCATGTAATGAGACCCATGGTATGGACACAACCATCCAACAATAAGAAGGATCACAAATATGGACCCAGGTATGGTCACAGCCATCCATCAAAAAATGTCATGTATACAATCATGAATAACTCGTATTTCCTCGCAACCTGGACTTTATAAGACAAAATACAGGGTCTTGCGCTCCATCAAAACCCAATCAAGTACAAATTCAGGCATGTGAATGAGTGAGATGAAGTCTAACATGCAATAAAATCACTTGATTACCACTTCATGATGTAAAATGTTAAAAAGCGTGAGAGAGACCACTAATAATTAAAATGGCCCTCAAGGTACTAGAAGTATAATGCACGAGATGCGAATAAGGAACTGAAGTTGAACACTCGTCAAATCACCCTATCGAATTCTAGTGAGGTGAACCTGTCGTCGAATGTGAAAAACTTGCCATTAGGGCATGCAGGTTTTAAGGTTATGGAAAGGAGTCTCTAGATCAACTTCCCGGATAATGAGCTGAAGTCGAGAGGAAGTGATCCATCGAAGGAGGGCCATGATGTATCCCACATTATTGAATCGAGACAGAGGAACACGATGGTTGTGAATCAATACTAAACAGAGAATCAGATAATGAATTAACTACAAAAGGAACTGCTCTTGAACATATTGGCGACACGACTCCAGATTTTGGCAGCATTTGACTCAAATGGAATCAGAGGTCATGTTGACAAGATTGGTAATTGAATGAGAGGTAAATAAATTTCCCAAACCCATGGAGGCAAAGTGAGCCATCAGACCTCTGGCTACAAAATTTGCAAATAAGTGTCATGGCCAAAACGACATAACGAAACTCCCCCCCAACTGCCATCACCCCCCCCCCACCGTTTCTGGCGAGTACCCCAATTATTTTTGGATACAAGCTTGAAGGGAATAGAAATATATGCTTTTCGTATAAACGCATTATTAAAAAAATCCAATGGAAATTTTAGAATACATCGGGAAGGAGGAACTCGTGTGCGTGGAGGTCAATGCAGGTCAAAATTTTATTTGGTCTAACAAAGGTGGACTTCAGCGCTTGTATGCCAGAGTTTGAAAAGAGGCTGAAAAGAAAACTCCATAGGGCCTTTTTCGTAGATAGTCCCTCGAATCTGAAAAGGTAGAAAACAAAGTTCGAGAGAACCTCTTAATCAGGATTGACTAAGGTATTATTTTTTTTGTAAATATTTTATCCCAACCCGAAAGAGGGGTAAACATATACTAGGTAAAGGATGCCTCGTTTTCTTGAACGAGTTAAAAAATAAAAGTACTCAACAATATTTTCATGTTTCGAGAGTCAGAAAAGAGCTTAAAGGTGACTACTCCTGGATGAATGAGTGGTTAAAAATATAGCAATTAGTTTCGGTTATGGTGGAACTGCTCATAACAAGTAAAGGTCAAGAGGTTGGCTAACAAGACCACTCTTTGCAGCAGTTCCTTAGGAATGGGTAAAACAACCAAGTGAAGGTGTATGATTAGCCAAGCAGATGGTGACGATGGAATGAGAAAACCAAAGTTCATCTAGAAAAACAGGCTGATAAAATGGCAATCACAAGAGGTAAAATGAGAATGGTTTAATTTTTACAAAAGATTGAAAACATGGAAAACTATGCTTGGAATTGGTTTCATTTTTACACAATCTTGAAACAAAGATAAAACTATGCTTGACAATGGTTTCATTTTTACACAAACTTGAAACAGAGACAAACTATACTTGAGATAAGTTTGCATTCCCCCAACATTGTGACTCAATTCAAGGTACATGCCCCCCCAAATTCATTTCAGCTACCTAAATAAACTACTGGTTACTAATAGGTGGATGGAATGAAGGTTCATTTACGAGGTCAAGTGAAGGACTCGATTTTGATATTATGAGATCTAATCAAAGACGCAAATTGAAAGGGGATTTGTTTCATTTTTTATCGAGGTTGACACAGTAAAAGAACTATCCTCACAAAGACCTATTTAATTTTTTAATGGGGCGGACATAGTAGAAGAACTAGCCTCATGACACCTTGTTTCATTTTTTAAGGAGCTTGACACAAGAAAAAAACTATGCTCTGAAGAACTTGTTCCATTTTTTAAGGATCTTGACACAAGAAAAAGAACTATGCTCTGATGGGATTGTTTCATTTTTTAAGGAGCTTGACACAAGAAAAGGAACTATGCTCTGATGGGATGATTTCATTTTTTAAGGAGCTTGACACAAGAAAAGGAATTATGCTCTGAGGACCTAATCATGACACATAAGAGGTCATGGCTTCCAAGAGGTTCTCATTTTACAAGGAAATTTGACCTTACCCTATTTCTTATGAATCTTATTATCACTAGTCAAGGGTTTATCACCAGCATGACATCTAGAGGCTGATGACGAAGGGTGATTCATATGAGTGGACCACACTTCTAACACCTTGGGAATACCAAGACAATCTCTAAGCAGGTGATCACCCTTACATAGATTGTAAGGGAATTTGACTTTGCGAGATGAAGTGGATTTTTTTTTCAACATCAGTCGCACGGGCAGCGATGGCTGCCAGGTTGCCCCTTTTCTTATTATCCTTCTTCTTCTTCGACTTCTTCTTAGCCACCTGGTTACTAGAATCCAGACTTTCACTAAGCGGAGAGGAAGAACGGGGTGAAGAAATAGGCGAAGAAGGCAAGTGGTCAACCTTAAGATCAACATGGGGTTGACACTGTTCAAGTGGAGGGGAACTCGGTTGAGAAGCATCTTGGACATTCGAAACCACGGGGGTTGAAAATAACCAAAATGGAAAAAAAATGGTTAATCCCGGGAGGGACAACGTTTCCATATAGGGAGCACCAACATTTCCAAAAGAAGGAAAAGGACCAGGATTCCCATATGAGGGGATTCCTTGACTGGTAAATTCAGGAACTGTTGCCATTAGTCCCAACCTAAGATCGGCTAAGGAGATGAGCACGGGTAAAATGTTATCGTGGAAAAAAAAATTTAGAATTTAAACACAAAACAAACCAAAAAGGGGTAATAGGCAAGAGGGTTTACCAAGTATCTGTGAACTTCAAAACACCTATTGGCGAAACAAGAAGTATGGGCAGGAAATCTCCCCGAATTTTGTGTTTGGTATATCATGTTTATGAGGCGACAGACTCGGTTACCTGTGGCTAAAGGATAGAAACCTAGTGGGGTCTCCTGTTATATACTTGATGGTACGGGGAGCACAAGTCTGTGTTGGCGTTGTATAATGTGTAACCGTTTAGTGAGATTGTCCCCATATACTTATCATATGTGCCATAAGTGCTATATACTTCCATACGTGGGACAAGGTTTCACTCCCATAATGCAACACAGGTTGTTAGCGACAGTTGGCAGGTTTATAAACGTCATAGCACGTCTCTAGCCTAGACCTTTAAATTTTTTTCTTTAAATTCCAAATGATCCTTAGGTTAATTTAGGTTCGTTTTAATGTCACCTGAATACCTATAATGCAGTCACTAATCATGAGAAAATGATTCTTTCAATTCAATGAATACTGTCTAGTTTAGGGAAGAGTTTCAAGTAGGGATACAACAAAAAATAATGTAGAAAATGAAACTTTTCCTAACTAGATCACTCACACTATCCAAATTCAAATCAAAACATTCAAATATGCAAATCAAGCAATGCAATCTATTCAAAAAAAATTCTGAAAACTATGCGAGTGTAATCTATGCACAATTTCATTTTCTTTCGATGAATGAGAATGCACTCAATGAACTTTTAGTTTTCCAATCATTAAAAAATGTAATGAAAGTTCAATGATAAATCTAAAAAATGAATTCTCAATGAAAATTATCTAATGCACTTTAAATGAAACGAAAATTTTGAGATGAAAACTCAAATGAATACAAAATTTATTTTTCTTTTTATGAAAAAGATGCAAAAAGACACAGAATGAAAAATTGCAATCACTTGTTTTGAGTATTTCGAAATGAACTTCTCCAAATTCTATAAAACTTAAATAATTGAAGAACTAAAGAGACATCTTGAATCACTTGTTCAAAACAAACATTCTTTGCTTTTCACACTGATCGACACACAAAGAAAGATCCTTCATTTGAAAACAAGCAATGTAATCTATGCTTGTGGATGTAAGAGAGAACCAATTGCACATGGAATGGACACTTGAAAACTCTAATCACAGAAATCAACTAAAAAACAAAAAATAATAAAACCAAAAGGTTCGAGGAAGACGAAAAAACTGACTCAACATCAGGTCTGGAATTCAATGAAGCATGCAACGATTCAAATGACACAAAGTTCCTAGAAACCCTAGGACGATGAGGATGAAAAATTTCGAAAGAAAAGAGTCCAAAGATGGAATAATTGAGACAGTCAAGTCAATGAACATATGAGAACAAGAGCAAATTGAGTAGAGAAGGAAATCTAGAATGGTAAGACACATTGGCAATCAATGAAGGGAAACCCAGAACAAATGTACACAGAAATCGGTGCGCCTGTGAGGCTACACCTCGCACTAGAAGGGGATAAGTGCTTCTATGTTAAAACATATAGTTCTGGTCAGTGCTATATGTTTTAACATATAAGCGCTTATCCCTCTATCAGAGAAGTAATAACGCCAATCAAGGAAAATGACAAAAAACAAAAGCGTTTTTTCATAGAAATCCAGGTTTATCACTTCAGAAAAGAGATTGATGACTGTAAGTAGTCAAAATATCCATAAATAAAGGAGATATAGATATTCGAGAAAAGATGGACGAAAAATCAAAATCTCTAAGAGTGGAAAGAGACTAGAGGCAATGACTCCCCATTGGAGTCGCTAATTTATTATCTAGGTAAATTCTATTTGGGGACAGAGACGATCCCTCTAGCCCTAGGGTGGGTCTAGCAACAAAGGGAACAAGAAAATACCTACTTTCCTAGATTATAAATGAAACATAGATCGAAGGAGGTGGCCTACCTCTGTCTGATGCTGCAATGTTTCTCTTCGTCGAATATTTTGGGTCTTTCACTCTTCCAAGCTTGATCTATGTTACTACTAGCGTTCAATTACCTGCAAAAGTGACCAAAAGCAACAAGAAACATAAAGGTGCAACATGCATATAACAAAAATAATCTATCTAACTGATCAAGGAATGTTAGAATTCTTATTATAAACATGGACAAGAATGGAAAATAAATATTATTTGTATAATGTTATTAATAAAAGATGAGTTACAACCTGCACTTTGATGCGAATCTCACCTTCGGTGGGTCCAAATCTGGGGACATCTCCAAAGAACTATTTTTCAACTTAGTGTGAGATGGCTAAGGGTCTCAACTCTCTCCTTCAATTCCTATGACAATCTTCAAACCTTTCTCTTCTATTATCCTCTTCTATTATGTTATAACTAGTAGAGTCATTGGAAGGTGACCAATTTATAGTGATGGAGGAAGGGACATGGATCCACTTAAGGTGGGAAAAAGGCTTATCTCCTTGGGTGGTTCCTCTTTTGTAGGAAAAAGAGGCCCAAAGGAGGAAGCTCAGCCATATCCTGATCAACAAACATCCAACTCTCCACCCATGAGGCTTCTAGGCCATGAAGTTTCGTTTCCATTTTAAAAAATCTTCCAGAAGTAGATCGGGGAGGTTATGGGGTTCATACCAGTGCCCATCAGTGTTAGTCATAGGATAAGGATGGGCCATCAGTTCTGGTGAGACACAGAAGGGTCGCACCACTCCAAAAATGTGGGTTTTTAGGAAGCTACTGTAGCAATGATCAAAAGAGAGATTGTTATTCAAAATGTAAGGGATCCAAAGGCATGTTTTCATGATGGAAAAAGTACACAGGGACCAATTTCAGTGTTATCCAAGTCTGGTAAAAGGGAGTACAAGGACAATGACAAAATGATTCGTAGCATTTTTAGAACAAAGGTTATCTTCAAAAGAGTATCAAAAATGGGTCACAAATATGTTGGGTTATGAATTTGAAATCATCTACAAAAAAGGGAAGCAACATGTTGTTGCAGATGCACTCTCAAGAAAGGATGAGGATGTGGAAGAATTGCTTTGTGCCATTTCTATTATCCAACCAGATTGGATAACTGAAGCAAGGGATGAATGGAAGAATGAAAAAGAAGTGTGGGCACCCATTCATAAGTTGTAGCAAGATCCCAATACATCTGACACATTTAGCTGGAAAATTGATTCATTATGTTACAAAGATTGCTTATATCTTTGTAAGAATTCCCAACTCAAACAAAATATTCTTTTAGAATTGCACACCTCTCCCTTAGGAGGGCACCCAATATTTATTAAAATATACCATAGGGTTAAGAAGGATTTGTTTTGGGATGGCCTTAAATATAATATTCAAAATTTTATGGCGGAATGTTTGGTTTTCCAACAAAATAAAGTTGAGACAATTAAGACCTTGGGTCTGTTACAACCTTTATCCATTCCAAGTCAACATTGGGAGGAGGATTCAATGGATTTTATCATAGGTTTACCCATGTCCGAAGGAAAGAGTGTCATCATGGTGGTAGTTGATATTCTTACCAAGTATGCACACTTTGTGCATTATCACATCCATTTAAAGCCAATACAATTGCTACTAAATTTATGGAAACAATTCAAAAGCATGACATGGAAACCCAAATATTATTGTAAGCGACAAAGATCCCATTTTCATTGGAAATTTTTGGACATAATTATTTTCTTGTCTGGGTACTCAATTAGCTCATAAATCATCTTATCATCCTCAATTTGATGGGAAAACTAAGATAGTGAACAAATGTTTGGAAGGATATATTTGTTGCTTTGTATTTGATAAAAAATCACAATGGGTCAAGTGGTTACCTATGGTTGAATGGTGGTATAACACTTCCTTCCATATTGCGGAAAAAATGACCCCATTTGTGGAACTTTATGGATAGCATCCGTTGTCCATCACATCATATTTAAGAGAAAATTATAAGGTTCAAGTAGTGGAATATCACATCGAGCATAAATAACAAGTTATCCAACTCTTAAAGGATAACCTCACTTTGGCACATAATCGAATGAAACAACATGCAAATCAACATCACAATGAAAGAAGTTTTGATGTAGGCGACTGTGTATTTTTACGGCTAGAACCATACAAATAAATGTCCCTCAAGTAAGATAAGAAGGATAATAAATTATCACCAAAGTATTATGGTCCTTACAAGGTATTGCAAAAGATTGGTACTATGGCATACAAATTGGAGCTTTCGGCATCTTCTTGAGTGCAACTGGTTTTCCATGTTTCATGCTTAAAGAAGGTTATAGGCGACAAGCTCCCAGTTCAAACAATATTTCCAAAGCTTAACGAGGAATGAAAAATCATATTGGAACCTTAAAAAGTCATGAAAACAAGAACTCGACAGCTACTAAATTGATAAATTTCTGAGTGTCTCATCAAGTGGAGGATCTTACTTGCTGAAGATTCCTCATGGGAGGATGAGAATTTTATATAGAATCATCCAGAACTACTCAAGCATTGAGGACAACACTTTTTTTAAGGAGAGGGACATGTTAGGTCCCTATAAGACTAGTGTATACCCTTATTATTATTTTTAGTCTATCTTGTTATTGTTAGTCTATCTTGTTATTGTTATTGTTGTACCCATGTAGTCCCCATAGTGTTATTATTGTGTCCCATAGAAGCCCACTTTTGCTATTGTTTTTCCCTTACATTATTATTCTTATGTCATCTCTAATTATATTGTGACCCCTTAGAATCTTATATATATATATATATATAGGAGGTTTTTTCATTTGAATCATCTAAGAACTGTTCATTTATGTAATGTACATTAAGGGAATTTTAAGGTTTAAAATGGGCCTCCTAAGGAAATTATAAAATAATAGTATAAATAATGAAATAATTTTAGATTACATCATCAAATATTACAGGAAAAAATAAAAACTACTTTTTCAACTCATATTTTTAACTTATCTCTATATGGGTTGCTAACTTATTTATGGAAGATTTTGAATCTAAGGCCTTAGCTTGAGCTCAATTTCGCCCAAGGAAATGGAACAAGTTCATGGATGATACTTTTTTTCATCTAGCCCAATGGTTGCAAAAAGTTAGATCTGTTTCTTAGGCACCTTAACTCCCAATATAATTCCATTAAATTCACGATGGAAGTGGAGATGGATGGTTGCCTGCCCTTCTTGTATATTCTTCTATCTAGAAGGGAGGATGATTCCATTTCCCACCAAGTTTTTCACAAGAAAACTCACACGGAACAATATCTTCATGCTAGTTCTCATCATTTTCCTGCTAATAAAATTGGTGTTCTTTGCACTCTTGCTACCCATGCTCTGAGAGTCTCTGATGACAACCACTTAGAAGTGGAGAAATACCATATTCTTGAAGTTTTTGAGAATAATGATTATAGTATATCTCAGGGCCTTAAGGCCTCTAAAAAAGAATATAAATGGTTAAAAGGAAAATCATGTCGAGATGATCATATCTCCACAGTTCATCTACCGTTGATCAGGGGACATTGGACAAAATTTCTCATGTCCTTAAGAGGAATAATGTCTCCTCTTCTTTTAAGCCTCTCTGTACTATTAGAAACTCACTTAGTTCCATAAAAGACCCTATTGAATCTAAGGACATGAAGGGTGTTTATTTGGTTCCTTTCTCTTGTGGTGCTCCCTATATTGGGGAAACAGGTATGTCTATTAGACAGAGAATCTAGGAGCATGTGGCAAACATTAGACACAATCGATCCCACACTTCTGCTTTGGCCGAGCATGCGGAAAAATCGTGTCACCATGTTTGCATTGAGGATTCCAAAGTCCTTGCTAGGGTGGGTCACTTCCACCATAGGAAGCTTAGGGAAGACATTGAGATTGAGAGACATGCTAAGAATCTCAATAGGGATGATGGGTGGAAATTGTGTAAGAGCAGGACTCCATCTCTCTCTAAATGATTTCGCCCTCCTGGGTTTTTGGTTTGGTCCTTGTATTTATTTTCCTTTTTCATTTTTATTTGTATTATTTTTGTCATGCCTTATTTTCCTCTTAGTTTTAGTACCTTTTATTTTATCTTATGATTTTTTATTCTCGATATATAAATAAAAGTTTTTTATTAACTTTTATAATTATATATTATGAATACCCTATTATAATAATCTATATTAACATATTATAATATTAAAACACCCTATTTTATTTAATATTTTTATTAAATTAGGTTTAAATTTTATATTACCTTATGAAAATGGGTTTTTTACATTTCCAAATAATTAACTATTAACCCTACTATATTTGGATAAATATTTTTAATTAATAAAAATCATATATTAACTAGTTTTTTGAACTAATTAACGGTTAGTTTTTAACGGCTAGTTTAAACGGATATCTTTGGGAAATGATGCATCCTAAATATTTATTCATTAATATCAATCATTCACCTTGTCCTGAGGATGAACCACATTATATGGTTCAAAACGTCGACCCAATCCTAATGATGTGATTAATCTGAAAGAGATTTATCTAAATTATGGATCACAAAAGTCTTAGATCTAACATATGGGTTTACTCAATTTTTGAGCGGGAACACTTGTTGGATGTAGAATTTGATTCCTCATCCAAGGAGTACCCATGTTTCATACTTTTGATGGATGCTTCTACACGAAAAATGAGAAATACATGAAAAACATGATTGCAATCACGTTTTTTCATGTATTTCTCATTTTTCGTATAACAGAGTCCATCAAAAGTATGCAACATAGGTACTCCTTGGATGAGGAAATTATATTTTTCATCCAAAAAATAATCCAGCTCGAAATTTCTGTAAAACCTTAGGTATATAAGTAGAAAATACATGTTGAAAAAATACTTTTATTATTTTATTATTTTTTAATATTTGTACTTTTTAACCCCAAAAATGGTGAATCATCTCCCATGGGTCACAACCATCTTGAATCCTATTGGTTCTTATAAATTTTATTTTGGAGCTAAATTTTTCTCAGGAGGCCCATTTATACCTCAAAATTTCTATAATGAAGGAGGTTTCCCCCTCGAAGAGGCTGATTTCTAAGTCGTTGATCTATCTTTTATTCTATTTTGTGAGCTAGTTGCATAAAAAAATCTCAAATATGCCATCATAAATAAAACTTCAAATGAAATATCCATAAGCAGTTTAGGGTTTCAGACATTCACATTAACATACCCTTCGGTTAGGGTTTTCCAGAACCTGTCTAGGGTTCTACAAAATCAATTAACAATATGAGTGGGGTGGGTAGATTGATCAAGTGATGAATCACCCAGAACAAGAATCATAATAATTTAATATAGCTAGACATAAAAATGTTAGTAATAGATTTTCAAATGAATAAACGTTTAATATAAAGAAAACAATGTTTTAAAGCATACCTTTGTTTCTTGACAAACCTTGTCTTGAGAAGTCCTCCTTCATAGTTCTTGAGAGTATAGCAAATGTTTTTCCTAATCAATACCATAGAGGGAGAAAGGTGATTAGTATTAATATAATCAAAACTTAAATAAGTACATGAAACCAAAACTGAAAGGAAATGAGATACCTATATTGAGGAGTTGTTGGTGGCTCCATCCAAAGCTTTGAGAGATACCTAAAGCTTATAAAACAAGAAAATGTATTTGCCAAAAATATGCTAAATATCTATAAATTATAAAATATAAAAAATATAAAAGTAATATATCTAAGGCTACAAGCAAAGGAATTAGTATTGTAAGTCCCCAATGTCAAATTCTCCGGGCTTGACTTTATTTGGGCCTCCTTCTTCAATAATGTTGGCTTGATTGCTTTCTCTCTTCTTGTTTCTTGAATTGTTGGGAAAATCACTCCTATAGAGACCATTCTTATGGAATTGATAGCATTCTACCTTATACATGTCAAATCTCTTCCTTGGTCCCTTCGATTTCTTTCCTTAATGATGAGAAATGTAGGCATCTGATACTCCTTCAGAATTGGCAGTTAATGAGATCCATAATTCTTCCTTACTGCAGTTAGTCCATAGTTCTTCAAAGGTGGGAGCTTCCTTCCAACTGTTAAGTACTGTAGAAAATGCACCCAAAGTAGGTATAAATCCTAAGAGGGAAGTGATCATGAGTTCTTTATCTGGAACAATTTCATCAATGGCCAAAATCACATTCCCTATTCTTGCTATCTTCAGAAATAAGGAGGCCATTGTGTCTTCTTTAGTCATCTTTGTAGTCCTTAGCTCATTTTTCAAATTAGTTGCTTGACCAATTTTCTTAATAGTGAATAAATTTGATAAGGCTTCATACATTTTCTGAGCATGGCTAACATTGGCTATGAATGGGAAAAGGTTGTCCTTTATTCCTTCTACCATTAAAGTCATGGACACCAATTCTAGTTCCCTATATTTCACTTTGTAACCATCACTAAAATCCTCTGTAGGCTTATTTAATTTTCCTTCGACCAATTCCAGTACCTTATTCTTTTCAAAGATGAGGTCAAATCTCTTATTTCAAGACCCATAGTTTGAGGCTCCTTCAAGTTTATTTTCTCCCTTGATTGTGTTATAAATATTCCTAGAGTGTAGTAGATTCCTTCCCTAAGAAGATCCTTTGAGTGGTTCCTTGATCAAGTGTTTAAGACTGACTTTTTCTTCATTCTTTTACCAAATCTCTGATTCCATGTTAGAAAATAAAAAAGGCATAAAGATTTTCTTATTATTTATAATTACTTGTGATGTTTCTTGTTATTATAATTCTTTATATCTTCTTTCTTTTAGTTCATCAAGAAATTACCAAAGTAGCAACACATAAAACAATTGACACCAGTTGTAGGTACTATGCCAGGGAAAAACCCCGTCGAGGGTAAAACCCGATCAAGATAATTCTTCCTTTCAATATTATTCTTTGAGAATATTCACCCTAGACATATACCAGATCTTCCTTCCACACCAAGTCAACCCCCCATATATTTGACCCCTTTCTAGCAACTTCCACTATGCAGCAACATCTAGCAGCAGATGGATTCAGGCAGCAACAAAACTTGGAAGAATTCAATCTCCCAATATAGGGAATGAAACAGAGAGAGAGAGAGAGAGAGAGAGAGAGAGAGAGAGGCACCAACATTTATTTTTTCATCTTCTCCTTATACTTCCCCAAACCCACACTTCTTTTGGATTCCCGACAATAGGATTCGAACTTTTCCTAGCTACAATAGATATCGAACTTGTTGTGAGAGAGTGTGCTCCAAATGAATTCGATTTCCTTCCTTTTATAGGCTCTAGGTGAGGTTGAATAGGTGTCTATTATTCCAACATGATCCCCTTTAGGCTGATTTGGTGTGGATGTCACATAATTCATATTTTACTCAATATTAAACATTTTTACATGATTCAAAATCCCAAGAAGGGTCTCTTTAAATTTACAATGACTCTATTAACTCAGAATAAATCCTAGAAGTCCTCAATGGGGAATTTGACCTGAAACATGGTGACCTAAGCATAAAACCCATGCTTTAATAAGTCACAATAATAAAAATAATAATTATTTTCTTTATTATTTTGACATGTGTTATCACTCTCCCCAACTTCCCAAGGCTGAGAAAGGAGTGGAGAAACGTAACCACAAACCAATATTTTGGCTATGCAGCTAGCCCTACCTAACCAGAGAGGGCTCTCTCTATGTCACTTTTAAATAATAAATGGATGGCTGAGTACCATAGGATTTTAGGCTATATATATATAAGCTAGAAATGATTAATCTGTTTGGTAATTAAGATGTTGGATAGAAATAAGAATCATATAAACTAAAGCTGATTTCAAAGATTGAATAGAAGAGAACAGAGTGAGGCTAGGCAGGTAAAATATTTGAGCATACTTGAATTGTCATTGTGTATAGTGGTAAAAAAGGTAGGAATCTGAATGAGCATTTTACTGAATTCATTCATCAGAAGCAAGACACACTTATGAAAATCTTAATAAAAAAAGCATAGAAATAATGATTTATGTTTATAAACTAGTAAGATGAACATACATAAGTTATAATGAAAATGGAATAATAGAGAGGAAAACAATGCTCAAAATAAATACCACTGGAATCTCACAATAGTTGTTGCAACATCTTTGATTTCATTAAAATATTTTTACAATAGCTCCACTGTGAGACTATATCGCTCAATTATCCAACCTATTCTACACCTATAAACTATGTATTTAAATATTTACAATGGTTTGCTAGCAAGGCTAGACTCTCGAATATTTTCAAGGACAAGGACTTTATTACATTTGAAAGAAAATAGGAGAAAATCTGTTTCTATTTATTATATCACTAGAAATATTTAACTGAGCACTCATCTGAAACTTATCGAACCCAATAACCATGAGGATGTTGCATTTTCTTATCTTGAACCATAGGTCATGATGTACATGTTTTACTAATAGTTTCAAAACAGATTGAGCGATTCCTTCCTAGTTTTTTGTAAATTTTCCAACTGTCCCTTGAATGACGCCTGTGACTTTTTGAAACGTGCTAGAGGTGAGAGTAATGGTGGCATGGGTTTAATGGAAATTTGTTTCAGAGAAACTCTGCCGCTGTTCCATTCCTTTATTTTATTGTTTGTTGTGATATGGTTTTGAAATAAACTTAGAAAGAGTGTTGGAGTGGAAAAACCCTTATGGATAGGTTTTAAACCAAAAGGAATGGGCACGTGAAAGATATGGGAAGGAGACACATTGAAGGTGGGACCAACAAGAGGGATCAAAGGAAGAGTGGGAAATAATATGGTTTGGTAGGTTATGGAGGAAAATGGTGGAATTAATGAGCAAAACAACCCTTTTCTCTTTAATGTTGCAACCCTTATGTTTGATGGAAAACTCGAAACATTTTGGATAGAATGGCAGGCGATGTGGAGTGAGTTATAGCAGGAATAATAGTGGTAGGGCATGGTGGTATTACCGAACAAAGGGAGAATGGTTTCGAGGGATATGACAATGGTAATAGGTTTGGAATGAGGGGGGGTGCGAAATGCGGAGAGGAGGACACGTAGCAGGAGGAGCGGTGGAGAAAATAGCTTTTCAGAACCCCCTTCTCGCAGTGTTAAAATCAGAATGGAGAAGGGGGGCCAAAAGGGAATAACGAGTGTTGATTAAAGGTAAGGGAATATCACGAGGTGTAATGGCCTGTGGATATTGCAATCGTAATAACTGGAGTGGGACAAAGGTTGGGGACATAGAATCTGTGAATCACAATCAGGAAAAGGAGGCAGAAGGTCATAAGGCGGAGACAAAAAATGGCAGAAGTGTGATGTGATATATTTCATAGTGCAATCAGGGGTTTTAGGAATATCACAATCAGGGACCAGAGGGTTTATCGCATATCAGGGATCGGGCTTTATCACATATCAGGACTGGAGGGTTATCGCTAATCGGGGATCGGAGTGGGTAGTCATAAAGAACAATAGGAAGGATTTGAAAATTGTGATGGGAGGTGAGGTGGCATTAAGACGGGTCCCATCTTATCGCAATCGGGGATTTTAACAAGCAGAATAAGTGAATACATAACGAATTTGCGATGTAATATGAGGTAGGTCCCATAAAAGGTTTTAAAGTGGAAAGTGGAAATGCGATAAGTTTAGAAGTATAATAAAGTGGCTCGAAGTATAAGAAAAAAGCTTTAAATTTTTAAATTCTAAAGGAACGTAAAGGAAGTGGGTCTTACCGATATCGCAGTTAGAGGTTTGTAGGAGACGAAAGTTTTGAAACCAATGAAGTTTGGGATTTGCGATAAGCGATTTGCGAAAAGGTAAGGAGTAAAGATAAATGGAAAGGAAGAAAGGGGTATATCATATATAATATATATAATATATTATATATGATATATGGAGAGGCCTTGCTGTGGGGGGCGGACAATATTTTTAACAATAAAAAATGAATTTTAATGGTTAAAAAGGGTTTTGAATAGAAAATGAGCACTGGACTTTGGGTTTCGAAAAAATGAAAGCCATGAGGTTAAATGAAATGAATGAGGGCAGAAAAGAAACTTGCTCACCATTACACTTTGACAACAACACTTTCTTATTTCAACTAATCTGAAAAGGCAAATTGATTCCTTGGAGCTTTGACAATCATGGATAAAATGATGAAACAAAAAATCAAAACTAGAATTTTTTAGTGAACAAAATTTATTTTGAGAACTTGTACGAAAAGAACAAATTTTGACCTAAGAATCAATGAAAAACTCCTAAAAGAGATATTTTTGATCACTGATACATTGACACTAACATTAGCTCCAGCTAAGGATGATAGTTCCTTCAGGAGGTGTCAAGAACACCGTAGACCAAGTATCCTTACCATGGGAAATGGAGTCAAAACTAGACATTAAATGACTCAAAAAATGTCTTGAATCTAACTTGAAAACTGACTCTGACTGAAATAAAAATTTCAAACTTATTTATGGTAGCAGACCATCGGGATCTTAGGGCCTTCACCTTGGGCTTCAAATCCTGATGATAACCACCTGTGTACTAAAGATATATTTACGAACATGTGATATGATCCCTCCAGTGTAACCAATCCAAAAAATGGCTACTTGAATCTTGCTCACTCTTTCCTTGAGCAGGAAGAATGATGTAAATGTAGGAATTTCACGATAAAAATTGATAACAAAAATTATGCTAACAAACAAGACAACATTCATCTTCTCCAATGCTTGCAAAAGACTGCCCAAGGGATCTTGAAAATCATGAAACATTACCTTTTGTGGATCAAAAAAATGATATGAGTAAGCATTATTCTTATATGGTTGTAACAAATTAGCAAAAGGATCCTCCATAATATTTTTAACAACATAAGTGTCTATATCTACGGGATCTCAGAAAAACTCATTTTTATCAACAAACTTTTCATTTTGTGAACCTTGAGGAAGATTTGTATCTGCAAGGGGCTCTAAAACAACTTCTTCTTTATCACTGCTCTCCTCTTCATAATCACTTAGAAACTGACAAGATTGTTCAATAACATCATCATTTTTAAAGGATGGAATATGGATTTGCAAATTTAGAATATGATTTATTTCTTCTTCAGTCAAAGGAGGAAGTACTCTTTGTTTTCTTTGGATGAAACAATAATCATCTTATTTCCCTCCTAAATATCCACAAGGATGCTGAATATCTTCTTTAATCTCAAGAAAAGTAGCATATAAATTTTCATCAGGCTGCTGATTTATTTCATGTGGTTTTATTTGACTATCAAGATGCAAAATCATTTCATCTTCAAGCAAAGGGGAAGCTACTGTATGCTAAATATGATCTTGTGTATCAAAGTGACTAGCTTCTTCGGATTGTTGTTGAAGGGAGAAATCATAGAAGGCTTCATTGATCTCTTCATCATTCATGCATTCGATATCATCAATACTGTTGTCGTTCCTAGAGATAGCCTAGAGTTGTGATAGACCAGTGCCTAGGACATCTTAGCATAGCAAGGAGAGTATAATATAATGTATGAAGTTGTCAACTTCAGCTCACATGTTATCTCCTATAAACAGGGAAATAAAATAGAATGGGACCAAACTCTTAGAAACTGACACAAGAAAAGAGATACTGCAGAGGCAAGATGCAGAACTCTAATACAAAAGCAACAGACAATTTAGAGATAGTTTACTGCAAAGCGGGCTGATTCAGAAATACTTCACAGACATAAATTATCAAAAGGTGTATGTAGTGAAAGAAATATTGAGAAGATATTAGTTAACATTGAGCTGATACCTAGATATACAATACCACCATGCATGGGCTTACCAATCTAAGAATCCATACATTAATAGCATTTTAAAAGCACCCTCCCAAAGCAACTAATATAGCAGAAGTATGGTTAGCTGAATAATGGAACAGAATATCATGCATGAGCCATATTTAAAGCGCTTGAATGATCAGAGCATGGGCATCAAATAGGATGAGTCCATACCAAAAATCAGTGAGCCACTCGCATTCCAAAACATGATACAAGAAATATGGATGAAATAAAATGGTCTATTAAAATAACACATAAGAGAAAGTTACAGACTGTGAAATACCAAAGACCAAAATCCTCTTTAATAGATGGAACTCCTCCTCACTGAGACCCTATGGGCTCTGAGCCTTCATACAAAAGTTCTACAAAATCTATACAAAAATCCTTTCACTGCATAATTTTCTGATAAAATCTGGAACCCTAAATCATTCGTTCTCCTGGAATTTTATAGGAGAAACCAAAACCTAGTAAAAGAGGTAGGTAATGAACATTTAACTTGCATAATTAAGGAAAAATGGCGGAAACATTCACGCCCATACTGCTGAATGACTATGCTATGCTGTTTGTACTCTGTGGCCTATTTTCTGAAATGAATGCACTGGGTGAAAGCCTCTTTAGGAACACGACATAGAGTAGAATCCCATAAACATTATGTCCTTTCCTGAAAGAAAATTCTGCTAAAATAAAACCTGGAGGGTATTGTTTTTTGTGCATCGTACCCTCTGCCTTCTAAACCCTGAATTATGATTTAAAATCTTCAATGCCAAACACTGAATTCCTTGACCTTCCACTGATACTCCTCTGCTGTTCCATTAATGTATCCATATATGATATCTGCCTCTTGAATGACACTGGGAAGCTCGCCAAAGTATAAACTTGTTTCTTTAATGGATGTCATGTCACAACAGCTACCCAGGACTTTCTTCATAATTTTTGCCTGTGAAAAACTGGTCCTCTGACGCGTTCTCGGCTCTTGTAATTGATGCTGCAAATTATGATAATTCTCTGTCGTTGTAAACCTGCAAAACACACAAAGTTGTGAAGAAAAAAAATGCATGGGGGACGAAAATGCAATGGAGGCGACTGTGTAGTGAAGCAACATGATAAAATGGCGGAAGAATGCAGGGTGGTGACGAATAAAATGCAGTGGAAATAATGGCGGAAGGGCTGGCCAGAGTTTATAATGTGGAACATTAAAATATAACATATGAATGTAATGTATAAATGGCAGAGGGAAAAGTGTGATGAACATGTGGGATGATGACGTGGAGGAAGACCGAGCCAACAGTGGGGCGTGCAAATGATCTAGACCGTCCGATCTCAAGACGAGATCGACGGTTGAAACAGCGTTGGGGGCGATTGCCAGTGGGCCAGGGGTACGATTTCCTTGCGTTAAATCCCGTGCATCTTCAGAGCACGATAGTCGTTGGATGAAGAGCTTCAGATCGGACGGCTGACGGCGATATCGCTGGGCGTCCTGTTCCGAACAATAACGCGCGATAAATGGCGGTTTTGGAACCGTACGCTGGGACACATGTCAGACAGTGTATGGAATCGCTGGCCCAACGAGAATTACCACCCTCCGCCGAAAGGCGGTGCGATGAATACCGGGCAGTTTTGGATTAGTGTTTTTGGGCGCGGGGACCACATGGGTGAATAGACTGCGGACCGTCGATTTGACAGAATGATCGGACGGTGCACATACGATTTGGGTGATGAATAGAATGGGCCACGAGCACAGTGATGATTCACGAAGACCATCTGATCTTGCAAAGATCGACGACTAATATTTCGCCCAGGCATTTGGTTGATAAGCGTCTAGTTCTTTTGCGCTCGGTTCCAGCACTGGGTTACGCGGAAGAAAAGAACAGAGGGGCTACGGCCTTAAATATTTTCAAATTTGGGGTTTTCTGCCTTTTATAATGTGATTTGGGAGTAAAAAATGGCAACGATAGGCAGAAAAGGGATTTTTTAGGCCAAAAAGAGAGGGTTTGAAAGGTTTAAGTGAGATTTCTTGCCAAAATTTTAATGAGAGGCTGACATGATCAAAATTGGCTCCATCTGGGGACGACATGTTCATCCCTAGACGTGTCAAGAACTTCGCAGACCATCAGATACTCTTCTGTGCGGGCTCTGCTCTTCAGCAACCTTAATTTTCACTTTATGATTCATAATAACACCCTCATTATTCAAACGAAAACAAAAAGGAAACTATCATACAATATAATACATCAGGCTGCCTTTGCCTGAATCAGAACTAAAAGTAGGGCTTGAGGATTGACCATTTACAGGGGCATCCAGCAAGTCGCCCTGTAAATTCTCCAACCTGAAAGTATTATTGCCCCCATGTTCCACAATTTTGAAAGGGCCAAACCAGAGGGGGTTGAATTTACCATGTTTTCCCGTCTCAGCTCTCCGGATGTCCCATCTGAGCACTATATCACCTACTTTCATATTCTTGTCTTTAGCATGCTGATCAAAAAGGTATTTCATCTTCTCCTGATATTCTGTTAGCATTTGATTCACTTGATTGCGTGTTTCTTCCAACTCCACCAGCTGGTTTATTCTCCTGATCATATCATCAGGCTCTTCTTGACTTTCCTGCATGAATCGAGCTACTGGTAGGGCCAATTGAATAAGAAATACCGCTGCCCTCCCATATACCAGTTCATATGGGGATTTCCCAGTTGCTCTCTTGCTGGTAATTCTATTGGCCCATAGAGAAAATTTCAATTGGGAATCCCAATTCTTCTGATTTTCATTGATAGTCTTCTTCAAGGCCCTCACCAGAGTTTTATTTGAAGACTCTGCCAAGCCATTTCTTTGTGGATAGTAAGCTGTAGAGTGACTCAGTATGATATTTTATTGCTGGCAGAAATTCATAAATTTTGTAGACTTGAAGGCCTGTGCATTATCAGTCACTATTCTGGCAGGGAAACCGAACCTGGATATGATATTCTCCTCCATGAACTTTATGATCACAGTATCTGTAGCATTCCTTGCAGGTATGGCTTCCACCCACTTTGTGAAATAATCAGTGGCAGTTAGAATCCACCTATGCTGACCACTCGATGGAGGGCGTATTTCTCCAATAAAATCAATACCCCATTGACGAAATGGTTCATACACATGCACTGGAATCAGGGGAAATGGTGCCAATTTCTGTCTCTCAGCAAATTTCTGACATTTATCACATGCTCTTACTCTGGCAAAAACATCTCCAAAAAGCTTTGGCCAATAGAAGCCAGCTTTCAGAATTTTATGAGCTGTGGCCCTCCAGCTGTAATGACCTCCACAGATCCCTTCATGAAATTCTGCTGTAATACTCTCGACTTCATTCTCTATGAGACACAGGAGTAAGATGCCTGAGGGATCTCGCCAGTATAGCCGGCCATTGGTGACTATGTACTTTTGTGACTTCAATCTCAGCGCTCTGTATTTAGTTTTATCACAACTTGGAGGGCAGCTGAGTGTAAGGAGATATTCTACTATCTCTTTGTACCATGAACTGGTGAGGTACTTTAGATGTGTTTCTAGAGTAGCTACTCCAATTCCATGTCGCTCTTCTAGCTCCTCAGATTCCACACCTGCTATAATGGACAAATTTATGCCCAGAGCTTGATAGTTTGATTCAGATAACATTTTAGCAAGCCCCTGTCCTTTTATCAGTTTAGTAGGGTGGATGTCTAAGTCATATTCCTGTATTTTAGCGATCCACTTACCCCTTTTTCCTTCACTATCCCCCTGAATAAGGATATCTTTTACAGCAGCTGCAGGCACAAATGCAGTGATGTGGGACTGTAAGATATATACACGGAATGCTTTGAGGGATTTCACTAGGGCGTATGCTTGCTTTTCCAATATGTTGTATTTTAATTCTGCATCATTGAGGACCTGACTGAAAAAGGAAATAGGCTGCTCATACCCTTCTTCATTCTTCTACAATAAAACTCCAGCCACGATATGAGGTGATGCAAAGGAAAATATCATAAAAGTTTTGTCATAATCTGGCCCGGCTAGCACAGGAGCTTCTGCAAAAACGTTTTTTATCCTGGTAAATGCCTCTCATGATTCCTGTGACCACTTTACTTCATTATTATTCTTGAGCATGTCTGTTATATGCCTAACTATCTCAGCATAGTTAGGAATAAACCTTCTTAGGAAATTAATACGCCCAAGGAATACCTGCACCTCTTTCTTATTTCTGGGGAAAGAAATACCATTTATAACCTCTACCCTCTTAGGGTCTATTTTCACCCCATCCTTAGTCACAATGTGTCCCAAAATTTTGCCTTCTTCTAATGCAAATAAAGACTTTTTAGGATTCAAAGAGAGACCATACCTTCTGCATTTCTCAAAAGTTCTACGCAGATGCTCAATGTGTTCAGTATCATTCTTGGAAAATACAGTGATATCATCGAGATAGACCACCAGGAATTTATCTTGCTCCCCAAAAAAAGCAATGTCCATCGCCCTTTGAAAAGTGCCCCCTGCATTAATCAATCCAAAAGGCATCCTGGCATACATAAATGTACCCCATGGTGTGGTGAAAGCAGTCTTCTTTTGGTCCTCTGGAAGTACAGCCACCTGGTTATAACCAGAGAATCCATCCATCATTGACATCCTAGAAGCTCCAACCACCTTCTGCAGGATGTAATCCATCTTAGGTAGTGGATAATTATCTTTTAAGGATGCTCTGTGTTAGAGTCGGTCTTGGCAGTCCTCCTTCAGAGATCAAAACTCTTTTTGCATTTCATTTTTATGTGTCTCGCTCGATTCACTCAATTGCATTTCGCTTGGGAGCATGCCATAATCTGACGGAAGGGCCTTGTTGTTTATTTTCCTCATGTCATGTATCTACTGGCTTGTGATTGATCATTAAAGTTCATCAGAATTCATCAAACTCAATGTTTCAGTCATTCATAGTCATGGATGGTCTTTGGTCAGCAAAGAGTCTTTTAGAGTTTTAGGTCTAGGGTTTTGTCGATTTATTCTGCATGAGAGGTTCCAAATCAGTTTCCATTACAAGATTTCATCATCAAATAATGCTCAAGAGTGATTCTTTTTCAAAACTCTGTTTTGAAGAAGAAATCATTAAATTTATTTTCAAATATGTAATTATTCAAAGTTTTCCAGTTGAAGATGTTCACATGCAGCCTCGCCATGATCCTTTGTCGAATCCAACATCAATCATTCCTGCAAAAGACAACAAAGAGATTCATTATTCAGTCTGAGATTAAAAATAGAGTTCATTGTAAGAAGTGCCAAAGTCTTCAAATAGTGGGTTTGCTAAGTCAAAATCAAAATCCATGCCATGAAAGATGTTTTTATTGTTTTACAATTCATCGGCATAACAAAAGTCAACTAGGATCCCAGAGAGACCATGGCAAAGACAATTGGATGGGTGAAATAGAGTTTAAAGCTAGAACTGTGTGTTGAAGGGTGTGTGCAGCGCATTGAGAGCAAGCGCGGAGCACTGAAGGCGCGCGGCACACTGGACCAATTTCCACAGTGTAATTTTACACTGGCGCGGCGCACTGGGAGTGCGCGTGGCGCACTGAGCCTCAGAAACCAAAATTCATCACACCTTCAAATAAAATCAAAACAATTTCATTTCTTCCGCTCCAAGGAAGTTCTTCGAATTGGATGGACATTCAAAACTGAGCGTGTTAGATATGTTTTTGTCTCCTATGCTCCGAGCAGGTTTATAAAATTTTGCAATTGTTTGGAAACAACGTTTGATAGATTGTGAAACTCGGAAATGAAACAGTGCTTGGAGAAGGTCGGGTTGGAATTTTTTGTAGAGTCAGACATCCTGTGTAGAACAGATTTATCATATGTTTTTGAGTGGTATGGTGGTGCCAAAGTTCGATGTCCATGTGGATTTCTTGGGGCGAAGTCTCCTGGTTTTCAGAATGATGTTTATGGGAAGAAAATGATGAAAGGTACTCTGTAGAGAATGTCCCACCTTATGACTCCGATGAGGATGAAACACTGTCCAATTTCCTGAAACGGGAAAAGATGTGCAAGAAACAAAATTGCAGCTGGGATCGTTCATTAATCATACAGTCTTCCCTTTATTAAAGGCAGAATTTTAGTTTAAAAGCTATTTTTATTAAAATTAGTTTTTATTCAAGTGGAAAAAAGGAAAGTGGACAGTCAAACCTAAATTTAAAACGAAGACATCTACCATAGCAGAGAAATAGGATTGAAGGCCTCTTTTTGTCTTTAGCCACGATTTAATGGGATCCACGCTACGCCTTTTCATTGGTCATCAGGGATTTTCAAAGTGGAATAATGTAACGTTTTTCTTAGAACAGACGGATGACTCTTTTTCTATCTTCAGGATTTTAGTTGAAATAACTCCCTATTTTGGATCGATCTGTTTTCAACATTAGATTTTATTTATTATTGAAAATCATTTGTGAAGGGGGTTGAGTTCTGGGAAAAGGTGGAAGAAAAACTCTGTGCTTCACTGTACAACTTTGACAGTGAATTAATGAAAGGATACAGCTCTGGTTTATGAGATTCATGTGGCGTGAGTTTAGCATATGTTTCTTCTTTCTGTTTCATATGTATCTTGTTATGTTTTATAGTTCATTCATAATCATTTCCAGTTGAATGCTTTTAAGTAGGAAAGTTAGAATCCATGTTTATTTCTTTGCCTTGGGAAAGCGTTCATGTTCTGTGTGTCTTCTTCTATCTGAAAAGGATTCATTATTATGCCCTTTTCATGCCTCTCAAACAATCTTTCCACTCCATATTATTTCAATTTTGATTGTTAAACCTCTTGCCTGTCTTGCCTCATGAAACAATCTATGTCTTTGAGTTAATCTTTCAGCTCATGCTGTTCTTTGTCCCATACATCCCGGAAACCCAGTCATTCATCAAAATACCTCCTTCATATTTATTTACTAGCCTAAAATCAGTATCCATTATAGGTCATCTCAGGTCCTATTGGACATCTTTTGCCGAGATAGACCCGGAGAGAGCCCTCTCCTGTCCTTGTAGGGCTAGCTACGAGGCTGAGCGTGGTTTGATGTTACCCTGAACTCTACCTTCCTTCAGCCTGAGGTGGATTTGGGAACTAACATAGTGGCGACCATACTGGGGAAGAAAATGGTCTAGCTTGTGAAGATGATACTTGATTTGTAGATTGTCTTGCCCCAGTACGTGTATCAAGTTCAGATCTGATCGTTGATGGTGGACAACGATCAGACATCAGAAGGCTGAAATTATTCACCTGGCGATTTCACTGAAAAATCCAGAAATCAATCCTTCATGGTGACTTCACTGCAGGAAGATCAGTAGCTTTAAGACTTTCAAGATGGATCGAGTTGCAAGAAGATACGCTCCCATGAGCCGAGATCACATCCCAGGTTTTCCGAATAAAATTCCCAAGGTGGATTGGCTTCAGAATTTGCCTATGTTCAGAAATGTGGAAGGTAATGACGCTGCTCTTCATCTGGTGAAATTTCACATTCATGTGCATAAATTAAAAATCGATTTTCCTGAAGACTGTTTGATGAAAATGTTTATGGCTACTCTGGAAGATGAAGCCCGGTCTTGGTATGAAAATTTGCCACCTGCTTCTATTTATTGTCTAAAATATTTTCATACAATATTCTTTGAAAGGTACAGAGAATCTTGTCCGTCTTTAATGTTAGTGTAGAATTGTTGTGAACACATTAGTAGTTTCATTGAATATCTTGAGAATTTTTATGGGGATAATGAATTGATGGATGAAGAAATCCTGGAAGCATTGTATGAAAACCCATTTCAGCAGCACACAGAAATCTTAGAGGATACTTATCAAGATCAACAAATTGAAGATTTCCATATGGCTGAAAATGATGAAAGAGAAAGTTTCGTTTCAGATCTGTCCCTAGAAGAAAACAACATGCAGGGAAGTCAAGTTTCAATTTCAGAATGTGATAATGTCCAGTCAGTTATTTTAGATCTACATTCAGATTGTGATGACCAAGAATACCTTGTGCTGAATCCCATGAAAGAGAACTCTGCTATTGAAATCATCTGGAATGAAGAAGACAAAGTTATGGATCCAAATGTTCTCATGTCATTAGAACACAGCCTTCACGAGGAGGTAATCCAGTCAGTTGATGAAAAACAAGATGAGATCTTTGTTCAAGTAAGTGAAAAAGTTTCTCTTGATGAATTTATGGTAGAAGATAGAAATGATAGTGTTGGGTTTCAAGAATCATCTGAAGTTTCTTTTCTTATGATTGATGAATGTAATGAGGAATATGATAATCTGGCTGTCATATCATATGAATATGACCTACAGTATATTCAGACTACAGAAGCTCAGACCATTCAGGATTCCCTTTCAGATTCTTCTTCATATGTTTCATGTTTTGAGATGTTCTTTGAAGAGGAGATCTGCTCATACACTTGTTCAGAATTTTTTGAGGACCAGGAACATTCTTCTACTGAGGTGCATTTTGAAGAAAGATCAGAAACAGGAGAAAAAGACACTTTTTTCCTTCAGCAGGAGGTAAATCTTCATGTTTTTCAGGATCCACTGGAAAATCTGTTGTAGTCAGCAGTGAAAGTGATTATTGCAGTATTCAGTGATGAAGGAGATCATGGTCAATTATGTTTTTTGATGGCCAGTTACCAGTATTTATTGTTGACCAGGAGATCTGATTGGGAAAATCAGTCAGGAAGGCATCTACTTGATTGGTTACATTGGAAAGCTCATTACACATGATTGTACATATTTCATTAGTATGCAGGTGGTTGTCAACATGATTTCAAATCTTGATGGAATGTTTCCTTTTTTCAAAAAGCTTTGTAAATTCTTGTCTTAAGTCAGTCATGAGTCATTTGTGTTTGGTCTGTTGAGTCAAGTCTTTTAGTAATTTCAGTTTCGAAATTCAATCATCAGTCTTTTGTCAAAATAATGGACTCCATAGCCCAATGGACGAAGGCACTATCTTCTCTCCCAAAGATCTGCTGTTCTTGGCACCTCCAGGGAGCTACCATCCCCATTGGAGCCAATGTTAGAGTCGGTCTTGGCAGTCCTCCGTCAGAGATCAAAACTCTTTTTGCATTTCATTTTTATGTGTCTCGCTCGATTCACTCAATTGCATTTCGCTTGGGAGCATGCCATAATCTGACGGAAGGGCCTTTTTGTTTATTTTCCTCATGTCATGTATCTGCTAGCTTGTGATTGATCATTAAAGTTCATCAAAATTCATCAAACTCAATGTTTCAGTCATTCATAGTCATGGATGGTCTTTGGTCAGCAAAGAGTCTTTTAGAGTTTTAGGTCTAGGGTTTTGTCGATTTAGTCTGCATGAGAGGTTCCAAATCAGTTTCCATTACAAGATTTCATCATCAAATAATGCTCAAGAGTGATTCTTTTTCAAAACTCCGTTTTGAAGAAGAAATCATTAAATTTATTTTCAAATATGTAATTATTCAAATTTTTCCAGTTGAAGATGTTCACATGCAGCCTCGCCATGATCCTTTGCCGAATCCAACATCAATCATTCCTGCAAAAGACAAAAAATAGATTCATTATTCAGTCCGAGATTAAAAACAGAGTTCATTGTAAGAAGTGCCAAAGTCTTCAAATAGTGGGTTTGCTAAGTCAAAATCAAAATCCATGCCATGAAAGATGTTTTTATTTTTTTACAATTCATCGGCATAACAAAAGTCAACTAGGATCCCAAAGAGACCATGGCAAAGACAATTGGATGGGAGAAATAGAGTTTAAAGCTGGAACTGTGTGTTGAAGGGTGTGCGCGGCGCATTGAGAGCAAGCGCGGCGCACTGAAGGCGCGCGGCGCACTGAAGGCGCGCGACGCACTGGACCAATTTCCACAGTGTAATTTTACACTGGCGTGGCGCACTCACCAGGCGCGGTGCACTGGGAGTGCGCGCGGTGCACAGAGCCTCAGAAACCAAAATTCATCACACCTTCAAATAAAATCAAAACAATTTCATTTCTTCCGCTCCAAGCAAGTTCTTCGAATTGGATGGACATTCAAAAATGAGCGTGTCAGATATGTTTTTGTCTCCTATGCTCTGAGTAGGTTTATGAAATTTTGCAATTGTTTGGAAACAACGTTTGACAGATTGTGAAACTCGGAAATGAAACAGTGCTTGGAGAAGGTCTGGTTGGAATTTTTTGCAGAGCCAGACATCCCGTGTAGAATAGAGTTATCATATGTTTTTGAGTGGTATGGTGGTGCCAAAGTTCGATGTCCATGTGAATTTCTTGGGGCGAAGTCTCCTGGTTTTCAGAATGATGTTTATGGGAAGACAATAATGAAAGTTACTCCGTAGAGAATGTCCCACCTTATGACTCCGATGAGGATGAAACACTGTCCAATTTCCTGAAACGGGCAAAGATGTGCAAGAAACAAAATTGCAGCTGGGATCGTTCATTAATCATACAGTCTTCCCTTTATTAAAGGCGGAATTTTAGTTTAAAAGCTATTTTTATTAAAATTAGTTTTTATTCAAGTGGCAAAAGGGAAAGTGGACAGTCAAACCTAAATTTAAAACGAAGACATCTACCATAGCAGAGAAATAGGATTGAAGGCCTATTTTTGTCTTTAGCCACGATTTAATGGGATCCACGCTACGCCTTTTCATTGGTCATTAGATATTTTCAAAGTGGAATAATGTAACGTTGTTCTTAGAACATACGGATGACTCTTTTTCAATCTTCAGGATTTTAGTTGAAACAGCTCCCTATTTTGGATCGATCTGTTTTCAACATTAGATTTTATTTATTATTGAAAATCGTTTGTGAAGGGGGCTGAGTTCTGGGAAAAGGTGGAAGAAAAACTCAGTGCTTCACTGTACAACTTTGACAGAGAATTAATGAAAGGATACAACTCTAGTTTATGAGATTCATGTGGTGTGAGTTTAGCATATGTTTCTTCTTTCTGTTTCATATGTATCTTGTTATGTTTTATAGTTCATTCATAATCATTTCCAGTTGAATTCTTTTAAGTAGGAAAGGTAGAATCCATGTTTATTGCTCTGCCTTGGGAAAGCGTTCATGTTCTGTGTGTCTTCTTCTGTCTGAAAGGGATTCATTATTATGCCCTTTTCATGCCTCTCAAACAATATTTCCACTCCATATTATTTCAATTTTGATTGTTAAACCTCTTGCCTGTCTTGCCTCATGAAACAATCTGTGTCTTTGAGTTAATCTCTCAGCTCATGCTGTTCTTTGTCCCATACATCCCAGAAACCCAGTCATTCATCAAAATACCTCCTTCATATTTATTTACTAGCCTAAAATCAGTATCCATTATAGGTCATCTCAGGTCCTATTGGACATCTTTTGCCGAGATAGACCCGGAGAGAGCCCTCTCCTGCCCTCGTAGGGCTAGCTACGAGGCTGAGTGTGGTTTGATGTTACCTTGAACTCTGCCTTCCTTCAGCCTGAGGTGGATTTGGGAACTAACACTCTGTTTAGATTTCTAAAATCTACACATAGCCTTATTTCTCCATTCTTCTTTCATACAGGGACGAGGTTTTCCACCCATTCAGAGTACCTCAGTGGTACAATTATTTTGGCTTTTAGCAGCTTCTTGATTTCCTTCTCAATAGAAGGCAGCAGCAGGGGATTTATTTGTCTGAGCTTCTGCTTATGGGGCTTTGGATCTGCCTTCAATGGAATTTTGTGCTACATAATACTGATATCAAAATTTTTCAAGTCCTGATAGGACCATGAAAACACATCTTTGTAAGACTGAAATAACTTCTGATATAGCTTTTTATATTCTCGAGGGATCCTCCTGGACAGTTTTACAATTTTGGGGTCAGCCTTAGTATCCAAATTCAGGTTTTTTACCTGATTCTCTTCTACCACTTTGCTTGGCTATAGTGGGACATCATTATTATCAAATAATCTTTCTAGAGGCACCAGTCCTCTAGGTATTATGTTTCCATTTAGCTGCAACACCTTATTACCTGCCACTTTCTCCTCCCAATTTCTTTCTGAAGTATTTTCAGACTCAACCTCTTCTTCATCAACATCAATCTCCATATTGGAGAATTCTCCCACTGTTTCCAGGAATATTTTCATTTGTTCTTCAAATTCAAACACCTGCCAGTGTTTGATGTTGTCTGGGATTGAAGGCCGATAACGCACCTCAACTTCATATCTTAAAAGAGGGTTCTGAGGTGGTTGAAATGTACTAGCGGCCACAGCAAGGGAATCAGCCATCCTATTCTGTTCTCGGGGCATGAACTGGATATTAAATTCCAAGAAGAAATTCTCTACCATGTCCCAAACTTCATTACTATAAGTCCTTAGCCTAGGATGTTTGGTCTGACACTGATTCCTGACTTTCCTGACCACCATTTCTGAATATCCCAGAACTTTTAAGCTTTGTATGTTCATATTCCTGGCTGTTTGCAAACCTAACAGGAGTTCTTCATATTCAGCCACATTGTTAGTGGCTTCATACTCTAGTTTGAAAGACAGAGGGACCCATCTTCCTGTAGGAGAAATCAATAGTATTCTTGCTCCAGTACCTCCTTTAGAATTTGCTCCATCAAAATGAAGTGTCCAGATTCCTGCATCATGGCTCTCTAAGGACTGCTCAGTCTGAATCTGGCAGAAGGATGGTTCATTAGCATAATCTTGATCTTCTTCCAGCATCAAGCATGAGAAATCTCCTTCTTTACTGTAAACTGGTGAATTTACAGAATTGTTAGCCTTAGTCACCATCTTGATAAATCTAGTCCCCCGGTAAAACCTCCTTTCTTGGCCCCCAAAAACTGGGATAGTGGCATATGTTAAATCTAACTTGATTGACCCACCAATTTTTGTTCCCCAGGACCTTGACAGCAACATGCCAAAACGAGCTGGGATGTCAGCCACCACGATGTCCATTACCACACTTTTTGTTGGGATTTGGGCCAAATTGACTACCAAATCCTTGATCATCCCCAAGCATTTAACTCTTTTGGAATCAAATGAATAGAGGTATTTATATGGACGTGTGATTTGTAATCCTAGTTGTTCCATGACTGACAGAGGCATAAGATTATGGGAAGCCCTAGAATCTAGCATACAATTATGTAATAGCAGGTCATGAATTACTAGAGACACATAGAAGGGAGGAGTAGAGGGATCTACCTCCTCGACATGTGGGCCAAAAACTACCATGGGTCTTTCTTCTTGGAGGTTGAGACTGTTTGGGATGATTGGTGCTTATGGAGGGAGCATGAAAGAGGTGACTTGAGATTGATATGCTGGCTGTTTCAACAGTTCAGTCAAGGGGACCAAGATTTTGACCTTTTCGAGTTCCTTTTGCAGACTGAAAGCAGGAGGGGAATTTTCTATCACAACCTCTTTTGATTCTTTATTCTCAGCTGGGGGCTTGACTTCTTTAGACACATATTTGGCATTAGGGGGAATGAATGCTTTTGAAGAGGAAGGAATTTGATCAGTACTAGACTGCAAAGGTGTGTTTAGAGGTCCCTTACCTTTGTCTGTGGCTTTCTGCATTGTTGACTCCTCCTAAGCAGGTGCTTCCTTCTGGGGAGGCTCCTCTTCTTGATCTTGAGTACGAATCCTCTTCCTAGAAGATCTAAGATCATATCTTCTATTGAAATGTGCTTGCATGAAATCATCAAATTGTTTACAATAATGATCAAATTCTGCTTCATCTGTGTCTCTGGTATTTTATTCTTCTTGCAATGAGCACCCAGCTTCATCATTCCCTTGCAAAGGGCATTCTTCTCCATCACTATTTGAAAAGGAAATATTTGCATCCTCCAGTCCATAGGCAGTGTCCTCAGTAGAATCATCTACTGGACCTTCCAGGTACAATGGGTGTGGCACTTGATCCTGTTGCTCCTTTGCTTCCTTTGGTAATATTTGCAAGGGTGGTTTCCTATACTGAGGATTGTAACCTCTGTTTGGAGCATTCTGGAAATTTCTGAAAGCTGAATTATTGGCCTCCAATTCAAGATTACCCATCTTATTAGTAAGGTTGCTGATCTTTTTGTTCATTTATTCGATTATGCTAGTACTGGAGTCTCTGTCTTGGCTAGAAGGAGACACCTCTTCTTTGCCCCTTCTTCTAGCATCTTGTTCAGATTTTCCTTTTGATTTACCAGTGGAGGAAAAATTTTCTTCCAACTCTAGTGCATCTGCCTGAGCATCATCCAGAGTAGCAGGCTTTCTTTCTCTGAGAGAGAAACCAAATTCTGAATTAAAGGCTGCTACAAAAACAACTTTAGCAGCAGTTTGATGGGGTTTCATATCAGCAGGGAAACTCAGATACAATTTATTAAATCTCTTGATAAATTCTGACACTCCTTCATTGTGTCTTTTCTTTAGTGTATTGAACTCAATGAGACAATTTCCATGATCTTTCTTCTCTCCCCATTTTCTGAGAAAAGTGTCTTCCATGTTATCCCAAGTGGTAATAGAATGGCCAACCAATGTCTTAAACCATTTTCAAGCTTCACCATCAAGATATTGCACAAACAGTCTTAAGACCACATCTAAATGTTCAACATTAAAGTTCTCTGCAAAGGAGCAGAAATTCTCAAGATGTTTTTGAGCATCAATCTCGTTTTCCCCATTGAATCTGGGCAAGATCTTCAGATAATCCTGGGGCATATCATTCAACACTTGGGGTAATGCCAGGGGAGCATATTTGTTCATCAAGAAGGCCGGAACATTGGCCATTGGAGGAGGTGGAGGTAGTGCAATAGTTTGATGAGTAAGAGGTGGAGGAGGAGGTGGAAGTGGAGTATGAATAATAATAGGAATATACTCAACTGCAGCTTGAGGGGTTGAGGGGAACAAAGGTCTGTTAACAACAGATACTTCGGTTACTTCCTTGACCTCTTCAACCTCAGGGGTAGGATGAAGACTGCTTTTATTTCTGATACCCTCCCGGGGTGGACTATCTGAGTAATATTCGGGATTTTCCTCAGTGTAGTAGGGATTTTATACTTGGACTTCTTGAGAGGAAGAGGATGTATAGTCTTCTTGAGAGAATTCGGGAACCTCAGAATGGACTAATTTTCTTTCCCTCCAATTTCTTCTATGTATGATTTGGTCAGGGTCAGACACTGAAGGTTTCTTTGGCTTAGATGTATCTGACCTCAGGTGTGGCTTACGAGGAGCTAGGACTACAAATAGATTTATCAAATAACAAATGTGGAGTCGCCAAGTTGAGGGATCTACAACTCTCAACTCTCCATGCTCACCTACTTGAAGAGTGAATAAAATTTTGTCGAGGCCCAGGGGTTCTGATTTTCTTAAATTCGTCCCTGGCAACGACGCCAGAAAGATGTTGTCGTTCCTAGAGACAGCCTAGAGTTGTGATAGACCAGTGCCTAGGACATCTTAGAATAGCAAGGAGCATATAATATAATCTATGAAGTTGTCAACTTCAACTCACATGCTATCTCCTGTAAATAGGGAAATAAAATAGAATGGGACCAAACTCTCAGAAACTGACACAGGAAAAGAGATACTGCAGAGGAAAGATGCAAAACTCTAATACAAAAGCAACAGAAAATTCAGAGACAGTTTACTGCAAAGCGGGCCGATTCAGAAATAATTCACAGACATAAATTATCAGAAGGTGTATGTAGTGAAATAAATATTGAGAAGATATTAGTTAACATTGAGCTGATACCCAGATATACAATACCACCATTCATGGGCTTACTAATCTAAGAATCCATACATGATAATAGCATTTTAAAAGCACCCTCCCAAAGAAACTAATATAGCAGAAGTATTGTTAGCTGAATAATGGAACATAATATCATGCATGAGCCATATTTAAAGCGCTTGACTGATCAGAGCATGGGCATCAACTAGGATGAATCCATAACAAAAATCAGTGAGCCACTCGCATTCCAAAACATGATACAAGAAAGATGGATGAAATAAAATGGTCTATTAAAATAACACATAAGAGAAAGTTACAGACGGTGAAATACCAAAGACCAGAATCCTCTTTAAGAGATGGAACTCCTCCTCACTGAGACCCTATGGGCTCTGAGCCTTCATACAAAAGTTCTACAAAATGTATACAAAAAGCCTTTCACTGCATAATTTTCTGATAAAATCTGGAACCCTAAATCATTTGTTCTCCTGGAATTTTATAGGAGAAACCAAAACCTAGTAAAAGAGGTAGGTAATGAACATTTAACTTGCATAATTAAGGAAAAATGGCGGAAAAATTCACGCCCATATTACTGAATGACTATGTTGTGCTGTTTGTACTCTGTGGCCTGTTTTCTGAAATGAATGCACTGGGTGAAAGCCTCTTCAGGAACACGACATAGAGTAGAATCCCATAAACATTATGTCCTTTCCTGAAAGAAAATTATGCTAAAATAGAACCTGGAGGGTATTGTTTTTTGTGCATCGTACCCTCTGCCTTCTAAACCCTGAATTATGATTTAAAATCTTCAATGCCGAACATTGAATTCCTTGACCTTCCACTGATACTCCTCTGTTGTTCCATTAATGTCTCCATCTATGATATCTGCCTCTTGAATGACACTGGGAAGCTCGCCAAAGTATAACCCTGTTTCTTTAATGGATGTCATGTCACAGTAGCTACCCAGGACTTTCTCCATAAATTTCGCCTCTGAAAAACTGGTCCTCTAACGCGTTCTCGGCTCTTGTAATGGATGCTGCAAATTATGTTAATTCTCTGTCGCTGTAAACCTGCAAAACACACAAAGTTGTGAAGAAAAAAAATGCATGGGGGACGACAATGCAATGGAGGTGACTGTGTAGTGAAGCAACATGATAAAATGGCGGAAGCATGGAGGGTGGTGACGAAGAAAATGCAGTGGAAATAATGGCGGAAGGGCTGGCCAGAGTTTATAATGTGGAACATTAAAATATAACATATGAATGTAATGTATAAATGGAGGAGGGAAAAATGTGATGAACATGTGGGATGATGATGTGGAGGAAGACCGGGCCAACAGTGGGGCATGCAAATGATCTAGATCGTCCGATCTCAAGACGAGATCGACGGTTGAAATGGCGTTGGGGGCAATTGCCAGTGGCCCAGGGGTACGATTTCCTTGCGTTAAATCCCGTGCAGCTTTAGAGCACGATAGCCGTTGGATGAAGAGCTTCAGATCGGACGGCTGATGGCGATATCGCTGGGCGTCCTGTTCTGAACAATAATGCGCGATAAACGGCGGTTTTGGAACCGTACGCTGGGATGCGTGGCAGACAGTGTATGGAATCGCTGGCCCAACGAGAATTACCGCCCTCCGCCGAAAGGCGGTGTGATGAATACCGGGCAGTTTTGGAACAGTGTTTTTGGGCGCGGGGACCACATGGGTGAATAGACTGCAGACCGTCGATTTGGTAGAATGATCGGACGGTGCACATATGATTTGGGCGATGAATAGAATGGGCCACGAGCATAGTGTTGATTCACGAAGACCGTCCGATCTTGCAAAGATCAACAACTAATATTTCGCCCGAGCATTTGGTTGATAAGTGCCTAGTTCTTTTGCGCTCGGTTCCAGCACTGGGTTACGCGGAAGAAAATAATAGAGGGGCTACAACCTTAAATATTTTCAAATGTGGGGTTTTCTTCCTTTTATAATGTGATTTGGGAGTAAAAAATGGCAACGATAGGTAGAAAAAGCATTTTTTAGGCCAAAAAGAGAGGGTTTGAAAGGTTTAAGTGTGATTGCTTGCCAAAATTTTAATGAGAGGCTGACATGATCAACACTCTCAAGATATGCAATAAAAATTTCAGTATAATCACAACAACTTTGTAAGAGAGATAAAAAAAATTAGACTTCACATAATGTTTGAAGAACACTCTATGGAAATATTTAAGAGAACGTAAGCTTCTTTCTGGTAACCCTTCATGCCATGATCTAGCTTTCCCTTCCAAGGTAGCCATACAAATTCTCATCAAGAAATCCTCAGGAAAATCAATCTTTAGTTTACATACATGCATGTGAAATCTAACCATATGTAGAACAACCTCATCCTCGTTTCCATCTATGAATTTGGGCAAATAAGTTTTACAATCTATTCAAGGAATTCGATTTGGAAAACGAGGAATGTGAGCATGATTCATAGGATCATACCTTCTAGTAGTGGAATCCATCTTGAAAATAGTGAAATCATCAAGAAATTCTTCAGGCTACTGGTTTTTGAAAAACTTTACATAAATTGAAAAACTTCTTGGTGACTTCAATGTTTTCAAAATGGGTTTATTCTTTTTATTGATCTTTGAGAAGTGGAGTTTCCATGAACACTATGAATTTTTGGATTCTTTACCACTGGAGTCACCAGGTGAATGATTCAACCTTCTTTTTTCTAACCACTGTTCACCATCAGCAATCAGAGGTAATGTTTGTCGTTCTTTCCCAGGGAATGTTTAGCAATCGCTCCCCAACAACGATGCCATAAATTTTATCACTCTCCCCAACTTCCCAAGGCTCAGAAAGGAGTGGAGAAAGGTAACCAAAAACCAATATTTTGGCTAGGCAGGTAGCCCTACCTAACCAGAGAGGGCTCTCTCTATGCACTTTTAAATAATCAATGAATGGCTGAGTACCATAGGATTTTAGGCAAGATACCATAGGATTTTAGGAAAGATATATATATATATATATATATATATAAGCTATAAATGAGTAATTTTTTTGGTAATTGAGATTCTGGATAGAAATAAGAATCAGGGAAACTAAAGCTGATTTCAAAGATTTAATAGCAGAGAACAGAGTGAGACCAGGTAGGTAAAATATTTGAGCATACTTAAATTGTCATTGTGTATAGTGGTAGAAAAGGTAGGAATCTGAATGACCATTTAACTGAATTCATTCCTCAGAAGAAATACACACTTATGAAAATCTTAAGAAACAAAACATAGAAATAATTATTTCTATTTACAAGCTAGTAATATTAACATACAGAAGTTATAATGGAAATGGAATAACATAGAGGAAAACAATTCTCAAAAGAAATACCATTGGAATCTCACAATAGTTGCTGCAACATCTTTGAATTCATTAAAATATGTTTACCATAGCTCCACTATAAATTATGAGACTATCTCACTCAATTATCCAACTTGTTCTACATCTATGAGCTGTGTATTTTTAGATTTACAATGGTCTACCAGAAAGGCTAGAATCTTGAACATCTTCAAGGATAGGGACTTTATTATATTTGAAATAAAATAGGAGGAAAGTTGTTTCTATTTATTATATCACTATAAATCTTTAACTGAGCACTCATCTAAAACTTATAGAACCCAAAAGCCATGGGGATGTGGCATTTTATTATCCTAAACCATAGGTCATGATGTACAGGTTTTGCTGATAGTTGCAAAACATATTGAGTAACTATTGCCTGGTTTTCTGTAAATTTTCCAACTATCCCTTGAATGTTGCGTGTGCCTTTTTGAAACATGATAGAGGTGAGAGTAATGGTGGTGCAAGTTTAATGGAAATCTATTTCAGAGAAACTTTTCCACTGTTCCTTTCCTTTAGTTTCTTGTTTGTCATGATAGGGTTTTGAAATAAACTCGGAAAGAGTGTTGGAGTGGAAAAACCTGTATGGATAGGTTTTAAACCAAAAGGAATGGGCACATGAAATATAGGGGAAGGAGACATGTTGACGGTGGGACTAGTGGGAGGGATCAAAGGAAGAGCAGGAAATATCATGGTTTGGCAGGTTTTGGAGGTGAATGGTGGAATTAATCAGCAAAACAACCCTTTTCTCTTTAATGGCACAACCCTTATGTTTAGTGGAAAACCCAAAATTTTTTGGATAGAATGGCAGGCGACATGGAGTGAGTTATAACAGGAATACCAGTGGTAGGACCTTTTTGTATTACCAAACAAAGGGAGAATGGTTTCAAGGGATATGACAACGGTAAGAGGTTTTGACTGAGGGGGTGTGCGAAATGCACAGAGGATGACACGTAGCAGGAGGAGCGGTGATGAAAACAACTTTTCAAGCCCCCCCACAGTGTTAAAAGAAGAATGGAGAAGGGGGGTTGAAAAGGCATAAGGACCGTTGATTAAAGGGCGGGGAATATCTTGAGGTGTAATGGCTTGTGGAGATTGTAATCGTAAGAACTAGAGCGGGACAAAGGCTGGGGACATAGAATCTGCGATTAGCGAAATGTGAAAAGGTTAAGATGACGTGGTAGGTAGGTCCCACTTTATTATTGCAATTAGGAAAAGGAGGCAAAAGGTCATAAGGCAGAGACAAAAAATGGCGGAAGTGCTATGCGATATATCTCATAGTGCAATTAGGGGTTTTAGGAATATCGCAGTTGGGGACCGGAGGGTTTATCGCATATCGGGGATCGAGCTTTATTGCATATCGGGACTGGAGGGTTATCACAAATTGGGGATGGGAGAGGGTAGGCATAAAGAAAAATATGAAGGATTTGTGAATTGTGAATTTCGATGGGAGTTGAGGTGGCATTAAAGCGGGTCCCATGTTATCGCAATCGAGGATTTTAAGAAGCGAAATAAGTGAATACATAACAAATTTGCGATGTGATATAAGGTAGGTCCCGTCAAAGGTTTTAAAGTGGAAAGTGGAAATGCAATAAGTATAGAAGAATAATAAAGTGGCCCGAAGCATAAGAAAAAAACTTTGAATTGTTTAAATGCTAAAGGAATGTAAAGGAAGTGGGTCCTATCGATATCGCATTCAGGGGTTTGTAAGAGAGGACAATTTTGAAACCAATGAAGTTTGGGATCTGCGATAAGAGATTTGCGAAAAGGTAAGGAGTAAAGGAAAATGGAAAGGTAGAAAGGGGTATATTATATATAATATATATAATATATGATATATGATATATGGAGAGGCCTTGCTGTGGGGGGTGGAGAAGCTTTTTAACAATAAAAAATGAATTTTAATGGTTAAAATGGGTTTTGAATAGAAAATGAGCACTGGACTTTTGGTTTCAGAATAATGAAAGCTATGAGGTTAAATGAAATGAATGAGGGTAGAAAATAAACTTTCTTATCATTACACTTTGACAACAACACTTCTTTCAATTGATCTAAAAAGGCAGATTGATTCCTTGGAGCTTTGACAATCATGGATAAAATGATGAAACAACAAATCAGACCTAGACTCTTTTAGTGACCAAAATTTATTTTGAGAACTTGTTCGAAAAGAATAAATTTTGACCTAAGAATCAATGAAAAAATCCTAAAAGATATATTTTTGATCACTGATATACTGACACTAACAACATGTACATGAGAAGACGACTCAAGTACATTAAATGAAGATCGAACCTAGTTACATTTTCCAACATTATCCTCATTGGGAAGTTCAAATCTCCACACACATTGGTGATAGTCATTCTTCCTATATTATATGGATTCCCTAACCCAAACCAATTCAAGAAATAATGGGTTCATATGTTTCACGATATTGTACATGTAATATTCCAAAATGGAAAAGACAGGAATATAGAACATATGCATAATTCCAACTATGGTAAAATAAAAATTAAATAAGTAGAACTGGAAAAATGTCGGAATACATCAAAACATCATACATATGGGCAAGAAAAAGTCGAACCATATCATTAAGGATCAACAAACAAGGTAAGTACACAATGCTCCAAAAGGAATGCACTCAAGCCACAAGATGGCTGAAATACATTAAAGAAAACTAGCATTGGAAATGTTGTGCTGTTATTGTTGCTGCTGCTGGAAACTATTGCTACTATGAAGCAGAACCATGTGTGGGAGGTTGTTGGAGTGCTCAAAAAGATCAAAAAACCCAGAAAAACCTAGAAATGGTTTGCCCAGATATTGAGTTTTGAATTTCGACCCTTTTTGGGCTGCACACTACACCCTTGCTGGATGAGTTACACACTCCCTGGAGAAAATTTATGATATGGGGCTGAAAGAATGATCTATCTGTTGCAATAGCACCCACTCAGATCACTTACTGAAGGGATTGTCCCTTCTCTCGATTCCCAAGCTCAAAACATGAGTTCTAACTCCTCCACTGAATATGCAGTTGTTACATGCACAACTGTTGGGAAATGATGCGCTGTCTAGGAGGGTTGATGATGTAGCCTGTTGATAGATAATACAATGCTGATCCTAGGCTTACGAAGTGATCCCCAGAGTGAAGGATTAATTCCTAACAAGATTCTAAGCTGAGATTCTTAGAACTTCCTCTTCTCCTCAAACCCTCACTGCAAAATTATGCAACTTCTGTAGGAAATGTTGCTGCATAGGAGAATAGATGGATGTCCTAATGCCAGATATGACAATGAAACTCCTGGAAGACTACAATGGATCCACAGTGTGAAGGGCTGATCCCTCATCAATTTTCTCAGGTTAAGTACTGAGAACAACTTTCAAACTCTCAAACCCAAGTTCAGGAATGCGTAATTCTTGTAGCTAGAAGTGCATATGAGAGTGGTTGAAAGTGGCACTGATTGCCAGATGATGAATGCTACCCAAGAAAACCTTCCCATAGTAGGCACTTGAAGTCCCCCATGGGTAAGGGTGATATTCCCGCTTGGGAACACCCAGTGCTAAACAACATAGCAGACTTAGCTAACTAGCTTAAGCATGCAAATAAATGTCTTACGACACTCAACAATAAAAATCCAGACTCCCCTCCTTTTCTGCCCTCATCTTCCTTTTATGTTTGTGAGCATTCCCTAGCCTTGGCCCACCTCATAATTCCGTTTCGAATGTGGCCACTGGCCTCCATAAATACTGTGTTGTCCTTCATGATCTCCATCACTACTGCAATTACTCTTCATTTCCTCCATCATGTGTGCATTTAATGCACCACTTCCTCCATCAGCTCTGCAATTGCTTCTCCACTATCTCCATCATCTTGCATTTATTCCTCCACTATATCCATCATCTTCCTCATTAATGCTCCATGACCTCCACTCTTTCTGCATTATTCTGCTGCTCCACTACTCCATAATGCTACTCCACTACTCAACTAACCCGCATTCACACTATAGAAGTGGATTGTATTCATCTACTGGGTTTATGGGTCCCTCCACCCTTTTATTTACTTAACTAAATAAGAAAATTAATAACTCTAATATTCCAATTAGCTAATGGAAAATTTGGAATATTACAATCCTCCCCGCCAAAATGTTGCTTGTCCTCAAGCAATTGAAAAAGTGGATGCTGCAAAAATCCATCTCTCTCCCAATTGGCATCCTCATATGGAAGGTTTCCCCATTTTCTCCAATGTGTTGTGAATGTCCAACTCCATAGCTTCCTGTCTAACATGTATAGAATGACCTCCAACTATGTAGCTAGATGCCTCTCCTCATCAATGAGTCCCCAAGTGGAAACCATCTACTATCCAAGAGACTCTTCTCTGCATGAGATATGTGTAGTGTAGTGGTTCCTTCCCCAAGTGGAAAGTCCCAACTCATAAACTATCTCTCTAATCCATGCTACATGGAGTAGGTTGTGTTTCTCCATGCTCCAATATTTGGCCCTGGTGGCCTTGCTTGCTCTAAGCATCATATCAACACTGTGCAAGGTAGGAAATAGAGACATATGGATTGACTTGTGAAATGTCAAACCCTACTCTCCCAATAGCAGCCACTGGAACAATGCCTCTTGCTGCCATACCACATCATCATCATACCAAGTATGGTAGCTATACTCTCTCAAGATAATCCACTAGATCAATGCCTCTTGCTGCCACATCACATCATCATCATACCAAGTATGGTAGCCATACTCCTTCAAGAGAATCCAACACAGCAAGGCCTCCTTCTACCACAACACATCATCATGCCAAGTATAAAACAATGGCATCCCAATCGATACGTGGAATTTCATATGGTGGGAATACTCTCCCAAGAGTAACCAGCACAGCCATGCCATCAACTGCTGCATCTCATCACTACTGTGCAAGGTAGGAAACAATGATATGCCAATGGACATATAAAATAAAATGTCTTGGAAATACTCTCCCGAGAGTAGCCAACACAGCCATGCCTCCTGCTACCGCATCACCTCAGTATTGTGAAAGGTATGGAACATACCAATATGAAATGTCGGGTGGTAAGCATACTCACCCAAAATCATCCAGTGCAACCATGCTTATTGCTGCCCCATGTCATAGATCTGCAAGTAGCTTTTCAACCACTTGCTTATCATATCCATCCATCCATCCAACTGTGGGTGATGACTCATAACATGCACTAGCTCGGTATCCACCCAATGGAGAATCTCCTGCCAAAAAATGCTCATTCAATAATTGTCTCCATCACTATATATGGCCTTGGGAAGACCATGAAGCATGAAGACATCCCAGAAAGATAATCTGATCACGGGTGAAGAGATGTACTGTGTGAAAATGTCAAATAAATGTGCATACCTCAACAGCGGATAAATGTTGAAAATACCACCCGCCACAATCCGATGACAATATTTACACTCCATGATATGTCGAAGTGCATCCTCCTTGAGGTCTCTCCATGATAACCTCTCACCGATGGCTCGGTAGAACCTATGAGGTTATGAATATGCTGCATGTAGAAACTTCTCTTTGAGCTGTGAGGTGCTCATCAATAAGGCTCTATCCTGATAATGGAATATGTTATCGATTACAAGATGTATACCATCTACCATCGGCCCATCCAATGATTCATAGGTGAATCAGTCATCGGAATTCTCAAATAATAACTGGGCCCTCAAATCATCACTACTCCTCAGTGACAACGCTGCTAATCTCGATGATAGTGCATCTGCTGTCTCATGGCCCTCTCCATACACAATGTTTAACTCATAGTCCTGCATTGTACTAATCCACTATTGCTGCCTCTTCTGCAGCTGCTTCTCCTCCTCAAGAAGATGCTGGAGACTATGGTAGTTGGTCTTCACTCGAAATCTACTGCCAATAAAAAAATGCCAAAATTTGACCATTGCATGCATAATGGCCAATATCTCCTTTTCATAAGTAGAATATGACAACTCATGTGATAGTAACTTCCGGTTCTCAAAAGCTATTGTATAGCTTCCTGCATTAGGACTATGCTAATCCCATCCTCAGAAACTCCACACTCCAACCAAAAGTGTTTTTTGTAGCTCAACAATGTCAAAATGGGATAGCTATAAATCTTCTCCTTGAACTAGTGAAGGTTCCTCTACGTAGTGATAGTCTACTACTCCAAATCAACAATGTGCTCTAACCCTTGGTCATGCAATTTCCCTGATGGCATGACCGCACAAATCTCAAGATGATGTGCTAAAATAACATGGGGTGGAAACGTTTTCATACCTTGGATCAACTAATGCTTGGGAACATCTTGAAAAGCTACAAGAGTTACTTCAACCAGTACAATTGCTTCTTCAACTGCTGGTGATGGTGATGGATGCTGCTCTAGTACTGCACCAATGCTGGTATTTTCTTCCTCTTCCTCATCCACCTCCTGAATCATGACTGGGACTCTCAATGTTAAATGCTCAGTACCATCTTGCAAATATGAAAGTGCTCCTCCCACTGATGCAAGTACCTCTGCTGTAGCTTGTAGTGGTGGTAGTAGCTCTTCTCCTAGAGTATTAGAAATGACATCTTCTTTTTTCTCCTCATATACTTCCTCATCAATGTTGGAAAATTTCTCAATGGAAAGTGCCTCTGGTTTTCTTTCGTCAAACCTCTTTACCAATCTTTGAGTGAACTCTGGATACACAGTCACTCTTTCATGTTTCAATCTGCTGAACCACCAATCATTTGCTTCACCCTCAAGGTGCAGCGCTGCAATCTCAATAGCTTCCTTTTCTGGTATTGGGTGTGGAATAAATCATCTAAATTCTCCATCCAAACCTTGGCCATGCTTTTAGATGGCCCATCGAATGTAGGCAGAAAGAATATATTCTGCATATGCCCTCTTCTTCTATTGTTGTTGCGGGCTCTCCAGTTCTCTTTAATCTGGTAAAACTACTGGAAATTTAGATTCTCTCTGAATGCTCTAGATTGAGATTTGTACTCTGCAAGATAATCACTCAGAGTCTCATGCCCCAAATATCATCCATCTCCATTCCATTCATTTCCTTCTGCAAAGGAAAGTGATAAGAGTAGGGCATTGTGGAACTTTCTGCACCACTGGTTGCTTATACTACTGATAGGAAGTACTTGGATATTCTCCATTATGAAACCCTCTTGAGGTTTCCTTTTTCCTTTCCCTTCTCATTTCTTTGATCTCCATGGTGAGATCCTGTATAGGTCTGAAGAGAAGTGTGGAAAAACTCAATCCTTCTGCCATTGAAGACTTCTTCTTTTTCTACTTCTTCTTCTTATTATTATGATGTCATGAAATGTCCACAAGTTGAGCCAAAGATCATGCTCCATTACCACTGTAATATTTCAAAATGGAAAAGACATGAATATAGAACATATGCACAATTCCAACAATGGTAAAATAATAATTAAACATGTAGAATTGGAAAAATTCCAGAATACATAAAAAAATCATACATATGGGAAAAAACAACTAAACCATATCATTGAGGATCAACAACAAGGTAATTAAACAGTGCTCCAAAAGGAACGCACTGAAGCCACAATATGGCTGAAATACACTAAAGAAAACTAGCACTGGAAATGTTGTGCTGCTACTGGAAACTGTTGCTACTATGAAGAAGAGCTATGTGCGGGAGGCTGCTGGAGTGCTCAGAAGGCCAGAAGGAAAAGTTATTAAAATGGGAATATATCTTGTCCCATAATCCAAAAAAAGAAATTAGAACAACATTGTCTTCTCCACTAGGTTTTGGTTCAATCTTGTTTTCCTTTTTCTTGACATTGTTATAATTATCTCACCATTCCCTACTCTAAATTGTGTTTGTCCGGGAAAGGAACAACCTATTCCCATGTATTTTTATATTATCTCTATGTGTCAATGATGAAACATTCATGCATGATTTATGTGACCATTTCAAGGAACCTTTGTATTAATTGTTGCATTGTAAACCCCCTCTTAGATAAGCAATGACATTGGTAATGCTCTATGAGGTATTGGACAAGGGGTTTTAGAGGAAATATTCTCCTATTTCAGGACATTTGATTGTGATACCACTCCCCACCTAATTTCCACCTTTATTTTTGATATATTATCTCGAAGAGAAATACCTAATCAGATAGCCATGCATGGGATAACAAAATTGTTATAAAACAATTCCAAGAAACGTTGGCCGGTTTTTCCTATTAAAGTTGGTATTTATTCCCTCCTCGACAAAGGTCATTCAATGAATGAAGAAAAATATATTAAATAAGTTTAATCTAACTCAATTTATTTTTGTAAATATGACCCTAGTAAGATAATGAGTGCACACCTTAAGTGAGTCATGTATTGAAATAATTATGATAATCAAGATCCTCCTTTTGATCATTGTTCAGAGATGCATTTACTTTTGGTGATGTTATTCTCAAAGTATTTAATTTAAATGATCCAATGGTCAAAATGAACTTTCACTATTATAGAGAAAATTTACATATGTCCTTTCTTCAAGAAAGAGCCACATTATCATATATATCTCTTATTTCTCTTCAAGCTAGAGATATTATTACTCCATTAATTCTTCAAGATGAACCTAGAGGTGATTTTGTTGTGAAACTAACTGATGATAAATGAAGTTCAAAGGATAAACCTCAATAAATTACAAATGATATAATTACAACACATTCAGAGTAATTTGAGGAACATAATTAGAAAAATATGAGGTCAATTCAAAGACAGGTATTTGAGGTTGAAAGAGGAGATGTTGCAGAAATAAGGCAGTTAGAGAAACAACAACTAGTAGAATCAACATCCACCACTAAACAGAGGAAAGTTATAGAGCACATAAAATAAACGAAGCCTAAAGTTAAAAGTGTTGGTCCAAATCCAAATGATCCAAATATCGTAAGCCCAATTAATTTAGCTTAGATAACATAAGGTATCTCTCCCCCAAGTATTGTAATTTCTTTCGCAGTTAATTCAAATAACTTTGCCTCTCTATTTTTTGATGTTGATCAAATGAAACTAGTCACAAAATCGATGATCTCAATGGAGAATTATTATTTTAGTTCTCAATTTAAATTTTTGGTTAAAAGGTCTAAGAAAAGGAAAGAGCATATAACATTACCGGAGGTAACATCAACAATTTGGTATCCTAGTGGTGAACCAACGTAATTAGCAAAAGAAACAACATCTACCCTAGCGGAATTTGCTACAATAAAAAAATGGTATGTGGATGAACTCTCCAAGAAATTATATCAATAAAAAACAAGGTGGTTCTCTGAAACAAGAACTATAGGACGTGGATAATAATCAAATTCCAGAGTTGCAACAAAACATCTGGGAATTACAAGAATTTTTTAGGATTACAATAACGGAAAGTAATGAGAAACATGAAAGATAATCCCAGTTCCAAAAATAATTAGCAGAGACTGATATTAAATTTGAAAATAAATAGAAGAAATACAATAAACACATCTAAATCGAATGGATATGTTGAATAAGGAAACTACAAGCCTAATTGTTTGCAAAACTCATTCTATTATTGTCACTGCTCAACTGAAATAGGTTTAAGAAAAGTTTTATCATATAGCTTTTAATATTTTTGGTATTCATTGAAGACAAGAAGACAAATAGAAGACAAGAATGAAGCCTTAGTGAAGGAAGATGAGGAAATTTCTAATGTTTTTGATAAAATATGCCTATGGGAAATGAAAGATAAATTTTCCAATATAAATAAATTATCCAAACTGATAAAAGAATTATGGATATTTCTTTGAAGAAAAGAAAATACAATGTGTCAAATATAGAGGACAGGCTTGAATAAGAAATAGTTTGGTGTGGTAAAATTTGGAATCATGCATTAAACATTGTGTAAGATTACAAAATGGCATACCTCGAAAACATTGAAAGAGCATTATCTCTAGTCATTTGTCTACAAGGTGTGGAGAAGCATAGGGAAAGGATAAGGAGCAGATTGAGGATCTTTTTGAATTATCTGTTACAAACATTCATAAATATTTCCAAACAACCTTTAAATATATGAACTCTATCTCTAAATTTTCTCCAAAATATAGAACTAAGATCAAACATGTATTGAAAAGAATTGGGCTATGCCACATTATCCTTAGAAATATTAATCTTGTACATATAACTCATAGGCTTGAAATCTTCAACAATTGGATATAGTTACTTTGAGATCATGGGAATGAAACATGTACCTCAAAGGTTGGGACTAACCGATTTCCATGGACGATGTATAAATAATTAAGGCAGTTTCAATAGCAACTTCAACAACAATTCTATTTGAGAGTCTAAATCTCATATGTTTCAACATATTTTATTCTATTTTATTTTCTATATTATTTTAAGAAAATTAGTTGTAAACATTTAAATATGATTTGTAATGAATACTTGATTTATATATAATCTCGTTAAAGAGAGGAGGGGGTCAGTGGTCAATTGGCCAGAGGGTCACCAAAACAGAGGATTCTCCTATCAATTGAATTTTGATCATTTTGAAGATTTGAAGGAATTGTTTTGCTAATTTCATTAATTTGCAATGGATCGTTATGTGTATCATACTATTATATGCATCAATGGTTTCCATTTAATGTGAGAATTGAGATTAATGAATTGTTTCCTCATGTGAATGTTAGCATACTAGTTCCAATATTATAATTGAAATGAGTATTTGTGCATAATGATTTATTTAATTTTTAGCAAATATTTGAATGCTTAAATTAGTCATGTTTTTGTTTAATATCCATACTTCAAAATGGAATTTGTTATCAAAACATCTATCATTCTAATGGATTTTTCTTCAGAAGATATAGATATTTCCGATCAATCATTTTGATAATCTCTAGAGGACATAGAAACTTCTCATTATGTATATCTCGTACAATGAAATGTGCATGTAATATATTAGTATGTGCATTCATGTCTTAATTCGCTATAAGATATGAACTCAATGGATGGTTTCTTATCATGAATTTCAGAGTACTTATTTCAATATTATAGTTGAGATAGGTATTTTTTTTAACAAATTATTTAAGTTTTAGATTATTTATGTATTCTTAATTTAATTTCCTATTTTTTGATATTAATATGGTTCTTGTACAATTGACTCTCATTCCTTAGATATATTAGGTCATTCATTGCATCTTAGATAAAAATGTCATGTAGGATTTAGTTGAGCTTCAACAAAAGTATCCTTTCAAGGATAGTATCTCCCATAGTGGCAAATAGACCCACATACTAGTGGACCTCGCTACACCAAACGAATAAAGATCTAATTGGGACTTTGACTAAGTGTCAATCCCCTGTTGTAGCAAGCAAAATGTTTCTTGTATGTCAACACACCCCTAATGGATTTGACTACCATAATAATTTCCCATAAATGATCCAAATCACACATTGGGTTTGAACATGTGTAGAGAATAACATGAAGTTCCACCCTTGATGGATTTTAATACTAACATCCAATTAGATCAATGACTCATATTAATATCAGATTTGAAGGTGCAAGGGGATTTAGAAACCCATCAACTTCAAATGGTATCCAACCATGCCATGTTTTTTCCAAATGACCCCCTCCACATTCCAACTCAGCCACCAGCTGGCGCTACCACCTGGAATTGTCACTTCACTGTTGATGACACAATATGGAAAATTTTTAATTTTTTAAATTTTATTATTCTCTTTCCATTAGTAAGACTTACTTTCCCAAAATTTCCATCTGCAAAAAATTAGTAGTTCCACCACTAAAACTTACCCATCACTTTGAAAATTTTGAGTATGTAATAATAATTTAAGATATATATCTACCATTCCAGTGGTTTTCATCTCGAATTTGGGAATTTTTCTATCTTCATTCCCTGTGAATTTTATCAAGCGTTTTCCCAAAAATCTCTAACTTTCCTCTATAATTATGTTTGACCCATATGGCCCAAGTGTTGTAATATTTTCATCTAATACCATATGTATCACACACCCCCCAACCACCTATTGGTGCATATTCATACTCATGTTACCCTTGTAACCCAAATTTTTGAATTTTTGAATTTTATTTTATTTAATGTGCATATGATATCAATAACTAAATGTGTTTTACAATGAAATGATATCATGCACATGAATTATATCACATAACTACATCAATGATTTTCTATGCATATGCAACAGACAAAAATACACAATTTTAATTATAACAAAATTCAAATGAATATTAAAAATAGCACTTATATGGTAAAAGTCATTGACTGGATATAAACCTTAGACATTCCTCCTAGTCATAGACCACATTGTTTATTCTCTCTCAACATCGACTCGCCCCCGAGCTAGGAATTCGACTCCATAGGAAAATGATTTTACCCAAGCCAAGTGCATACTATTACCATACATACCGTGGTTAAGGTAAAAAAACCAATAATCTCTAACCAATAGGATCACATTTCTCACGAGCCTATAATGCTCCCTCCCACCCCCTTGGATCAATCTAGTCGAAATGGGAGGTGTTACTTTTAACCAACCCAACTTCCATGGTCTCATATTCGAGAACTAAAATGATTAGGAAATAGGTACATTACATGGGGAAATCCGTGTGCAATGAGAATTTCAAGCACGGTTTGGGGAGAGATTTCTCTCTCTTACTGATACTGAAGGAGCATATCATCCACTCCATCCGACGATATGGAAATGGGGTTACAAAATTTCTTCTTTCTCAAAGTTAGCAAAATTAACTTTGGATAATACCAATGCATCCAGATCATCAAGAGCTTTTTGGTGATATAAATTTCATTTCAATCCAATTACTGGATCAAGATTCATGCTCTTTTAAAGATCCACCAATTCAATAGTGTCATGTGGCACTAGCATGGAAAATTGTTAAACACCTTGCAGCTCAAGGTCGCGACATGACCGTTTGGATTTTATCAACAGACTATATTCATTTCACCCCCCACCCCCCACCCTTTCAAAAATTAACATGGGGGGGGGGGGTCTACTATTTGTCACATATGCAACTATAACTCTCATAGGTTCCCCCTTATCTATTTTATTCACATGGCCATGTATAAATTGTGAGCGCTCCTACCCTCTTGACAATTAACAAGGGGGAGGGGTCCATAATACATTAGTTGTTGTACATTAGTTGATGAATAATTTCTCATCTAGTTCTCTCTATTAGACTGCACCAATACTTCAGACGCACCACAATGAACTTTCCACTAGACAAAAATTGCGACAGAGACTTCTCTATCAATGGATGCTAAATTTAGTGTTGTGCACTCTATTATTTCATGCCAAACCCTAAGGGTCATGCCTTGCTTACGTCACAAATATTTCACTGTACCTTATAGCATCCTATGATGGTTTCATGAGTCATCCAAAAAGTTCCCCCTTTGCACTTCAAAAGAGCCATGTCTTCCCAACACATGTCACATTGACAATGTGCCACGTTAGTAGTCTTTCCACATCATTGATCCATGTCATCTGAAATTCTAAGTGGCATCCACATAACCATACCTATTATATGTGGAATATGCCACCTTAGCTTAAGCTGAGGGTCCCACCAAGTCCTAGTCCTCCATGAAAATTAACAATTCCACGTTATACCAATTTTGGGTCAAGGCTAGGTTTCTCAGTTATGAATAAAATTATTTCTCCGTCTCTCGGGACATAGATTTTCCCATCCCACCACCACGCCACATTGCCAAGACATAATAATGTCTTATGGCCAAATCAACAGTGCTGAGATGTGAAATTTCACATATGATAATGGGGATAGTCTTGTCTTGTGCTCTCCGTCAACTTCATGTTTTCTATAAATAGTGTAAGTTCCCTTAGAGGGATCATATAGCATTGGGCACGCCCCACGTGGTGCAAATTAATGCTTAAGTAAGGTCATTAAGTATCCAATTAACCATTGGATACTCCTTGATCTCTAATTTCTAGAACTACCACTGCATCTAATATATCTCTTTCATTGTCACAATTGACTAAATTCTTCCATTGTGCTACCTTCTTCTTATGCTTCTTTCCCATGATTCCTTATCTACTCTCAAGCGATAAAGATTTACTAGAGAGACCTACTTTGATACCAATTGTTAGGAAAAATATTGGGGGGGTAGGTGAATAAATATTTTTAATTCACTTGAACTTTTAATTTCAAATTTAGAATTTTGTATGCTACTATAACTCAGACAAATAGTGTGTGTACGTGCCTTCAGTGAAATAAAACTTCATATATCTATATTACTTAATTTTCATAACTTCCATCAGATGATTAAATTAATCATTACATTATTAATTCATTACCTATTCATTATGTTGTAGATAACATACAAATCATAACACAACACATCAACACATATGGACACCGAGATTTTAGGTGGAAACCCAATGTGGGAGAAAACCATTGTTATTGTCGTCTCTGTCTTATTCTCTTATTATAATGAAAAATCATTCATTACATCATGGTATTGTACTATCACATATTTTTTCCAACACATAGCAATCCAGGAATCATCAAGTATTGATTTTTATTTTAATTGTAGATGTCATGATAATTTTATGAATGATTTCCCATTCCCTTGATCTGATGATGATAATGAATCAAGTGAAATTTCTCTCATGGGTAGAAGTGAAATTATTCATTCTACAAAGAAACCAGACTAAAAAATAATGGCCCTAGAAGCAGAGATTAAAAGTATCACAACTGAGAATAGAGATCGTCAAAAGTTACTACAATTTTTTGATGAAAAGAAGAAATCCTACAAAGAATTAATTATCAAGTTAAAGACTAAACTAGAGGAAGGAAGAAAACTTGAAGAAGGAATGATGAAACAGTAAAGGAAAAGGAATATTAACGTAAAAAATTTGAGGATTAAGTAGCTTCAGTGAGACATGAACTCAGAAATCAAATCTTCCAGCTATAGGAGGCAACAAAAACTGAAGAAGATGCAACAATCAAGGATCTTAAAGAAAGAACCAGTTACTTTGAAGGACTTGAAGCAGATATAATCTCTCGAATACAACCTTGAAAAGTAAAACAAACGATATGAGGAGATACTTCAAGTATTTGGGGGACTATAAAATGATCTTAAAAAGGATATCATTGAGTTGAGAAATCAATTGGAAAAGACAAAAGGAGAAAAATAGGTTGAGGTAAGTATGCTAGAAGATAAATTAGCAGAAAAGGATAAGCAATTGAGATTTCAAGATATCTCAAAGGTATTGGATAATCTTCTTAACAATCAAAGGTCTCCCTCAATAAAATACAGTCTTGGATTTCATGAAACTATAAGAGGAGAATCCAATTCAAAAGCCTATTCAAGCAATCTTGTGGTTAACAAATAAAATTTCGATAAAGAATCAAAATGTCAACCAAACCAACAACCAAGAAAAGTGAATTTTCAAAGGAAATCATTTTATCCTAACTTAGAAGTAACAATCCATTCTCTCCTTTGGACAATGATATTGAATGTTTTAAATATCATAACTTTGGACACATTGTAGCCAATTGTAGAAGCAGATTGACATGAAGATCATCAACTCCCAAGTACTCAAGTTTCTTTAAGGGATATTGCTTTACTTGAAACAATTTTGGTCACATAGCTATTGATTGCAATAAGAAAAATATGAAGCAGAAATAAAATGATTCTTCTGCTGCCTTCTCTATCATGTAAAGTGTTATAAATGTAACAAGTTTGGACATCTAGAATAATAATGTTGGAACAAGGGAATGAACACATATGAAAAACAAAACACGCAAAAAGACAAGAACATTGTTGGATACACCAACACTCCTCATACTAAGAAAAAAAAATAAGAACAATTAAGGTGTGGCCTTGATCTATGTGCATTTGAAGAATAATATCAGTGGTACACTCAGATCAAATGCTCTCATCATATGTCTAGAAATAAAGAAAAAAATATATCTCTTAATAAAAAAAAGAGTGGAAATATTATCCTTGGAAATGGTTCATCTGCAAACTTGGTAGTAGGAATGGGTAATGCTAATATTGATGTTAAGAATAGAGAAGCAACTAATGTATTATTGGTTGAAAGGATAGATCAAAACATTCTAAGTGTAGGACAAATAGTTGATTAAGGAAATGTAATTATCTTTACATCAATGTTATCACTGGAAAATTAGACAAGAAAAAGACATTGTGAAATTTCAAGCAGAAGGATTTACAGGGTTGAAAAACATTAGAGAATCTAGAAAATTTAACTTTTTATAAGGTAAAGAGAAAATTTATCAAATTGCGCATAGAAGACATTGGAAAAATGTGCTCAGCACACACTTTTCTTCGATAGCAGCGCAGGTCTCCTCGGCTTTCCCTCAATAAGCCGCACGGTCCTAGGTATGGTGGATGGTCACTATCCGAGACCACTTTGCACACTTCATGAAGAATATTCTCCACTTTAGGCCGCCCAAGGAAAACTGCTAAGAGCCACCTTGATACCTCAAGTGAGCACACAATAGAATCAACCACCACTCTTGGGTCACTATCCACAATTGTACCAAGAGAGGGAAGAAGATTTGAATTTTGCCTATAAAATACCACCATGAGAAGAAAAATTTAGAACACATTGTTATGTTGGGAAAATTTCCCATGAGAAAACTAACAATGTGTTTGTTCAAGCAGCAAGAGAGTGAAGGGATTCATTTTTTGGCCATCCAACATCTCAATCCCAAAGGAGAAGTGCATCAGTTGTTCGATATCTGATCACTCATTCGAGGAGAAGAGAGAAGCCTGCAGACAACTTAAGGGGAGAGCACTCCTTGCTTTGAGTATTAGAGCTCCATAGCTCTAAGGACTCATTGTGAGTGTTTTAGCGTTCTACCTCTTTTTACCACCAACGACTAATAAAAGGGGATTCATTCTTCGTTGGTATTATTAGTTCATTTACTCTATATTGAGCTTGTTTTATATGTGTATTTTTTGTTTCTTGTTTCCTCCTCTTTTTGTAGTATGCTATGTTTTATAACTAGTTTTCTACATGTTATGATGCTTCACTAACCATCTAACAACCCATTTTTTCCCCGCGACATTTCTTGTAGGATAGCAATCACTCCTATCAAGCACTGGTGTTTTTTGTACACTAATGTACCAAACACACCAACACAAGATTGGTGACTCCACTTATTTTTTGTCTTAAGCTAAGTGGTTGTGGTTTTGCAGAACCTCTTTTCTGCTCAGGATTGCTGCAGGACTAGCTATCCTCTTCCTCAACTTCACTCATTCATCCTCTGTGAAGAGATTCAGTTCAGAAGAAGCATAATTTTAATGTGCAAGAAAAACGTGGGCATTCAGTTCAGATAGATGTGTAGATCCGCACACGTTTAGCTCAGATAGACGCGCATAGTCATGCACCTGCGTTGAAATATTCCGCGCGAAAACCAGTGAGTCATTTTTTCACTTATTTTCTCCATTTTTCGCAAGTGTAAAGTGACTAGCAGCCCATAATAAATTTGTCAACACTATGTTATGGTGTCCCTTGACTGTTAGGACATGTTTTTAGTTGAAATTTTTCTTAGCTATTGCATAGTTCTAATTTTTAGTTTATTATCACAAATTCACATAGTTTAATTAGGAGACAAGTAAGTGGTTAAAATCCACCCATGCTCTATGAATGAACTTATTAGCAATAATAGACACCAAACACATAGGTAATTAGCAAGAAGTAAGTGGCCCATATCCACGCATGCTTAGCTAGTTTCCAATTTTTCCATTTTTGCTTTAAGTTTAGTTTAAATTTTGCATTAGGATTCGGGACTAGGATAAAATTATCTAAGAAGGCAAGTAATGTCTGTTACCTTTGCGCCTCTTGGTGACCCTGGGCATGCATATGAACGTTCTATTTTGATAGTTTTCCATCTCCCTATAGTGCAACATTAGTATAAATAGGAAAAATTGTAAGCGGCCCATTATCCGCACATCATTTACTTTTTGAAAGGAACAATCAAAACATAGTTTAATTAGGAGGGAGTGTAAAGGATCACCGCATATCCGCATTATAAAAACATTGTGATTGTAAAATTTCTCGCATACATTTCCACGCCATAAGAAAAGTAAGAATCCTTAAAACTAACCATTAATTGAACACATTAAATCTCCCCACAGGGGCCACAAGATAATTAATATTTCAGGTTAGGACCATTGGGGGTAGGCATCCAATAATCCGCCATGGTCAGTTTACATTCTTGAAACATAGAAGTTTAATTTGTAGGGAGCTTTAAACATGTCTATCCACCCACGAAAAATAATTCCCAAGCGTCACAGAGATCCGATTTAGAGGGGTTAAGCTTAGGCCCAGTGCGTGCGGTACTATTTGGGGCTATCTGACCCATATAGTGCTCGGTACTGGTATTTGAATACCAAGAAATTCAAGACTCAAACGCTCATGTGGGATGATGGTACTTAGTGGAAAAATATAAGTAATTCTTCCCTATAGGTGACGGTGCAGGCAACACTATATCCTTTTTCCGTTACCTTGGTCGATTCTTCGGCTACTGGAAAGCATCGCCATTTCTTTCGGGACGTTGGCCCCAATACCCACCAGAAGATATCTTCGTAAGGCCCAATTAGAAATGAGAGTGTGAGGACGATTAGATATTCTAGGATTTTTTAGTATCGTACGCAAAACTGTAATATTCCCAAATGGGAATAGCAACAATACAATGCAGAATGATGGAAAATAATGTAGATCATCATTTATAAAGTAAGAGGAAAATATGGAGACATTTCATTTGTTATTACAACAGCAAAATAGATGTTAAATATGGCCCATAAGATGCATAACAAGAAAGGAAAGTCTCTAATGAATAAAATCCCTCAATATGAGGTGCTGCAACCATATATAAAAGCTGGAAAATCTTACAATGTTATTTTATTGGCTCTGCAACATCTATAGATTATACATCAGATCTAGAGCTACTATGTACATAAAAATTTATATCTATACCAGTTCCATGCACTATACAAGCTCCTCTATAGAATCCCCTTGGGCTTTTCAGCAAAACACCAATTACAAGATGTAGATATGAGATCTAAGATTGCAGATCTACTGAAAAATAAAAATATGGAAAGTGTGGTTGAACTGATATAGGAAACAGAATAGCCTCCTCCAGTAGATCTTCAAAGTGAAGGGCAGATTCCCAACACCAGAAAATCAACTCTCCAAATGGTGTGCTAAACCACCTTGCAACTGTACCTACAGAAATAATGCAGATATGGAAGTATATTGCGTTGTAGGGATCAAAATAAGGTTGGCCTCATGTCAAGATCTGAAGATGATGCTCAAGCCCTCCAATATTGTCCTCCCAATGAAGTAGAAACCTCCTCCATTGAAAAGGAGCACTGTAATGGTCTAGATTTGAAAGATCTAGCCTCCACTTGTTGTAGCTTGCAAAACAACCAAACCCTCAATAGGATTTGTGTTGTAGTTGAAAGAAGAAGCTTGGCCCTAAGCCAGATAGTGGACAATGCAATACAAACTCTCCTAAGAGCTACTTAATGGGAAGAGGTGGGATTCCCGATCAGGAACACCCAATGCTAAACAACAAGAGAAAGATATATGTCTAAACAGACCATATATTCAGAAAAATATCATATACATCAACAACCTTCTAATTTTGCCATCCCCTTCCTTTTATAAGACAAGAGCTTGAAAAACCCTAAACCACTTCCAATGAGATTGCTTCTTTCACACAAGGCACCTCCATCTAAAAATGTGTTGTCCCTCATTGATGGCCACTCCTCCATGACAACGTTGTAGATTTGGTCAAGGTTGACCCAGTCAAAATGCCCAACCCCTTTCACACCTAAGGGTGCTTGATTTGATAGCCAATATTTATCCTTTTCACATTTAGCATTGATTTATTGATATTTAAGGAGTATTATGAACCTCCTTTTCTATTTTATTATTTAAACAAAGTAATAAAACAAAATTGAATTTTCCAATTAGCTCATGACTAATTTAAGAATATTACAAAAACAATCAAACCACATTTTTTTATTGACTGATCACATAGGATTAATCTAAAGGGAAATTAACCTTTTATTTTCGCTTCGTTTTATGTATGTGATCACTTTTTTCTTTGATAAATAATCTCTATCCTCTTAGAAAACTAAAAAATATTTCCAAAATTAAACCGAGTTGACACCATAATGGACGCAATTGGACCTCGTCGATCTAGACATTTTTTGGACCTCACCCCATTATGGGGAGGAGTGCCAGATCTTTCACCATTCAGGCGTCAAAGATGACACACATCCACCCTTATCGGTTCATCCTTTATCGGGGCGTCTTTTGTTGGGCACCCCCAAGGGTCACCCAATTCCACACTGACGGAAACCCCCTTAGGGTCACCACACACCACTCCTCCCACAACTCCCAAAGGGCAGAGGAGTGATACCCATTTGGGGTGCCAACAGAACACATAGTAGGGTACGTCACAGATAAAACCCATACAAAACTAAAAACCTATGTTTTCACAGTCTACAATGGCACTCAACACTCAATTACCTTTCCTAGCATCTTTAAACTTCCCTGATATATCAAAGTTAACAATGATCCTATTGCACACAATCCCATTTCCCCCCCATGCCCACGAAGCTCCCTTCAGACATTCCAAAATTTGAAGGGAAGCAAGCGAAAGTCCCTGGAAATCATGTAATGAATTTCCACCTATTGCATTTATCAGATAGTATTATTGATGATACTATTCGATTATGACTATTTCAATGCACCTTAACTAGATCAGCCACGAAATGGTATGTGGAGTAACCTTCTCCTTCACATGGAACCTTTAACAACCTTGCTACTGTGTTCCTCACATATTTTCAGTTACCCATCCACCACGATTCCAGAATGGAGTTACTAATGCATTTTAGGAAAACGCCAACTGTCCATATCTAGGACCATCTCCACAAATGGCAGTGACTTTGTAGTTTGTGTAAAGTCAAACTCGACGATCGAGTTCTATTGGACCTATTCCTGAAAGCTCTCACAACAAAGATTTCAAAGGACGTGGCAACTCAAGGACTTAATTCCAAAGAGGATGCCATTAGAAAAGCCCAACAACTCGAGCTCATATAAACTCAGTCAGGATACATCTATAAGATACTACCTGACGCCCCGTGCCTGAAAACTTATAAAGAATTACCAGGCGCGTCAAATACTGCAAACTTGTTGATAGGGTGACTGACCCAAAGTCACCTAGGCAGTAGTATCTTGTACCCCAGTTACGCATATGATTCTAACCCATCCCAAAACCAGGTTACCATCAGAGTCATTGTGCACCTCTTCAAAACATAACCAATAGGGCGTCATTGTACCATCATCAGCAAGGAGGCTCATAACCTCCTGCATAGGGGACCTAGTACGCAGTTAAGAATGCTGATGGAAGAGCTCCCCCCCAGTAACAAAATACAAACCAAGGATAGGGACCTCAATATTCCCACTCCCTAGCACAAAACCCACCGATGCAAAATAATGCACCAGTGAACTTCGTGCAACCTTCCCAGGCCCAACCACGCTATTCATAGACTAGGAGAATCATAGTCATCCTCCTAACACGGAAAGGAAAAAACAAAAAAATAAACAAAAGGGAGATCCTGGATAGGGGGGCAGTAACCAATAATTCCCTCTGCGATTTGAGGCTGGGGGAAACCCCAACCGAAATCAAAACTAGGAACCAAATAACTCCCAAGGGCAGAACAAGAGAGCTAATATTTGGACCAACCACTCTTGCGTGATTTGTGGTGAGTATGGCCATTACACTCATCACTTTCATGAACTCCTCGAGCTAAGGAAGCTTCAGGGTAACCCAAGATAAGGGGAACCTACATAGAAAACAGCTGTAATGCAGGAGCCCTTCCCCTGCTAAGGGACGGTTAGTTCCCAACATCAACAACCACCCCTCGATGATTCTAGAAACAACAGCCATGAAATTTATATGACTGGTGAAGAAATGTTCTTTTAGACACGAAATCGAAGCTATGATACCCCGCCAAACACCAGTTTGTCAAGGGATGGCACGAGTGCACCTACTGCACCGTTGACTATATCGAAAATGCCTATTGAACCCCTGCCAAAAATGGCTAAGGGTCCAACAAGGTGAGCATGACACCACTCCAATGCGGCCCATAATTATATAACCTGTTGATCTAAATTGAGTTGTATAGTTTCCTTCTTTTCTTCAATAAATTGAATAAAATTAGGGTTTATTACACTATCATAGATTGAATTTTTAGATTTGGTTCTAAATAAAGAATGCTCAAATGATAAATAAATTTGAATATCATGTATGCTTGATAACTCTTTAGGAAGTGAATTTTCTTTGATTAATTGACTACTACTTCCTAGATTTTCTACTTTTTTAGGTTTTCTTAAAATTCTGTCAGGATCATCAAAAATTATAGCAAGTTGTGGATCAGGATGAGCCCTGGTATAGTATGTTCTTTTAGAAGCCATAATTTTAACTTTTAATGATAATTCTTACCAACTATTTCAAATCTTAATGCAAAAAGTGAAAAGAATGGTCTCTTTTAAGATATGTTTTAACTGAGGACTGATTTCCCCAGTATGGTCACCAGCAGTTATCTCTCCAAAATTTCCAAGGGTTGTTATTTGTGTTTAAAGAAATATTAGAGGTAACTATCAACCACTTTTGGAGATCAGGATCTAGCATTCCTAATGCTCAGAGAGGGCTCTCTCTTAATGATTTATCTATGTTGTTTTAATTGATTTTAGGCTAATTATGTATGAATGATTTGGTTTTATTTTTATTTGTTGGTGGAATTACTGATTTAGATGGATAGGTGCTTTTCTATTTTCCATTGGGATATGGAGTCAATATATCAATAAAACAGAACAGAATCAAGTTCTAAAGGAAGTGTTACAGGGCAAGGTAGCTGAGCAAAATCAGATCTTAAAGGCTTAATCGTGAAGTGGTTTTCAATCGAGATCAAGGAGAAGTTAAGGATTCCTTAAATCGGATAATGAAGGAAGGTGAAGAAGGTCAATCGGGGTCAAAGAGAAATCAAGGATTCTATAAACCAGATTTCAAAAGAAAACATGAAAATGAATAATAGTTCAAAACATAGTGTATTTAAACAAGTTCTACAATAATATTCCTGTTATAACATTAAAATTTAGAAAACATGCAAGTTTATGGAATACTTAAGAAAATAACATGAAAAATTGAAATATACTTCACTAAAGTAGATCAATACATGAATCTTGTAAAGAAATGCCTTTATTACTTGTCATGTCTGTCAACTTGGAAAAAGGTACATTAAACCCTCAGGTAGTAGATCAATTCAACTATAGAAATATTTAGGAATCCACCCTCAATACTTAGAATTTATGAAGTCTTTATACAAAAATTAATACAAAATATCCTATCAACTGATTAGGATTTAACTAAGGAAAATAAATTATCTTCATGTAAGAAGATAGATATACTTATTAACTGAATGCAAGATGTCCTTGTTTTATTGATTTGTTGTTTGTTTCTTTGATACTTGTTGTCTTTCACACTGTCTTTCATCTGAATTTTCTTTTAACTCTGTATTTCTTCTGTTTTATCTGTCCTCTCTTTAACTCTGTGAATTTTCTTCTACCTGACTGCTCTGTCTTCTCTTTAACCTGTGCATTATTTCCCCTATTTTTACTTTTACCTGTCACAGTAAATCACACCATTTTTCCCAGGCTACTTCATCTGGAAGTTTCATTTTTACCATCCTCTTGTAAATCTCATCAGCCTCAGTATACTTGGAAAATGTAGGCTTGCTTACAAAAATATGATTTACCTCATGGTGGAGGTAAAAGAGATTTTCAAAATTCCGAAGCAGCACTTTGCCTGTGGGAACTCCTTTCATTGCTAAAATTTTGGAAGTCTCTTTAGCTACTTCTCTGATCTTTTTATCATAGTCTTCATGCCTCATTAGTTTATCATTAATCACCAAAGGATTAGGCAGACCTTTCTACCTCAAAACATCAAATTTGTTCATGAATTTGTTCACCGCTAGTTCCATTGTTTGGCATTTGTCTTCAAGTTGTATCATTAGATTTCTCTTGGAAATCACCTTCTTCACCTCTAAAATATTCTCTGTTCTGTCTGTTATCCCAATTTCTTCTAATTCCTGCTTGTTTTTAGAATTTAGGAATTTTATTATCTCTGTGGCTTCCTCTGTTTTCTTTCCAAGCTCTTCTTTGACCTTTTGGATTGCATCACTAGCTTCTTTTATCAATTCCTTCTGTTCAAATATTACCTGCATAGAAGGCCAAATATCATTAACTGAGTTAATGATATTGGCCCACAACTGTTGTTTTTCTTGGGTTAGTGGCTCTTTCAGTGATAATTTATTTTCTAACTTATGAATTCTATCAGTCAATCTGTTTTTTCTGTGATTATGCTTTATACATTACTTGAGACAATTTCTTTTCATCTTCTAGATTTTTTACTTATTCTTTGAGCCTATCGATCTCAGTAGCTTGTATTGACATATCCTTTCTTTAATCAATTTACTTGCCTCATCATTGGGATGGGCTGTTGGTACTGCTGATGCTGTTGCTGATGTAGTAGCTGGTGTAGTTGCTGGAACTTCTGTTGTCACTAGAACTGTTGTAGAAGTTGGGACTGTTGTGGATAACAGAGCTGATGTAGAAGCTATATGAATGGAAATAATAGGAATTGCTTCCATGTTAGCTTTCTTTTCCTACACTAATTTTTCCATTTTATTTTCCATCTCTTTCAATTGAGCTGTCAACTGAATGATGAGATTCATCATTCCATCCTTCTGATTTTCATTTTCCAAAACTTCTTTAGTTTGTGGATGCTCTGTTGTAGGTAAATTATGTTGCTTCTTCAATGTGGCTATGTTTGCATTATTCTTCTTGATAAGCTCTTCTGCTACTTTGATATTCTTTGGATCATATCCAACCTCCATGACCAATCCTTCAAGTGGTTTTATTTTGTTATAATTCGCCTATGAAGAAGCTTTCTCTAGCTTTAACTGTGTTCTTATATTTTCTAGAGAGTTCTGAAGCTTTTGTACAGTTAAAGCTTTGTTTGTCATAGTGGAATATATCATTTCTCCAGCTTGTTTATGAAATTCAATTTGATCTATGGGATGCACATCTTTAGCGAGAACTTCAAAGGTTGTTTTATTGTAATCTGTTGATGATTTTGGAGCCTGCACTGTTGGCTATAAAAATTTCATTTGCATCTTTCTAGTTTTCTAATAAAACGCTGAAAGGAATCTGTTTTGGTCACTGGGAGGTTGCTTCCAGTACTGGGCATAAGTTACAGATTTCAATGCTTCATTCTTGATTTTAATTCCTTTTTATTTTTCCTTTATATCTTTCTCTTTATCCACTAGTTTTCTTGATGATGAAACCTTTGCACTATGTTGTTTTTGAATTATTTGTGCACTGGAGGTTGATGGTTGATGTGTTTCTTCTTAAACTGCTGGAGGTGCATTATCTCTGACCACTATATCTGTATCAATGACTTCAATTGTATCAACTATTTCTTCCTGTTCTATCACTGGATTTAGTTTTTCCTTTTTCATGTACATTAGCTTGAACTTGGTATTAGAAGTGGTATTTGCAGAATAAGAGCCTTCCTCTCTTGACCTCTTTGAATTCTTGTCCTGTGGGGCTGAAGTAAGCAGGATGGAACTAGTAACAACCTTCTTCTCCACCTCTTGTAAAGTATTTTCCAACCACTCTGACTGGTTGGAATACTTTTCAACGTAATATTCCAAATCTGGAATTTTCTGCTCCATCGGGAATATCTTAAGATATTCCAAGATTCCAACTCCAGGAGTATTAACAATCAATACTGAACTATCTCAGAGATTTACTGCTGGGGAATTCACTGGATATGTCACCTTCACAAGGAAGGGTGAGATCCAGAGGTTACCTGGCCCACTAGTAGACTCTGCCAATAGAACTTGTAAAAAATAATATTTCACTTCAAGGAATTTCTGCAACAGTGCCCAAGAGGACACTGTATAAGGAAGCCCATGTGAAAATAAGGCAATCCAGTGATGGAATGCCTTAGAATATATCTGATACAAACTCTTTGTAGAATATAAGCTCAAATAAATAACCCTAAGGGGGTTATTCAGATCTCCCACCAACAAGTATACCAAAATAATGCTCAATGAGAGAACCTTCAGCTGTATTAAAACTTCAATATGTAACAACAGTGAAATAATGCCTCATGTAATGTAAGAAGAGTGAAATCTGATACATAAGCTATAGCAACAAATAGAATACAAATTCCTTGAGGAAAATGCCTCTCAAGGTGAGATTAAATCAGCCTCAAGGGGAAATGTACATAAAACAAGAGAATACACTGCTACATAACCCAGCAACTTAATGATTGCACAGTATATGAGGGAAAATGACTGAAAACTGATAAATATGAGATGATATAACAATATGTTCTCAAATAAAGATGGGGGAGCAAGATCTCAACCCCAGAAAACATTATTACAACAATCCTCCAAGGGATTGGCTAAAATACATAAAACAGGAAAATGTCGGAGTTGCAGTGTAGCTGCTGCAAATCAAATATAATAAAACACAAGAGAAGGAAGTATATGTTTCAATAAATAATGGTACCTCCTCCAATGATCTCCAAAGTGAAGGGGCTAATCCCCTTACTGAAGATTGCACTCTCTAGTGCACAAAATGAACTCCTCCTGCAAACCCTCTCTAAAAATAATGCTGTAAGAGGAAGGGACTGCGCTAGGAATGAGATGAAACAATGGCCCAATGCAAAAATCTACAATATAAGCTCTGATATCTCCTTTTATGACATCCTAGAGAAAGAGATGGCTCCTCCTCTACAAAACAAGCTCCGGAAATGAGATGATGAAGGACCCTCACTGCAACACCAACAACTCCAACGTTTCTTGCTCCAAGAATAACGCATTAGCTGCAAATGACTGCTTTGGCCTCAAGCCAAGATGTGAGGAATATGAAGAACAATCTCTCCATGTCCTCCCATGGAAGAGAAGGGCATTCCCAAACATGAATACCTCTTGTGCTAAGCAGCACAAGCTATCTCAGTTGAAGAGAGCTTCAACTTCAAAATTATTTCTCCAAAGATGACCCCAACAATGGCTCTCCTTCATCCTTTATGCAAGGCATGCTTCCTTGCCATGGACCCCACTTACATTAGGGTTTCTCCCATTTCAAATTTCCCTCCATCCAACTACGCAATATTATTATGCAAGCTTCCCCTCTTGGGTACGTTGTTGACTTGGGTCAACCATGGTCTAGCTCACTTGCTTTTGGCCCTTTTCACACTTGGGGCTGCTAACTTAAGCCACTTAAGTGAATTTTTGCACCTTAGGAGTGTTTATTAAGTTGCTACATGGGATCCCTCACCCATTTTATTCCTTTTATTAGAATAAAGGCAAAATTAATGTTCCAAATACTTTATTGAAAAAATTGGAACATTACAGTCCTCCTCTCCCAAAACTTGCTGTTCCTCAAGCAAGAGCAAGGATGAATTGAAAAAATTCCTCCACTCAAGGCATGGATTCTGAAATACCCTCATGTGGATCCTCCATCCCCAAGCAATCAACCAAGCAAAATGAGTCACCCTCCAACTAGGTAACTCCTGAAAGTACTCCTCCACCTTGTGCTCATGAGAAATAGGTGGGCTGAATTTCTGAGCTTGGTAAGATTCATAGCCTACCCCATGCTAGCCTCTGCTCCACTTATGATAAGTGTGGAGTGAAATCTAAACATGGGTTGCAATAGTGTTGCCTTCAAGAGGTAATATAAAGTCTAGATCCCCAAGGATCTCTCCTCCAACGCTGCAACTCAAGCTAGAAAAAATCATCTCATATGTGATGATTTGGAATTCATCATCATATGGCATCCAAACTTTCATATGGTTCACCTCATGGAAGAACACATGGCTGAAAATGGTGACCATATCATCTCTCATATTTAGGAGCATATAACACTGCAAAAAAATGAAGTGTTCTCCCAAAAGACACATCCACCCAATAAAGTCTCTACCTCCTCATGATACATATGGGGGGATGCCTGACTGATATATAGCTGGAAAGCAAATGGTCTCCAAAAAGAGACCCAAGCCACCCCATCAAACATAAAAACCACAATGCCTCCTCAAGGAACTAAACTCTCCAAAATAAACTTGTTCACATAGAGAGCAAGAGATGAAGCTTGGAAATCATGGGCTGCCCATTGTTTCTCCTGAAACATACAACTTGAAAAGTAGGGAGAATCATACTCTGAATGGACATCTTCAATTCATTTCCCCCCTTCAAAATAGTGCTTCCTCTGAACAACATTCTACTAGTAAAATATGGAAGCATAAACTTATGAGATGAAGGAGGTGAAATATAGTTCCATGTATGGAACCAGCGCAAGGCATCATTAGCCTACCTCAATATATGATGAAAAAAGTATCTTTTTAGCCACTTTTTTTCTGCCACATTCATCCTACAATATGTGATCATGAAAACATACTTTGGTGCCAAAGGTGCACACCAAAACCCATGTGCCTTTCCCCCACAATCCACTGCTAAAATAGCCATCATTTTTGCTGCAATGAACCATAAGTACAACAAAACACAATGTGCAAGAAGGAAGGATCCCTCTTGATCTGATGTTCTGCTCATAAAGATAAGAGAGTGCAAAGCATGTAACAAATAGTTACCTCCCTCATCATGTACTTTGGCCTTTGAGCTGAAATGGCTCAAGTGAAAAGTCCCCCTTACTGCAACATAGTAGGGGAGTGGTTGTGCCAACCATCTCATCATCGTTTGGGCTATGCATCTGTCAATATGCTGATATGAAACCATTAAGATTCCCTCCCAAGTGGACTCCTCCATCAATGAAGAATATGCATGAAAATGCATGAAAGAAGAACCCATAAATACTGCATGTAGATCCCTCTTCTTGTGCTTGTGAAACCAAGCCAAGAAAGTCAAAATGTAGTAAGGAGTGCTCTCCTCCCTTACTCCTTCATGCTCATCACCTACATGCCTCCAAAGTACATCACTTGTGAAGTGTCTTTGAGAACACTCCAACAATTAATCCAAGCCTTCAAGTGACAGCGTTGTTGGTCTTTCAAAGTAGGGCCACTATCATCTCAAAGCTCCCTTCTTTGACATGAATCTTGCCAAAGAATCCTCCCATCATGTTGCTGCAAATGTAGAGCCCCTCCCATGAAGAAGGTGCTGCATGGGCATCAAATGTCAAAGATCAATCCCCTTGCACTATGCTAGTGCCTCCTCTTGCTCCTGCAACAACATAAAACTTGAACATCAAAAGTATTTTCTGCTCCTCCATACTTCCACCATACCCAATATGAAATGGGAACATAATGAGTGGTAAGAGAAATTCCATCCCATCATGACGCACCCATGCTCTCCTCTTTGTTCATCTAGTGCAATAATAGTGAAATGATCTTGGGACCTGTGGGTTATGGATCCACCACATTTCCACTGGGCACACTTCATCCATAAGGCTCTGCTCTTTGGTGTAAGTATCCTGCCACTTGGTACCTCTTCCAAAAGAGATACCATTGTCCCAAAATATATTTCTCCTTTTTCATTTCATGGGACATTGAAATGCTATCTCCTTCATGACAAAATTTCTAAATCCCTCCCTCACATGTGATACATGTCTCATCAATAGTGCATGAGGATGATGAGGGTTTCTTTCCTCAAAATGGCACAACGCAGTGAAAGTATCCTGCTCTAGACAATTAGCTTGCCATGGTATGAAATCCCTCATGGAATGTATTGACCCAATAGGAAATGAAAAATCATGCATACCTTGGTAAATTTTGGAAGGGTCTTGTGTGCATGCAAGAGTCTCTTCCCCAAATGTGTTGGCTACCTCAACTGCTGGAGATGAAGGCTGATCCTTCATGATAAAGAAAACACTTTTATGTGCCTCTCCATGCTTCTGCTCTATTTATCTGTGAGAATAGGAAGTGCATGGTCCTTCCTCTTCTCCTTCTTCTATTTCCTCAACCTCCTTGGAGAGGTTCTTACTGGACCCAAAAACTTATGAGATCAATATCATCCTCTGCATCATTTTGACCTCTTATTCCTTTGAAATTATAACTTCACAGGTTGAGCCAAATTCGGAGCTCTGATACCACTGTAATGTTCCAAATATGGAACTTGCTGCTCCACGTGGGAATATCTTAAGATATTCCAATATTCCAATTCCAGGAGTATTAACAATCAACACTGAACTATTTCAGAGATTGACTGTAGGGTAATTTACTGGATATGTTCCCTTCACAAGGAAGGATGAGATCCAGAGGCTACCTGGCCCACTAGCAGACTCTACCAATAGAACTTGTGAAAAGCTAATATTTCCCTTCAAGGAATTTTTGCAACAGTGTCCAAGAGGACGCTGTATAAGGAAGCCCATGTGAAAATAAGGCAATCTAGCACTGGGATGCCTTAGAATATATCTGATACAAACTCCCTACAGAATATAAGCTCAAAGAAATAACCCTAAGGGGGTTATTTAGATCTCCCAACATCAAGTATACCGAAATAATACTTAATGAGAGAACCTTCAGCAGTATTAAAACTTCAATATGTAACATCAGTGAAATAATGCCTCATGTAATGTAAGAAGAGTGAAAATCTGATACAAAATCTGTAGCATCAAATGTAATACAAATTCCTTGAGGAAAATGCCTCTCAAGGTGAGCTTAAATCAGCCTCAAGGGGAAATGTACATAAAACAAGAGAATACACTACTACATAACCCAACAACTCTATCACTGCGTAGTCTATGAGGGAAAATGACTGCAAAATGATATACATGAGATGATATAACAATATGTGCTCAAAAAAATATGGGGGAGCAAGATCTCAACCCTAGAAAACATTATTACAACAATCCTCCAAGGGATTGGCTGAAATACACAAAACAGAAAAATGTTGGAGTTGCAGTGTAGCAGCTGCAACTCAAATATAATACAACATAGGAGAAGGAAGTAGATGCTGCAATAAACAATGATACCTCCTCCAATGATCTCCAAAGTGAAGGTGCTGATCCCCTTACTGAAGATTGCACTCTCTAGTGCACAAAATGAACCCTTTGTACATGCCACCTATGAAGATGACGCTGTAAGGGAAGGAGACTGCGCTAGGCATGAGAAGAAACATATGGCCCAATGCCAAAATATGCAATATCAGCTCTGGTTTCCTTTGCTGATCTCCTAGAGAAATAATGAGTTCTTCCTCCACTAGACTAGCTCCGGAAATGAGTGATGAAGGTCCCTCACTGCAACACCAACAACTCCAACGTTTCTTGCTGCAAGAATAACACAGTAACTGCAAATGAATGCTTTGGCCTCAAGCCAAGATGTGAAGAAGATGAAGAAAAATCTCTCCATGGCCTCCCATGGAAGAGAAGGGAATTCCTAAGCAAGAATCCCTCTTGTGCTAAGCAGCACAAGCTTTCTTAGTTGAGCAACTACAGAAAGCTTCAACTTCAAAATTCTCTCTCCAAAGATGATCCCCAACAATGGCTCTCCTTCATATTTTATGCAAGGCATGATTCCTTGCCATGGACCCCACTCACATTAGGGTTTCTACCATTTCAAATTTCCCTACATACAACTACGCAATCTTCTTGTGCAAGCTTCCCCTCTTGGGTACGTTGTTGACTTGGGTCAACCATGGTCTAGCTCACTTGCTTTTGGCCCTTTTCACACTTGGGGCTACTAACTTAAGCCACTTAAGTGACTTTTTGCACCTTAGGAGTGTTTATTAAGTTGCTACATGGGCTCCCTCACCCATTTTATTCCTTTTATTAGAATAAAATAAAAATTAATGTTCCAAATACTTTATTGAAAAAATTGGAACATTACAGTCCTCCCCTCCCAAAAGTTTCTTGTCCTCAAGCAAGAGCAAGGATGAACTGCAAGAAGTCCTCCACTCAAGGCATGGAGTCTGAAATATCCTCATGTATATCCTCCATTCCCAATCAATCAACCAAGAAAAATGAGTCACCCTCCAACTAGGCAACTCCTGAAAGTACTCCTCCACCTTGTGTTCAGGAGAAATAGGTGGACTGAATTTCTGAACTTGGTAAGCTTCATAGCCTACCCCACGCTATCCTCTTCCCCAATTACGATGAATGTGGATTGAAAGCTGAACTTGGGCTACAATAGTGTTGCCTTCAAGAGGCAAGATGAAGTCTAGATCCCCAAGGACCTCTCCTCCAATGCTGCAAATCAAGCTGGCGCAAATCATCTCATATTTGATGAGTTGGAATTCATCAACATATGGCATCCAAACAATCATATGGTTCACCTCATGGAAAAACACATGGCTGCACATGGTGACCATATCATCTTCCATACTCCCCTTGGAGCATGTGCTGCAAAAAGAATGGAGGTCTTCTCTCACAATGGGCACATCCACCCAATGAGTCTCTCACTCCTCATGATACATAGGGGATGCTGCTAATATATGGCTGAAATGAAATGGTCTTCAAGGAACTAAGCCCTTATCAAACATGGCATTCATGAGAAGTACCTCATAAGGTTCAAACTCTCCAAATAGCTCCTTCCACATGAAGGAAAGAGATGAAGTTTGGAAATCATGGGCTGCCCATTGCTTCTCCTGAAACATACAAAATACAAAGTAGAGAGAATAACACTCCCAATGGGCATCTTCAATTTATTTCCCCCCTTCAAAACAATGCTTCCTCTGGACAACGTTCCACTAGAAAAACATGGAAGCATAAACTCATGAGAGCAAGGAGGTGAAATATAGTTCCTTGCATGGAACCAGTGCAGGGTATCATTGGTGTACCTCAAAATAGAAAGTAACAAGTGTCTTTGCAGCCATTTTTTTCCTGCCACATTCATCCTACAATATGTGATCATGAAAACATACTTTGGTCCTAAAGGTGCACACTGAAATAAATGTGGCTTTCCCCCACAATCCACTGTTAAAATAGCCATCATCTTTGCTGCAATAGACCATGAGCATAACCAAACATAGTGTACAAGAAGGAAATATCCTCCTTGATATAATATGTTTCTCATAAGAATAAGAGAGTGCCAAACATAAATCAAATGATTACCTCTCTCATCATGTACTTCGGTCTTTGAGCTGAAATGGCTCAAGTGAAAGCTCTCCCTTACTGTAACATAGTAGGGAAGTGGTTGTGCCAACCATATCATCATATCTTGGTCTATGAATCTATCCATATGCTGATATACAACCATTAGGATGCCCTCCCAAGTGGAATCCTCCATCAATGAAGAATATGCATGAAAATGCATGAAAGAAGAACCCATAAATACTGCATGTAGATCCCTCTTCTTGTGCTTGTGCAACCAAGCCAGGAAAGTAAAAATGTTGTAAGGAGTGCTCTCCTCCATTACTCCTTTATTCTCATCACCTACATGCCTCCAAATTACATCACTTGTGAAGTGGCTTTGAGAACACTCCAACAAGTAATCCAAGCCTTCAAGTGACAGCGCTGCTGGCCTCTGGAGTAGGGCCACTGTCATCTCAAAGCTCCCTTATTTGACATGAATCTTGCCAAAGACTCCTCCCATCATGTTGCTGCAAATGTAGAGCCCCTCCCATGAAGAAGGTGCTGCTTGGGCATCCAATTTCAAAGAGAAATCCCCTTGCATCATGCTAGTGCCTCCTCTTTCTCCCGCAACATCCAAACAAAATCTGAGCAACAAGAATGTTTGCTGCTCCTCCATACTTTCACCATACCCAATCTGAAATGGGAACATAATGAATGGTAAGAGAAATTCCATCCCATCATGATGCACCCATGCTCTCCTCTTTTTTCATCAAGAGCAATAATTGTGAAATGATCCTGGGACCTGTGGGTTATGGATCCACCAAATTTCCGCTGGGCACACTTCATCCATAAGGCTCTGCTCTTTTGGTGTAAGTATCCTGCCACTTGGTACCTCTTTCACAAGAGCTACCATTGTACCAAAACAGATTTCTCCTTTTGAATTTCATGGGACATTGAAATTCAATCTCCTTCATGAAAAAATTTCTAAACCCCACCCTCACATGTGATGCATGGCTCATCAATAATGCATGAGGATGATGAGGGTTTCTTTCCTCAAAATGGAACAGCGTAGTGAAAGCCTCCTGCTCTAGACAAATAGCTTGCCATGGTATGAAATGTATTGAACCAACAATAAATGAAAACTCATGCATACCTTGGTAAAGTTTGGAAGGGTCTTGTGTGCATGCAAGAGTCTCTTCCCAAAATGTGCTGGCTACCTCAACTGCTGGAGATGAAGGCACTCCTTCATGATAAAGGAAATGCTGGTATGTGCCTATCCATGCTTCTACTCTATTTCTCTGTGAGAATAGGAAGTGCATGGCCCTTCCTCTTCTCCTTCTTCTATTTCCTCAACCTCCTTGGAGAGTTTCTTGCTGGACCCAAAAACTGATGAGATCAATCTCATCCTCTGCATCATCTTGACCTCTTCTTCTCTAAAATTAGAACTTCATAGGCTGAGCCAAGTTTGAAGCTCTGATACCACTGTAATATTCCAAATCTAGAATTTTCTGCTCCATCAGGAATATCTTAAGATATTCCAAGATTCCAACTCTAGGAGTATTAACAATCAACACTGAAATATCTCAGAGATCGACTGCTGGGGAATTTACTGGATATGTCACCTTCATAAGTATGGGTGAGATCCAGAGGCTACCTGGCACACTAGCAGACTCTGCCAATAGAACTTGTCAAAAGCTAATATTTCCCTTCAATGAATTTCTGCAACAGTTCCCAAGAGGATGTTGTATAAGGAAGCCCATGTGAAAATAAGGCAATCCAATGCTGGGATGCCTTAGAATATATTTGATACAAAATCCTTGCAGAATATAAGCTCAAAGAAATAACCCTAAGGGGGTTATTCAGATATCCCACCAACAAGTATACGGAAATAATGCTCAATGAGAGAACCTTCAGTAATATTAAAACTTCAATATGTAACAACAGTGAAATAATGCCTCATGTAATTTAAGAAGAGTGAAAATCTGATGCATAAATTGTAGAAGCAAAGAGAATACAAATTCATTGAGGAAAATGCCCCTCAAGGTGATCTTAAATCAGCCTCAAGGGGAAATGTACATAAAACAAGAGAATACACTGCTACATAACCCAAAAACTCAATGACTGTGCAGTCTATGAGGGAAAATGACTGAAAAATGATACATATGAGATGATATAAAAATATGTGCTCAAATAAATATGGGGGAGAAAGATCTCAACCCCAGAAAACATTATTACAACAATCCTCCAAGGGATTGGCTAAAATACATAAAACAGGAAAATGCCGGAGTTGCAGTGTAGCTGCTGCAAATCAAATATAATACAACACAGGAGAAGGAAGTATATGTTTTAATAAACAATGATACCTCCTCCAATGATATCCAAAGTGAAGGGGCTAATCCCCTCTTGAAGATTACTTACTCTCTTAAGCTACAAAATGAACTCCTCACCTGCAAACCCTCTCTAAAAATAATCTTTGTGAAGGAAGGGATTATTGTTGAGAATGAATCGACAATGGCCAATGCCAAGTAACAATATCAGCTCCAAGGTTTCCTTTTCTGATATCCTAGAGAAATAGATGGCTCCCACTCTACAAAACAAGCTCCGAAAATGAGATGATGAACCTCCCTCACTGCAACACCAGCAAATCCAATGTTCTCTTGCAGCAAGAATAACGCAGTAGTTGCAAATGACTACTTTGGCCTCAAGCCAAGATGTGAGGAAGATGAAGAACAATCTCTCCATGGCCTCCGATGGAAGAGAAGGGCATTGCTAAATAGGAATCCCTCTTGTGCTAAGCAGCACAAGCTTCCTCCGTTGAAGAGAGCTTCAAATTCGAAATTCTTTCTCCAAAGATGATCCCCAACAATGGCTCTCCTTCATATTTTATGCAAGGCATGCTTCATGGACCCCACTCACATTAGGGTTTCTCTCATTTCAAATTTCCCTCCATCCAACGACGCAATCTTCTTGTGCAGGCTTCCCCTCTTGGGTACATTGTTGACTTGGGTCAACCATGGTCTAGCTCATTTGCTTTTGGCCCTTTTCACACTTGGGGCTGCTAATTTTGTGGTCATCGGTATTTTCACACATTTTTGAGACTAGATTCCTTATCTAGGTTTTCTAGAAACCAATCTTGAACAGTCAATTTGTCCTCTAGAAAAAACCTTAAACAAATTTTTGTCTTTTCCCCCTCTCTTGCATATTAAGATGGAAGTAGTCTTCAGGTTTCAGTCCTGTCCTAAATCAGCAAACCTTCCTTGTACATGATTGTCACAAGCCTTGTACCTCTGATATCAGTTTTTCCCTGCCTTCACACAGCTCACTGTCTAGCATAAATCAAGTTGTTTACTCCTCTCTCATCGTTTATTTTGTCATATAATGACCTAAAAATATCTCAGAAATCCCTCAGAAATTATGACAAAGTCTATAGGTCTAGGTGGTGGTGTTTAGGGCAAATACCTTGAGAAAAGCTATCTCTAGTCAAAACCCCTGTCTTCAATATCAGTGATCCTTCATTTATTATTATCTGGAAAAACAACCCTTTTTCTATCTGTAGGTCATACACCATCAAAGTGGTCATGGTGTTTGTTTCAGCAAAGATCAGAAATGTTCAATTCAAGAAAAAGCAGAGTTTTTAGGTCTTATGTCCAAAGAAAGAAGATCAACTAAAGTTTCAGGCATTATCATCATGACACTACAAGAAGGGACTCCACTGATCAAAGCTATTTTAACAATGCATCTCTACAGGGGTGCTAGTATGAGTGGCTCAAATCAGTGTTGGGAAAGAAGGCACTTCAGTGAAAAAGACATCTGTGTATTCTTATGGTTCTGTTGGGTTATGGAACATAATGTATGGTTTCTAGATCTACGTGGAGAAAAATGATGCAAGTAGTATACAGCCCCAGAAATAAATCATCTTGGTATCATTCAAAGAGCCAGTGCAAGTCTCGGTGTTGCAATCCACACTCCAGCACAAAAACAAGTGCATTCTTCAGATGCAGCAGGGTTATTGACTTCTGGAACAGCATGGGTTGCTTCTCTAGCTGTTAGGGATCCATTAGGAGGAAAATGGCTAATAAAAGCCTTGGTGTCTATGAGTCATTCTAGCAGCCTTCCAAATCTCATATATCTGTCTCCTTAACATGGCAAAGTGTAAACAGATTTTGGTCTCAGGCTGAAGGTGACAAAGGCTTACACAGAGCGTTATGGAAAAGGGTGTGAAATCTGTAATAAAAAGGGACCAGCAGAAATGTAGGAATATCTTACAGTGTTCATTTATGATATAAAAATGTTAGACTGCCATGAAAAATTTGAATTATATGCCATAGCAAGTGGTAAGGATATCACACAGAGATTAGTAATGCTGGATAGAAGGAAGCTCCAGCATAAGAAGGTTATCAAGGATATCAGGAAATTACCACATCAATTTGTTATCTTACAAAGTTTGCAAAGAACATCCAGTAACTTCAGAGGATCGAAGACAGAGGTTGAAAGAAACATCAGGCAGTTTGTCAAAAAGGGGCCTCCTTCATTCACAAGCAGAGGGCCAGAGCAGTGATAAATTTTTAGGGTTTTCATTGATTGAGGGACAAATGGTAAGAGAAATAAGAGGCAGTTGGGATGCTTCTGAACATAGTAAGCATGTAAAAACAAAGGAAATACATCAGTACTATAACTATACAAAAGGATGGACTATCTCCTATCATAATTTTCTTCCAAAGACAGTCAAGAACTCAAACAAAACAGAGTTGAAGAATGATTAAGGGACAAGTCATGGCACAGGTCAATGATGATAATTATTTGTCAAAGGGTACTCTTTCTTCCTATTGATGAGGGAATCTCTTTGAAATATCTCATAAAATTGGATACAAAGGGATAGTAAAATATGCATGGATGTTGAATCATGATACCTCTGCCACAGTAAAATTAGGGTTAAGGAGCGCCCGGGCATTTCGGTTCAAAGTGTGTTTCTGACAAAGTGGAGATGAAATTTACAAAATTGAGAGGTTTTTGTCCCTCATAGGTTCAAGAAGAAACACCTCCTTCAGTTTCTACACAGGTATCATGGTTTGTGAGAAATGTGAAAAATTCATATGTCACGGGAGAAATTCTGCACCAGGATTCATCATTTTGACCAGTGATGGGAAAGTCATATTTTGAACAACAAAATTGACTCCAAATGAAAAAATTAAATTTTTTATGGAAATTATACTTCCATATCTTTCCGACGAGCCATCTCGGGCCAAATTCCGACAATAGGAAGGCATCCAAAAGTAGCCTGCAATTAATGTTATGTTTTCTGCACCAGCATTCACCATTTTTGACCAGTGATGGGACAGTCAGTTTTTGAACACCCAAATGGACAAAAAATGAAACAAATCAAGCATATTTGGAAATTATACTTCTCTAGCTTTCCAACGAGCCATCTCGGGCCCAATTCTGACACCGGGAAGGCATCCAAAAGTGGCTTACAAACAACACTATGCATTTCTGCACCAGAATTCACCAGTTTTGACCAGTGTTGGGAGAATGAATTTTTGAACAACCAAATGGACTCCAAATGAAAAAATTCAATTTTTCTGGAAAGTAGACTTCCACATATTTCCAGCGAGCCATCTCGTTCCCAATTCCGACACCGGGAAGGCCTTCAAAATTGGGTGCAAAGTTGCGCGACGCGTTTGAAAATGTGCGCGGCGCGTTCAGGAAGAAAAATTCCAAAGGAATGCCTGCTGCGCGGCACTCCTGTAGCATAAGTCAAAAATCACCTAAAAACCTTCAAAAAATCTTTCCAGAGCTGCTCAAACAGTAAAACAAGGGCTGCCATCCATTTTTGAGGGTCTTGCTACAATTCAAGGTGATGTGTTAAATGTTCTGAAGAAATTTGTCACCGTGGGAGGTTAGAGGAGTGATTCTTTAGCTTCAAAGATCCTAAACTGCCCTTAAAAATTCCAAAACATCACACTCCTATTTTTAGTAGGGTTGTCAAGCATTAAGGACATCCTAACTACTTTAGCACAAACCCTAAACTCTGTCAGCTGTATGCATTGATAAAAGCAGTGGTAAGGAAGGTTGATGTTTTTGTTTAAAGATCCAGGCATGCAATAGCTTTGTTTGCCCAGCATTTTCATAGTAAAGTAATGTGTTTTGATGGATGAAAAAAGACCAAATTAACTGTCCTCAAAGAGGTGAAGGCGCTGTTTGAAAGAAGAAACACAAGGTTTAAAAAAGCAAAACAACGAGCCTATTTTCAGCTACAATGATCCTATATGAGTGCTCTGTCATTATAAAAGTCCTCCTTGTATGGTGAAAGACAGAGTCAGGGCTGCCAATGTGTCTATAAACATATTTTAGTAAGGGGAGCTGCTACTACAATTCAAAGGTGTTTTTAGCAAATCTGTGTGAGAAAGCAGCGAACATAAGGAGCTGTGTTTTATGTTTGAGACTTGGAATTGCCATGGTTTTGTTTGCCCAAACCCTTACATAGTGAAAATGGTGGATTTTCATTGCTATAAAAAAAAACCATATAAACTGTCCTCAAAGCAATATTGAAAGGTGTATGTCAAGTTTTTTAAGAGAATGTATTGAAGGAGAATTATATTTGGTTGAGAGTGAAGGGTTGATTCTAGCTTCAAAGAGCCTATAAAATGCCCTCAGAACAATGCATCAACATACACCTGCAGGTCCAAAAATACACAGTAGTGAAAGGCTCATAAAAAGTGTGAAAGTAACCCTACTATGATAAAACGAAGCCAACCTCTGTCAGCATTTGCAATGAAGAAAGCAGTGTTTGGAAGGGTTGATAAGTTTTGTTTAAAGATCAAGATATGCTGTGTTTTATGTTAGCTAGAGGTGAAACAGTAAAGATGGTAAGTTTATATTGAGGTGAAAAAGCCAATTAGACTGCCCTCAAATAAATGATAAGAGATGAAAGGCACTGTGCTTTAAGCAGAAACTCAGTGTTTAAAAAAGTTGAAACAATGGCCCTATTTCCAACTGCAGCAATCATCCATATATCCCTTGGTTATTGTTCAAAGTTTTCCTCAGTGTGGTGAAGAGCAGAATCAAGACTACATGTTCAACCATAAATAGATTTTAATATAGGAAGCTGAAAGTTGCCATTTGGAGGTATTGACAAAATTATGGGTGAGGATTGGTGAATACAGGGGCAGTATCTTGATTATGAGAGATGTTTGCTTGCTACAAGGCTATTTTATTGTCCTCCAAAACACCAAAAACAAGGTAACCCTACCAAAAACATAGATAAATCATTTCACTATGTATTATCTGTGTTTTTGCTCTTAAGTTTACTTGTTGAGTGGCATACAAAGAGGTAGGGGCAGCCTTATGAGACAGGGCAGCAGCATGAAGAACATCAAACTTATGATGAGGGTGAAATAGAGCAACAGGGGCAGCCACAACATGTTACACATCAGCCACAGAAACCTCAAGGACAACAGCTTCAAGAAGAAAAGGGGCAAAGTGACAAAGATAAACAAGGCAACCCTTAAGCAAGCACTGATGAGGGCAAGCAAATACAAAACATGGAACATGAAGGGCATCCTCCAAAGTGTGTGCTAGTTGCCTCTCCTAGGCAAGGGGCCATGACTTCTTCACCAAATCTAGAATGCCAAGACAACAAGGGAGAAAACCAAGAAAGGCTCAAGGAGGTTAAAGAGAAGCGCCCGTCACGGAAAGTGAAGAAAGACATATCAGGACTTCATATTTTTACTTTTGCTTCAGAACATATTTCTAAGAACCCTTGAGGGTCATACACACCGATTTTGGGCAAATTTTCACATACTTTGGTTTTTTGGCATTTTTTGAGTTTTTGGTCAAAACTCATGAAATTCGCCATTTAATTTTGGGGATTTGTCAAAGGAGGAGAATGGTATCATTGGATGCCATAATTTCAGGAGCACACCCTCAGCAATTTTCAGGACATTTGGAGATCATTTGTTTCTACATGGCTATAAATGCTTGCTGATACTACCCTCATCAAAGCAGATTGCAATTTTCTGGATTTTTACACACAAAGTTCAGTTTTTGGAGATCTTCCTGACATCATATTGAGAGAATTTCAGTTTTTCTGGAAAATAGACACTCAGAGGCTTTTCAACGAGCATTATGCACCTTGTTTTGACATCGTAAAGGCTGTCAAACGTCTGCAAATGTGGGACCTTTTGCATGTGTAAATTTTTGAATATTTTTGTAATTTTTGAACCTCTAAATTTTCTTTTCCAAATGTGCTGAAGTTACTTGCACATGAAAAATAGATAAAACAATTATTTTTCCTTTTTTAGCATTTTTTAGATATTTTATAAGATATTTTGTGCCTTGGGCTTTGCAAAGCCTCAAGGACAAGTTTAGATATTTTGATTAGGCCAATGGGATAGCAAGTTGAACCATGAGGTTTTCCTCACTTGAGCCTATATATTCCAAAGGCTTTCATTGTAAAACAAGGCTGAACTTGAGAAGAGAAGCAATATATGGTCATATGAGCTTTGGAAGAAAATACTTGTGTTATGCTTTTGGATTGCCTCTTGGATGTTCTTGGATGAATGATGAAGGATTGTTGATGGATTCCATGACTTGGTAGAATGGTATAGTGTCTTTTGCTTTGTTGTTGTCTTCTAGTTTTCATTCATGAATACATGTTTCTTGCTTGCTATAGATCAGTAGAGAACAAATTTGAGATATGCCCATGGAGGCACCTCAAATTTCCCGAATCTTCATAGCTTTCATGTTTTCTTCTTCCTTAGTTGCATTAAAGAATTCTTAACTGCTCTTTAACAACTTGAGGATATTGTTGCTTGTTTCATTCATGGTTTTATACATGCTAAGAAGGACTTACGGTAACGCCCTGCTTACCTATGGCTAGCTATAGTTCCATCCATGAAACTTCTCTTTGATTGATTAGATTATCATTTTGTTTGAACCAAGGAGGCCTAGTTTCGATCTATCCCTTTGCCTAAAACTATGCAAATCTTGTTGTTCAAAGTGCCCAATAACTTGAAGTACTGTGTTTAGGCGTTCCGGCATAGTGTTTTGAGTTGTTTGTCTTCCTTAAGTGTTTTTCCCAAAGTCTGAAAGCCATTTCCCAAAGTTAGAGGGTCTTATACTTCTATGCATGGCTTGAATGCTTATTTCTATGTATTGATTAGCTTATAGTTACATTTCACATGATTAATGGTTTTCCCTACCATGTTTATGTCTGCTATTAAACTAGTTATGCTTGAAATCCTTTGTCGTTCACAAACTTGATGTCCATTTACTCCATTTTGCCCCAAAGATCCTTTCTACCTTGAATCAAATCGGCCCTTCAATAGCCTTGTATCACCATCTAATAGATTTCTTGACCTTTTGACCCCATAGCCCAGTTAATCTAACATCTTGTTATCTATTTTATATCTTTGATCAGTTTCATCCCTCACAACTTAAAAAACCAAAAAACTTACTTCATAACTAGCCTAAAATCAGAACACAATAAGCAAACAAATAGATATCCCTTACACATATAGAGAGAGCCCTCTCTGAGTCCAGGAAGGCTAGGTCCTTGGGCTCCAAATCTTGGTTTGATGTTACACTGTCATTTGGCTTGCCAATCAGCCAAATCACGGGACCCTAACATAATGGCGGATCATGGTGGGACTGAGTCAAAACATCCTAGGTATCCCTTAAAGAACTCTCAAAATCTCGCTCAAACTTTGAAGAGTAGAATCTCGTTGTCTCACCATCCTAGCAAAATGATGACTCAAATGTTCGTAGGACACTCTTACAAACCTTAGGACTACATAAAAAACTCAAACCCCCAAAAAAAAAAACTCCTTAGATTTGTTTTTGCCGCACGTGGTGGACCATACACATATACCTCAAAATAACTAAAATCAACTGGGCTACTCCACTAGCCTCCGTAGGCCTTACTATTTTACCGAACTCTCAGGTTACTATCCACCGACCTATCCCATCACTCACTAACATAGCAGAGATGGTAATATTGAGTACATGAAAATCTAGCAAAACTCTTTATAGACTCTTTAGTCCTTTAGATACTTAAACAAGCAATCGCTCCATAAGATCATTTAGGAGCAAACTCTTTTGTTATCGCTATCTCTAGCAAAGTATCGAAACAAGTTTAGAATACCGACAAATCATAAGGCCGCACATAAAACTCAAAAAACCCCAAAATATTCCTGCATTGGCGTTTCCCTAGTTACTAGTGGTGGACCATAGCTACATCTCTTCAAAACAACCAAGTTCCACCTCGGTGACTCCACTAGCCTCTAGTAGGCCTATTTCCCCACTAGTCCTTAAAGTCTCCTAAGAATGCATTAAGCAATCCCAATCATGATGATGGAGGACAGCATAGTTCAAATCCTCCACCCGAGGACACAAAGGAGATATGTCTACGAGCGTAGAACATATCCCCGGATTCCCACATAAAATGCCTACGAGGTAGACGGGCTAAAAACCTACCTCTCTTTCAAGATGAAAATGTTGATGACCCATTTTTACACCTCATAAATTTTCATATACATGTATGGAAGTTAATGGTTGAATGGCATGAGGACCGCCTCATGAAAATGTTCATGGGTACATTAGAAGGAAATGCAAGAGAATGGCATGAAGGCCTAGAACTCGGCACCTTGTTTTCTTTGAAGGATTTCCACAAAGTATTTTGTAAACGCTATATAGGGAATTTTCCATCTCTATCATTGGCTGAAAATTGTTGTGATCACTTTGAAAACCTCATACAACACCTTGTAAGCATTGAAGAAAACTTAGGAAATTGGCATCCCGAGGATTTTTTAGAGGTGGTCCATAATTTTCACCCAAGCTAACAATCAAGATGACCAAGAAGAGTCGATCCGATGAAATCCATCAAGAAATAAGAGAATATCCACAAGAGCTCGTGAAAAGGTTGAAACCAATAACAAATTGTGCCTTCCCTTCCCTAAGAAAATGCAAGAGGACATTCACCACAAGATCAACTTCCACAAAAAATGGAAAGAAAATGTTGCCCACTTCAAAGAAAACAAAAAATACTTTCTACTTTAACCGAAGAGGAAATAGATCAAATTATAAACATGTGCAGACAGGCCCAAACTTCATTTAACCAAACTTCTCCTCGATTTTCTCCCGTTAATCCTACATATCATAAGTCGAAAAATATATTTGTAAATCAAGTTGAAGAAAAGAAATTTGATAGTCCAATATACATGGCTTCGGTGACATTACTTATGTTAATGATTCTCCAATGTTTGATCAATATTTTGATGATTATGATTTCCAACAGAAATAACTTCAGTAAGATCGCTTTTGATTTTCGGGAGAAAGCCTCCAGTTTTATAAATTTGAGAAAAGTATGTACCATTACAGGTCATCTATATTAATCGATGAGAAGAGCCTTGAGAGTTTAGAAGTAAGTGAAGAGTCTCGGACTCTCTGCTCTACTTCACTTCACCATCGCAGATAACATTCAAATAATTGGAAATCAAGAGTTTTTCAGCCTTGATGATGAAGTTGAAGAGGACTGGTGAAATTTCTAGCATGTTGTAACAGTTTTTCCGAAATGGTTGAGGAAATAATTTCAGACATGGAATCTTCCTTTACTCCGCATTTGCACCACCAAGTTCCATTGAGTTACAAATTGCAGATGAAGAAATAGAGGTTGATAAACACATGGGAGTTGTCACACTATCTTTTCAAGATACTTATTGTCAAAGTGTATCCTCGCCCATCAACTCCATGACCTTCAAGACAGCTTTTCAGCCCGCCCCATCAAAACACATCATCTTGGAAAGAAAACTACACCGCAATATATGATGAGTCCGATGATTTCGAGTGATCATGAGCAAGGAAGAGTTTTTGTCAGGAGAGTCTCAGATATAGCCAAGTGGAAGAAAGAGTAGTCTTCAATGTAGTTTGCTATCTCAACTCCTCCAGACGTATTATTCCAAGATCCATTTGTTGTTTTCCTTCTAAATATGAAGGAGTAGTGGGTTCTATCATGAACAAGTTGCTACCAAGAATGAGAAAGAACTTAAGCACTACCGTCCAACAAACCAAGTGGGAGGGTCTTTTCATTACTTCAAGATCATGAAAGAACTTAAACCAGCGAATCACCCATGTAATCATCTACTTCGATCGGCTATATTGGAAAGAAGAGTTCACCAAATGAAAATGTATGTTGTGTATAGTTTAGACTAGGATAGATGATAGTCAGAAAAATAAGCTCACCAGAGCATCTTTTCAGCTTTTTAGTTTGTTTGAAGAAAAAGTGAAAAATCGTAAAAATACAAAAATAGTAAAAAGTAGAAAAAGAGGGCAAGCGAAAAAAAAGCAATGGTAAAGCCCCATGTTCCAAAAAATAGTCCTTCGGAAAGCGCGCAAGTCTAAATGCCGCTACTTGTGCTTAAATGTCTTGTTCAAGGACTTAGTCAATCATGTAGATGAACATGTGTAAATTTAATTGATGATAAGTTAGTGAGTGAAAAATACTATGGTCAACATCGTGTAAACTTGACTGATCAAAGAGAGTATATTAGAAAAGATACTCGGGTTCCACACGCCCAAAATAGAACCAAAGAGGGAAGTGGGGATGAAAAAATGTTGCATCTAGCCATGTTTTCCTAGTTTCCATTTTCAGTAAATGACATTGTGTAGCTTGTCTTTTATGCTTGAAATGACAACCAGATCGGGCCTAATCTCGATTTGATCATCTTTAAATTTTGTGTTTTAGATTCGAGAACAAAATCGTCAAACAAACCTTAATCTTGATGAAGGTTCATCTAGCGCAGTAGAGTATGAAGGAGTTCATCAGTTTAATCCTAACTCCCTAAGATATAAGTGAAGAATAGATAGGTTCATTTTACAAAAGAAAAAAAATGCATTGTCAAAAGGTCGCTAGTTCAAATGCGCTAAAGAAGAAGAAAAAATGTTAGGAATGATAGTGGGGTAGGTAGAAATATCATTGATGCTAACTGCGTCACTTTTCAGGTTACATCAAAGAAGGGTGAAATTTTGTTTCAATGGGTAAGGCAATCGGTCTTCCCAAGCCAAAGACTGGGAATTGGACACACCTCCCGGGTAAAGGAGCTACTCCCTCCCTAAATGAGCCACCGTTAGTCATCAAGATTTTCACCTCTTTGATGACTAGATCCCTCATCTAGGTTTTACAGAACCAATCTGAACAATTAATTTGGCCTCTAGAAAAGCCTCAAACAATTTTTTGTCTTTTCCTATATTAAGATGGAAGTGACCTTCGTGTCAGCCATTGTCCAAATCGAAACTTCTTGTGGTATGATTGTCACAAGCCTTGTACCTCGATATCAGCTTTTCCCTACCTTCACACTACCACTCATTCAACATAAATCAAGTTTTTTACTCCTCTCATCGTGTATTTTTTCTGAGAAGAGTGAATATCTAACAATATCTCTAAATCCTCTGCAATTATTACAAAGTCTCTAGGTCTAGGTGGTTGTGTTAGGGAAAATACCTGAGAAAAGCTATCTCTAGTCAAAACCCCTATCTTCATTACCGCTAGCCCTCATTTGTTATTATCTCAAAATAATCCTTTATCTCGTAGGTCATACACCATCAAAGGGTCATGGTGTTTTGTTTCAACAAAGATCGTAAATGTTCAATTTAGGAAAAGCGCAGTTTTTAGGTCTTATGTCCCAAGAAAGAAGATCAACGAAAATTTCGTGCATTATCATCATGACACTACAAGAAGGAACTCCAATGATCAAAGCTCTTTAACAATGCATCTCTACAAGGGTGCTAGTATGAGTGGGTTTCCAAATTGGTTACTGGGTAAGAAGGGTACCCTTAGTGAAAAAGACATCTCGTGTATTTTTGTCCGTTGGGTTATGAAACATAATGCATGGTTTCTAGATCTACGTGAAAAAAAAATGGTGCAAATAGTATACAACCCCCACAAACAAATCATCTTGGTGTCATTCAAAGAGCCGCAGAAGTCTCGATGTTGCAATCCACACTCTACCACAAAAACAAGTGCATTTTTCGTATGCAAGAGGGTTATTGACCTCCGGAATGCGCATGGGTTGTTTATAGTCGTTAAGGCTCCATTAGGAGGAAATGGCTAATAAAAGCCTTGGTGTCTATGAGTCATTCTAGCAACCTTCCGCATCTCATATATCCGTCTCCTTGACATGGCAAAGTGTAAATAGATTTGGTCTCAAAGTCAAGGTGACAAAGGCTTACAAAGAGCATTGTGAAAAGGGTGTGAAATCCGTAATAAAAAGGGACTCAACAGAATGTAGGAATATCTTTGCGTGTTCATTTATGATAATGTTGTTAGACTACCATGAAAAAGTTGAAGTATACGCCATAGTAAGAGGTAAGGATATCACCTAGAGATTAGTAATGATGGATAGAAGGAAGCTCCAAGATAAGCAAAAAAGTTATCCAGGATGTCGAAATTATCACATCAATATGTTATCATTCAAAGTCCGCAAAGAACATCCAAAAGAATTTCCAGAGGGTCGAGATGTATTTCAAAGAGTTTTTCACCTCATGGAACAAGTTGAAAACACACAAGAATTAGTGACAAAAGACTACCGGCCATAATTATTGGAAATTGTCGAAATAAGATAGCTTCGGTAAAGTCTCACGAATTTTTTCTAGGTTAAAAGGCCTCTACAGAACTAATGAAGAAAAACGAAACAATGGTAAGAACTTCCCATATTGCAAAAGGAAATCGTATTTACTTTATATTCAAGAGGAAATCTCCGTTTTAAAGCAAAAATAGAAATAGTGTTTAAAGAAACCTTCATCGATTTTCATAAAAGAAAAACACCTTGAAGGGTAAACATTTAAATTGGCAGTGAGAGAAAGAGGCACTTGTTATTAAATTGCAGAAAACATCCACCAGGCAAGTCACCACAGGACCATGTTGATTGTTGAAGCAGAAGGCACAAGATGGTGATTTTCTTAGGGAAGACAACATTATTCCTCCAAATATATTATCTAAAAACATGGAGTTTGAGTTTACAAAGCCGTGCAAATTATGTGCATCACCTCAGCTATGAAATTGGTTTATCGATTTCACCAAATTCAGAGAAAACTCAAAGGATTCTTTTGGCACATGGGTAGAAAGGGAACCGCCGCCTTACAATTCCCACTTATCGCCATGGATGTTGCGCAGCTGATTGCAATGGAACTTGGTATAGACATTAAATAGGTACATTTGGAGAAGGGTGCAAAAATTGAAACGCGACCTGGAGAAGTGACAATCTTTGGGCATGTTAATCATGGTAAACTTCACCGCTTGATTCTTCGAGGCAAACATCCGTGGCAAAGAAAAAGAAGTTGGTGGTATCACAATAAAGATCGAGCGCTCGTTTGTTGTAAACATGTCACTCCGGAGCATCACTTACTTTTTTGGACATCACGGTCATGCTGTTTTTAGTGCCATGCGAGCAAGGGGAGCTGCAATTACAGGTATAATGGTGTTCGTGGTAGCTTCTAATGATGGCATGATACCGCTACGTAGGAACTAGAGTTGAGGAGAGTAGGACATTATATCACCGTTAATGAACCTCTCTCGTAAACCTAAATCGACTCAGATATCGACAATCATGAATAGAAGATCCGCATATGAATTAGAGAAGCCTGGGAGATGCCAAAAGAGAAATGCGATCTCAGACCGCTTAAAAGTTTAGGTTTGGTCCGTGTTGTTTCTGGAGAAGTCGGAAATGCTCTGGGTTGCATTGCGGAGGATCGTAGCAAGAATATCCACAGTAAAACGTGCTTCGCTTCTCGATGATTTCAACAAGGAGGACCCAAAAGGAATATCCGAACCTCGAAACGATACAAACTTTGAAGCAAAGAACATCACCTACGCAAAGTTGTTGATGAGACCCAAACAAAAAGCACAAATAGTTTTGCCGCATTAAACGTAAAAGAAAACAAGCTTATTCAACAAGCAACAGTCATTAAGCTCAAAGTCATGCGTGGCATGCTCGTTGTTTGGCGCGGCGCGCCCGTAGAATGAGATAGAAGAAAAATACATTAAGCGCTAGCGTGGCCGTAGATAGGCGCGGCTCCCGTGCCAAACGCCCGGCTCCCTCGGAAAGCTTCGCCCGTTGGAACAGCTTGCCTCCATGATTGCAACAAGGTGGACATCGTGTGCTACTCTCCTTACAAATGAAAAAGATGCTCGATATACCGAAAAAATTTGTGAACTTCTCGTAGATTTTTATATGGTCGAATAGATGGGAGCGCGTCAAAGATCAGCAAGGTAGCATCGAATCAAGATTTTTTCAACTCGTGCGTGCTACCCTCGATGTCCTTCTAGGTGGAGCTAGCCCAAGCAAAGCCCCGTAAAGTTCATCACAAAGAGCCGCAAAGTGACAAGAAAAATTCACCCAATGGGCCTTCGCACATTTTGCCCGCCTCAAATTTTACATGTTCTTTTCAAATTTATGCTAAATTGTGAAGACTTTGCAACAAGGGAACAAATATTGGAGAGATTACAAAAGTTACTTCTCAAGCCAATCACAACATTCGATCGCTTGATTTCGAGCATGGATGGAAGGCTCTGCTCTTGTCACTTTTATCCGATGTCCAATTCAAGAAACATCATATTCTCGATGTCCATGATTCTAATGCTACAAAGGTTAATGAGGCAATGCTAATAAGAAGTATATTTTACGTTGTCCATCGCCACCGCATATTTTCTCTCGTAAAAGGTGGATGGCGTCATGTTAAACAAACAAAAGGAATTCCATTTCTCTTACATTTAGAATGTGGACAACTTTCCGTACATACTTATGAATGAGTCGTTTGACAACTTGATACAAGGACTAATTGACATTGCCTCAAAGCGGAATATACTAACCGTCCAACCTTGTCATAATAATACTCTATATCTTTTAACATTGCTTCGATGAGACACTAATCGAGACACACTTTCTTCCCTACCATTCCCTCGTAGCATTTTGTCTAAGGCACCGGTGGATGACATCAGTTCATATGAAGGTGATAATGCATTTGGAGCTCTTGAATCTCTAGGGGAAAATGAACTCTTCCGATGATGACCCAAGTGGAATTTCCGATGGCAAAATGGCCGTGAAAAAAAATCATCACCAATCAATCAAATTAGAGGATGGCAAAATGTTCCTCTCAAAATGAGGTTGTCATGGATTACCACCACCGGCATTTATATGACAAGGCTTCTGACACTTCTAAGTGAGATGAATGGAAACGGGCCAAGCAAGAAGGTAGCTCCCCGCCCAACAGCTCTGTCTTTTGGGTCAAAAGGCACGCGTTTTCTAGAGTCTCTCAACATGCCACTCGTAGAAATGGCTACGATAAACTTGTATCCGGAGGGCTTAGTGCGGTGGGCTTGCGAACATTGGTACAAGTAAGTCAAGTTGGCAAAGCTATCCGATTACGAGGAGAAAAATTCCCAAGGATTCTATTCCGACTAGTTTTGTTGTACCTTTTCAAAGCCGATCTTTAACGAGCATCACGTTGTGTTCAAGAATTTGTATTCTTTCTTCCATATCTTTTGTCACCGATTAATGAAATCGCATCAAGAACAGTTTCCGCTCTTTATTTGGTCCTTACTTGACGCGAGAGCACAAGTTGGGAGTCAAGATGATGGGTTCCTATTGATGTTTCAAACAACCTAACAAGTCACCAAACAGTTTTGAAAAGTGTAAGACAATGTCCAAAAGGAGAGACGACGTTTTGAAAGGTGAAACAATGGATCTATTCCCAAATATCGATCATGATATAAAGTGGCATACAAAGAGAAAGGGGCAGCCTTATGAGATAGGGCAGCAGCATGAAGAACATCAGACTTATGATAAGGGTAAAACAGCAACAAAGATCTGTGCCCACAACATGTTACACCTCACCTACGTAAACCTCCTCAAGGACAAGAAGCCAAGAAGAAAAAGGAAGAAAGACACCTTTAGGCTTGGAATTTTTGCCCGAGTTTCTAGATATATTCCTAAAAATACTTGAGAGTCATACTTACTGATTTTGGGCATTTTTTGACATACTTTGGTTTTTTGGCATTTTTGAGTTTTTGGCCAAAACTCAAGTGAAATTCGCCGTCTGGCTTTGGGATCACAAAAGGAGGAAATGGTATCATTGAATGCCATAATTTTAGGAGCATACCCTCAGCGATTTTCGGTGGACAGTTGAGATCATTTTCTTCCTCTCGAAATGGTGAAAAAGGCTCGCACACTTGATCTTGGCCTATCGCCAGACTATAATTTTTTGGTTTTTACACACATGTGCAGTTTTGTAGGACTTCTAGGCACTAGATTGGGAAAATTTCAGTTGTTCTGGAAGGTAGACACTCAGAGCTTTCCAACGAGCTATCATGAGCCTCGTTCCGACACCGGGAAGGATGCCAAATGTTCTGCAAGTCGTGGGACCTTTTGCCGATGTAAATTTTGAATATTTTTGTAATTTTTGAACCTCAAAAATTGATTTTTCCAAATGTGCGTTTAGCTATTTTTGCACATGGAAAATGTTGCAAAGTCAATTATTTTTCCTTTTTTATCATTTTCAGATATTTTATGAGATATTTTGTGCCATGGGTTGCAAAGCCTCAAGGACAAGTTTAGATATTTTGATTAGGCCAATAGGATGGCAAGTTGAACCATGAGGTTTTCTCACTGGAGCCTATATATTCCAAAGGGCTTTCATTGTAAACAAGGCTAAAATTTAGAAAAAAAGCAATATATGGTCATATAAGCTTTGGAAGAAATACTTGTCTTATGCTTTTGAATTGCCTCTTGGATGCTCTTGGATGAATGAAGAAGGATTGTTGTTGATTCCATGACTTGGTAGAATGGTATAGTGTCTCTTTGCTTCGTTGTTGTCTTCTAGTTTTCATTCATGAATACATGTTTCTTGCTTGCTATAGATCATTAGAGAACAACTTGAGATATGCCCAATGGAGGCACCTCAAATTTCCCGAATCTTCATAGCTTTCATGTTTTCTTCTTCCTTAGGCCGTATTAAAGAATTCTTAATTGCTCTTTAACAACTTGAGGATATTGTTGCTTGTTTCATTCATAGTTATATACATGCTAAGTATGACTTACGGTACGCCCTATTTACCTATGGCTAGCTATAGTTCCATCCATGAAATTTCTCTTTGAATGATTAGATTATCATCTTGTTGAACCAAGGAGGCCTAGTTTCGATCTAGCTCTTTGCCTAAAACTATGCAAATCTTGTTGTTCAAAGAGCCCAATAACTTGAAGTACTGTGTTTAGGCGTTTCCGATACAGTTAAGTTGTTTGTCTTCCTTAAGTGTTTTCCCCCAAAGTCTCGATAGCCATTTCCCAAAGTTAGAGGGTCTTATACTTCTATGCATGGCTTGAATGTTTATTTCTATGTATTTCGATTAGCTTCGTAGTTACATTTTGCATGATTAATGTTTTGCCCTACCATGTTTATGTTATCTATTGAACTAGTTATGCTGAAAGTCTTTGTTGTTCACAAACCCTGACGTCCATTTACTCCATTTTGCCCAAAGATCCTTTCTACCTTGAATCAAATCCAGTCTTCAACAAATTCTGTATCACCGGTTCAGGCTTTCTTGACCTTTTCGACCCCATAGCCCTACTTGATCTAAACATCTTTTTACCTATCTTATATCTTTGATCAGCTTTCATCCCTCACAACTTAAAAACCAAAACCAAAAAACTTACTTCATAACTAGCCTAAAATCAACACAATAAGCAAACACACATATATCCCTTACACTTATGGGAGAGAGCCTCTTCGAGACCAAGAAGGCTAGGTCCTTGGGCTCCAAAGCTTGGTCTCGATGTTACATCATGTATTTGGCTTCCAATCGACCAATCACTGACCCTAACATAATGGCAATCACGGTGGACTTTTGGAGAGAGTCAAAACATCCTAGGGATCCCTTAGGAACTCTCAAAATCAAATAAATTTTGAAGAGTAGAATCTGTTGTCTCACCATCCTAGCAAAATGATGACTCAAACTCGTAGGACACTCTTACAAACCTTAGGACTACATAAAAAACTCGTAAAAACCCAAAAAAAAACTCCCTTAGATTGGTTTTTGTCAAGATTTCTCTGTGGTGGACCACACATATACCTCAAAACAACTAAAAATCCACCTGCCATCTCAACATAGCCTCCGCAGGGCCTTACTATTTCCACCGAACTCTCTAGGTTACTATCCATCGGGCCTATCCCATCACTCACTAACATAGCGGGAGATGGTGGGACATTGAGTACATGACAGTCTAGCAAACTCTTATAGACTCTTTAGTCCTTTAGATACTTAAACAAGCAAGCAAATTCATAAGATCATTTAGAGTAAACTCTTTTTGTTATCGCCACCTCTACAAAGTATCGAAACAAGTTTAGAATACTTTAGAAAAATCATAAGGCCGCACATAAAACTCAAAAACCCCAAAATATTCCCTGCATTGGCGTTTCCCCTAGTTACTAGTGGTGGACCATAGCTACATCTCTTCAAAAACAACCAAGTTCCACCTGGCGACTCCATTAGCCTCCATTAGGCCTATTTCCCCACTAGTCCTTATAAAGTCTCCTAAGAATGCATTAAGAAATCCTAATCAAGATGATGGAGGATAGCATAGTTCAAATCCTCTACCTGAGGACACAAAGGAGATATGCTCCGATGAGCAGCGAACATATCCCTAGATTCCCACATAAAATGCCTACAGACGTAGATTGGGCTAAAAACCTACCTCTCTTCAAGATGAAAATGTCAAGGACCCATTTTTACACCTCATAAATTTTCATATACATGTATGGAAGTTAAAGGTTGAATAAAGATGAGGACTCGCTCATGAAAATGTTCATGGGTACATTAGAAGGAAATGCAAGAGAATGGTATGAAGGCCTAGAACCCGGCACCTTGTTTTCTTTGAAGGATTTCCACAAATTATTTTTGTAAACGCTATATAGGGTATCTGTCTATCTCTATCATTGGCTGAAAATTGCCGTGATCACTTTGAAACCTCATACAACACTTCTTGTAAGCATTGAAGAAAACTTAGGAAATTGGCATCCCGAGGATTTTTTAGAGGTGGTCCATAATTTTCTTACCCAAGATAACAATCAAGATGACCAAGAAGAGTTGATCCTAGATGAAATCCATCAAGAAATAAGAGAAGATCCACAAGAGCTCACAGGAAAAGGTTGAAACCAATAACAAAATTAACCGTCTCTTCCCCGCAAAATGCAAGAGGACATTCAACACAAGATCAACTTCCACAAAAATGGAAAGAAATTGTTGCCCAATTCAAAGAAAACAAAAATATTTCTCCTTTAACTCAAGAGGAAATAGATCAAATTATAAACATGCATGTACTTCCGAAACTTCATTTAACCAAAACTTCTCCGATCTTTCCCCGTTAATCCCGCATATCATAAGTCGTAAAATAGATTTGTAAATCAAGTTGAAGAAAAGAAATTCGATAGTCCAATATACATGGCTGGTGACATTACTTATGTTAATGATTCTCCAATGTTTGATCAATATGTTGATGATTATGATTTCCAAACAATTTAAGCTAACTTTGCGAAGACTCGCTGATTTTCGTGAGAAAGCTCGCTCATAAATTTGAGAAAAGTGAGCAACATTACAGTCATCTATGACACCGATGAGAAGAGCCTTGAGAGTTCGTAAGTAAGTGAAGAGTCTCGTACTTTTCTTACTTCACTTTAGTCCATCGTAGATAACATTCACATAATTGAAATCAACAAGCTTTTTCAAACCTTTGATGATGAAGTTTCGAAGAGGGTTATGAAATTCTCGAGCATGTTGTAAATGAGAAGCCTTTTCCCCGAAATGGTTGAGGAAATAATTTTAGACATGGAATCTTCCTTTACTCCGCATTTGCAGCCACCAAGTTCCATTGAGTTACAAATCGTTAATATGAAGAACAGTTGATAAACACATGGAGTTGTCACACTATCTTTTCAAGATAATTTATCGTCAAAGTGTATCCCCGCCCATCAACCTCGATGACCTTCACACAGCTTTCAGCCCGCCTTCTATCAAAACACATCAAATTTTTTGGAAAGAAAACTACACTATAATATATGATGAGTTTGACATTTCAAGTGATCATGAGCAAGGGTAAGAGTTGCTTTACCAGGAGAGTCCTAGATATAGCCAAGTGGAAGAAAGAGTAGTCCTGAATGAAGCCTATATCTCAACTCCTCGACCGGTATTATTCCAAGATCCATTTGTTGTCTCTTCGTAAATATGAAGGAGTAGTGGGTTCTATCATGAACAAGTTGCTACCTAGAATGAGAAAGAACTTAAGCACTACTCTGTTAGAAAACAAACCAAGTGGAGTGGCCTTTTCATTACTTCAAGATCATGAAAGAACTAAACCAGAATCACCCATGTAATCATCTACTTCGACCGGCTATATTGGAAAGAAGAGTTCACAAAATGAATGTATGTTGTGTATAGTTTAGACTAGGATAGATAGATAGTCATGGAAAATAAGCTCGCCTAGAGCATATTTTCGCTTTTAGTTTGTTTGAAGAAAAAGTGAAAAAGCAAAATACAAAAATAGTAAAAAGTAGAAAAAGAGGGAAGTTTCTAAAAATCAATGGTAAAGCCCATGTTCCAAAAAATAGTCCTTCGAAAGCGTGCAAGTCTAAATGCCGCTACTTGTGCTTAAATGTCTTGTTCGCTTATCTAGCCTAATCATAGCCGAACATGTTTAAATTTAATTTGCCGATAAGTTAAGAGTGAAAAGATGGTCAACATCGTGTAAAATTGACTTTATCAAAGAGAGTAGATTAGGAAAAGATACTGTTCCACACGCCCAAAACAGAACCAAAGAGGGAAGTGGGATGAAAAACAAGTTGTGTATCTTAGCCCCGTTTTCCTAGTTTCCATTTTATGCAAAATAATATTTAGCAAATTTTGTCTTTTATGTCACAAATGCATGACAAATCGGGGACCGTTCAATCCCGATTTGATCATCTTTTAAATTTCGTGTTTTAGATTAGAGAACAAAATCCCGTCAAACAGCCTTAATTCGACAATTGATCTAGCATAGGTAGAGTAATGAAGGAGTTCATCACTTAATTCGAACTCCCGCAGATATAAGTGAAGAAATAGATAGGTTCATTTTACAAAAAGAAAAAATATGCATTGTCAAAAGGTCGCTAGTTCAAATGTGCCAAAGAAGAAGAAAAAAAATGTTAGGAATGATAGTGGGGTAGGTAGAAATATCATTGATGCTAATCATGTTGTCACTTTTCGGGGAAGTTACATCAAAGAAGGGTGAAATTTGCGCCAATGGGTAAGGCACCGGTCTTCATAAGCCAAAGATTCAAATTCGGACACCTCCCGAAAAGGAGCCGCCCTCCCCAAATGGAGCTACCGCAATACCGCATTTTCACTCGTTTTAATGACTAGATCCCTTATCTAGGTTTTCTAGGAACCAATCTTTAATAGTCAATTTGTCCTCTAGAAAAACCCTCAAACAAATTTTTGTCTTTTTCCTCTCTTTTGCATATTAAGATGGAAGTGGTCTTCTGTGTTTCACTATTGTCCTAAATCGTAAAACATTCCGTATATGATTGTCACAAGCCTCGTACTGAGCATCGCTTTCCCCTACCTTCACACGGCTCATTGTCCAAGATAAATCGAAGTTGTTTACTCCTCTCTCATCGTGTATTTTTCCATAATGACCTAACAATATCTTGTAAATCCCTCGTAAATTATGACAAAGTCTCCGGGTCTAGGTGTGTTAGGGAAAATACCTGAGAAACGCTATCTCTAGTCAAAACCCCGTCTTCAATATCACCAGCCCTCATTTGTTATTATCTTGCAAAATAATCCTTTTTATCCGTAGGTCATACACCATCAAAGTGGCCATGGTGTTTTGTTTCAACAAAGATCGAAATGTTCAATTCGTGAAAGTGAGAGTTTTTAGGTCTTATGTCCCAAGAAAGAAGATCAACTAAAATTTTGCATTATCATCATGACACTACAAGAAGGAACTCCAATGATCAAAGCTCTTTTAACAATGCATCTTCCGTAAGGGTGCTAGTATGAGTGGCTCAAATCAGTTGTTGGGCAAGAAGGCACTTCAGCTGAAAAAGACATTTGTGTATTTTTGTGGTTTGTTGGGTTATGAAACATAATTCATGGTTTCTAGATCTATGTGGAAAAAAAAATGGTGCAAATAGCATAATGCAAATTTCCTTAAACAAATCATCTTGGTGTCATTCAAAGAGCCGTACAATTCTCGATGTTGAAATCCACACTCTACCACAAAAACAAGTGCATTCTTCAGATGCAAAGAGAGGTTATTTGACCTATGGAACAACATGGGTTGTTTATAGTCGTTAAGGCTCCATTAGGAGGAAAATGGCTAATAAAATCCTTGGTGTTCATGAGTCATTCTAGCAACCTTTCCGTATCTCATATCCGTCTCCTCGACATGGCAAAGTGTAAACAGATTTTGGTCTCAGTCAAGGTGACAAAGGCTTACAAAGAGCATTGTGGAAAAGGGTGTGAATCAGAATAAAAAGGGACCAAAGTTATAATGTAGGAATATCTTACAATGTTCATTTATGATATAACAGTTGTTAGACTACCATGAAAAATTTGAAGTATACGCCATAGTAAGAGGTAAGGATATCACCTAGAGATTAGTAATGATGGCATAGAAGGAAGCTCCAGCATAAGGAGGTTATCAAGGATGTCGTAAATTACCACATCAATATGTTATCATACAAAGTCCGCAAAGAACATCCAAGAATCGCAGGGTCGAGATGATTTCAAAAGAGTTTTTCACCTCATGGAACAGTTGAAAACACATGAGTAATTAGTGACAAAAGACTACTCGTCATAATTATTGGAAAGTTGTTCAAAATAGTATAGCTTCTGTGAAAAGTCTCACGAAGTTGTTCTAGGTTAAAAGGCCTCCACAGAACTAATGAAGAAAACGAAACAATGGTTAAGAACTCGCCTATTGCAAAAGGAACAGCTTGTACTTTATATTCAAGAGGAAATCTCGTTTTAAAGCAAAAATAGAAATAGCTTAAGAAACCTTCATCGATTTTCATAAAAGAAAAACACTCTCAAGGGTAAACATTTAAATTGGCAGTGAGAGAAAGAGGCACTTGTTATTAAAATTGCAAGTAAAACATCCACCAGGAAAGTCACTCACAGGACCATGCTGATTTGTTGGAAGCAGAAGGCACAAGATAGAGTTTCTTATAGGGAAGACAACATTATTCCCTCCAAATATATTATCTAAAAACATGGAGTTCGAGTTTACAAAGCCGTGCAAATTATGTGCATCAGCCCAAACTTGCTAGGATTATTTATCGATTTCACCAAATTCACACAAAACTCAAAGGATTATTTGGCACGATGGGTGCGTAAAGGGAACCGCCCGCTTACAATTCCACCATCACCATGGATGTTGCAGATGATTGCAATGGAACTTGGTATAGACATTAAACAAAGTACATTCAAGAAGGGTGCAAAAATTGAAACGCTACCACAGAAGTGATGCCGCCTTTGGGCATGTTGATCATGGTAAACTTCATTGCTTGATTCTTCCGAGGCAAACATCTCGTGCGCAAAAGAAGCCGGTGGTATCACACAAAGATCGAGCTGCCTTTGTTGTAAACATGTCATCTGTGAGGCATCACTTACTTTTCGGGACATCACTTGGCCATGCTCGTTTTCGTGCCATGCGAGCAAGGGAGCCGCAGCTACGGGTATAATGGTGTTCGTGGTAGTCGATGATGGCGTGATACCGCCGTTAAAGAGAACTAGATTTGAGGAGAGTAGGACATTATATCATCGTTAATGAACCTCTATGTAAACCTAAATCGACTCGTATATCAACAATCATGAATAGAAGATCCGCATATGAATTAGAGAAGCCCTCGAGATGCTAAAAGAGAAATGCATATACATACATAAAAGTTCAGGTTTCATCTATGTTGTTTCTTGAGAAGTCGGAAATGTAGGGGTTGTATCAGGAGGACTCGTAGCGCAAAACTACGTAAACGTGCCTTTCGTCGCTTCGATGATTTCGACAAGGAGGACCCAAAAAGAATATCCGAACCTGAAATCGTATACAAAATTTGAAGCAAAGAAACATCACCTCCACGCAAAGTTGTTGATGAGACCCAAACAAAAAGCACCGTTGCCTTGCCGCAATAAACGTAAAGACAAATAGTTATTCAACAGTTGTTCGAGTTGTTTTCAAGCTCAAAGTCATGCGCGACGCGTGTAGAATGAGATAGAAGAAAATACATTAAGCGCGCGCACTCGTAGATAGGCGCTGATGCTCCCGTGCCAAACGCCCGTGCTATTCGGAAAGCTTCGACCGTTGAACACCGCCTCCACGATTGCAACAAGGTGGACATCGTGTGCTACTCTCCTTACAAATGACAAAGATGCTCGATATACCGAAAAAACTTTGTGAACTTCTCAGATTTTTATATGGTCGAATAGATGGGAGCGCGTCAAAGACGCAAGGCAAAGATCGAAGGATTTTTCAACTCGTGCGTGCTACCCTCTTTGATGTCCTTCTAGGTGGAGCTAGCCCTGCTGTGTTCGTTAAAGTTCATCATGAAGAGCCGCAAAGTGACAAGAAAAATTTAGCCAATGGCCTTCGCACATTTTTCCTCGCTCGTATTTTACATGTTCTTTTCAAATTTATGCTAAATTGTGAAGACTTTGCAACAAGGGAACAAATATTGAGAGATTTACAAAATTTACTTGAAGCTAATCCGTCAAATACTGATCGCTTGATTTTAGAGCATGGATGGAAGGCTCCGGTTCTCGTCACTTTTATCCGATGTCCAATTCAAGAAACATCATATTCTTAATGTCCATGATTCTAATGCTACAAAGGTTAATGAGGCAATGCTAATAAGAAGTATATTTTACATTGTCCATTGCCACTACATATTTTCCGTAAAAGGTGGACTCGCATCATGTTAAACAAACAAGAATTTACTTCTCTTGCATTTAGAACAGGGACAACTTTCCACAAGAGTACTTATGAATGAGTCGTTTCGACGACTTGATACAAGGACTAATTGACATTGCCTCAAAGCAGAATATACTAACCGTCCAACCTTGTTGTAATAATACTCTATATCTTTTAACACTCGCTGATGAGACACTAATAAGAGACACACCTTCCCCTACCATTCCCTCGTAGCATTTTGTCTAAGGTACCGGTGGATGACATCACTATCCGAAGGTGATAATGCATTTGGAGCTCTTTAATCTCTAGGGGAAAATGAAATCTCTAATGATGACCCAAGTGGAATTTCCGGGAAGTAAGGTGGTCAGTGTGAAAATCATCATAAATCAATCACTTGCAGGATGGCAACAATGTTCCTCTCAAAATGAGGTTGTCATGGATGACCACAACCGGCATTTATATGACAAGGTTTGGACACTTGTAAGTGAGATGAATGGAAAGGCCAAGCAAGAGAAGTGTAGCCTCAAACTCTTCACCAGGCCTATCTTTGGGTCAAAGGGCACGCGGTTTGGTAGAGTCTCTCAACATGCCGACTCGTAGAAATGGCTACCATAGCTTGTATCTCGGGAGGGCTTAGTGCAGCTTGCAAACATTAGTACAAGTAAGCTGGTTGACAAAGCTATCCGATTACGAGGAGAAAAATGCCCAAGGATTCTATTCCGACTAGTTTTGTTGTACCTTCGCAAAGCTAATCTTGTACGAGCATCACGTTGTGTTCAACAATTTGTATCTCTTCTTTCGATATCTTTTGTCAACTCGACAATGAAATACATCAAGAACAAAGCTCTTGTTTCTTTATTTGGTCCTTACTTGACACGAGAGCACAAGTTGGGAGTCAAGATGATGGGTTCCTATTGATGTTTCGTATAACCTAATAAGCTTCCTCAAACAATTTCGAAAAGTGTATTGTCCAAAAGGAGAGACAAAAGATTTGAAAGGTGAAACAAAGGATCTATTCCCAAATATTAGCGATCATGATGTAAAGTGGCATACAAAGAGAAAGGGGAAGCCTTATGAGATAGGGCAGTAGCATGAAGAACATCAGACTTATGATAAGGGTAAACAGAAAGGACAGACTGTACTCTGGCATGCCAAAGATGTTACACCCCTACCTACGTAAACCTCCTCAAGGACAAAGAAGCTTTCAAGAAGAAAAGGAAGAAAGACACTTTTAGCTTCTGAATTTTGGCCCAAGTTTCTAGACATATTCCTAAAAATCCCGAGGGTCATACACACCGATTTTGGGCATTTTTGACATACTTTGGTTTTTTGGCATTTTTAAGTTTTTGGCCAAAACTCATGAAATTCGCCACTACTTTGGGGGATCATCAAAGGAGGAAATGGTATCATTGAATGCCATAATTTCAGGAGCATACCTCAACGATTTTCAGGACAAACTTGGAGATCATTTGCTTCCCGAAATGGCGAAAAGGCTCGCTTTTTGCACACTCGCCCTTGGCCTATCGCCAGATCGTAAGTTTTTGGTTTTTTACACACAAAAGGGCTTTTGAGGACTTGCATCGATTGGGAAAATTTTAGTTGTTCTAGAAATCGTACACTAATTTTTTTCCAACGAGATATCATGAGCCTCGTTCCGACCGGGAAGGTCGCTAAATGTTCCCGGCAATTCAGGGGACCTTTATTGATGTAAATTTTGAATATTTTTTAGAAATTTTGAACCTCAAAAAATTTCTTTTTCCAAATGTGCGTTTAGCTATTTTTTGCACATGGAAAATGTTGCAAAGTCAATTATTTTTCCTTTTTTATCATTTTCTAGATATTTTAAGGAGATATTTTGTGCCTTGGGCTTTGCAAAGCCTCAAGGACAAGTTTAGATATTGATTAGGCCAATAGGATGGCAAGTTGAACCATGAGGTTTTCCCTTACCAGCCTATATTCCGAAGGTCTTCATTGTAAACAAGGCTGAACTTGAGAAGAGAAGCAATATATGGTCATATAAGCTTTGGAAGAAATACTTGTCTTATGCTTTTGGATTGCCTCTTGGATGCTCTCGGGATGAATGAAGAAGGATTGTTGTTGGATTCCATGACTTGGTAGAATGGTATGTTGTCTCTTACTTTGTTGTTGTCTTCTAGTTTTCATTCATGAATACATGTTTCTTGCTTGCTATAGATCAGTAGAGAACAAATTTGAGATATGCCCATGGAAGCACCTCAAATTTCCTAAATCTTCATAGCTTTCATGTTTTCTTCTTCCTTAGTTGCATTAAAGAATTCTTAACCGCTCTTTTAACAACTCGAGGATATTGTTGCTTGTTTCATTCATAGTTCTATACATGCTAAGTATGACTTACGGTGACGCCCCGCTTACCTATGGCTAGCTATAGTTCCATCCATGAAATTTTCGACCGATTAGATTATCATCTTGTTGAACCAAGGAGGCCTACTTTCAATCTAGCCCTTTACCTAAAACTATGCAAATCTTGTTGTTCAAAGAGCCCAATAACTCTCAAGTACCGTGTTTAGGCGTTCCGGCATAGTAAGTTAAGTTGTTTGTCTTCCTTAAGTGTTTTCCCAAAGTCCGGATAGCCGGTTTCCCAAAGCTAGAGGGTCTTATACTTCTATGCATGGCTCGAATGTTTATTTATATGTATTGATTAGCTTGTAGTTACATTTCGCATGATTAATGGTTTGCCCTACCATGTTTATGTTATCTATTGAACTAGTTATGCTTGAAACTCTTTGTTGTTCACAAACTTGATGTCGATTTACTCCATTTTGCCCAAAGATCCTTTCTACCTTGAATCAAATCGGCCCTTCACCTTGTATCACCGTCCGATAGCTTTTCGACCTTTTCGACCCCATACCGCCTGATCCGAACATATTTTTACCTATCTATATCTCTTTGATCATTTCATCCCTCAAAACTTAAAACCAAAACCAAAAAACTTACTTCATAACTAGCCTAAAATCGTAACACACAAGCAAACACACAGATATCCCTTACACTTATAGAGAGAGCCCTCTCCTCGAGTCCAGGAAGGCTAGGTCCTTGGGCTCCAAAGCTTGGTTTGATGTTACACTCCGTCATTTGGCTTCCCAATCGCCGAATCAAGGGACCCTAACACAAAACAGAGGTTGGGAAAGGAGCAATGAGAAATTAAAAACATTCAAAACCAAGATTCCATGAGGCCAAATTTTTCAAATAGATTTTGTTACAAAGTGATTAATCGAAATGAAAAAAAACAAATCTAGAAATTATAGAGGTCGTATGTTAGAAACCTTGAGCACTAATAAGAGCAATGGATGAATCCGCAGTGTGTCTTGTGATATATTTTTACCAATTTAAACATTAATTCATGCATTAATCGACCAACAACAAATTAGTATATCAACACATAATCATATAATCATGTGAACATCTAAACCAAGAAAATCATAAGATCAATGCATAACACAACAATCATACACATGGGACACAATGATATCTCGGTGGAAGCCCTTTCAAGAGAAAATACATCCCCGTTGCTACTCTGTGACCGTCGAAATATTCCATTATGTGTTAAGTAAAAAATATCTTTACATATATTGTTGGAACCCACCATCTATGATAATTGACCTCAAACACAATTTTCCGACGACCACTAGCTAGGAGAGTTAATCCCAAAAATACAATTATTTCACCACTACGAACTATTATCCAACTACCACTAGGCGTGTTTACCACTTCCACTACAATGTTGCTAGAAACCACTAGCACATCATCACTCTTTGAACATAACAAGCACCCACTTGCCGAGGCCCTTCCTCCACAAACATGCGTACCTCCATTCCATTCATTTTCAAACTAGATTTGGGCCATGACACTATGCTCAACAAAAGGATTCAACTCTACAATATCATACTCCAACAACAATACAATCTCAACAACTCAAAAACAATATACTCATTAGTATAAACAACCATCAAAAATACTCCGCCAACAACACATCAAATATGATACTCATGGCCATACCGATTTCATGAAAAAACTAATGCATATAATGAACAAGATCAATCCCTCAAAGATATCAACAATATAAAATCATTATGGAATTCTTCCATATCCACCAAAGAACTCGGCAACAAATGAATCCGCCACATAAAATGTGAGACACTCAATGCTTTGTCTCTTCTCTTCCAATAATTCTCCTCCTTTTCCTCCATATGTACCGAAAGATAGAATCTACTACAACACCAAAAATTATGCTCTCTACAAACTAATATTCTCGCTTTTAGTACTCTACTACATAGCTTCCATCTTCTCACTCCGTTACCATTTAAACTCATGTGCAAGGTATCTTTGTTCACCTCTATGTATGGATCATTCTTCTTCTCTATAGTCATAATACTCTCTAAATCACACCAACTAATGATATTTGAATCCAAAATAAGATATATATAATGTGGCCGGAGAATTCCTATTTTTGTTCGTGTCTGCTGTGTGCACAACTTTGACGAATTTCCATCCATAATAACCACCGTTTGTGCATTAAAGAATTCACACCCAATGTAGGACTTATTCAACCATTTGTGAGATTATCCAATTAATTTTGAAGCTTCCAAGAATTACCATGTCAAATTTATTTTGATGTGCACAAGGAATGAAAGAAAACTCGTGTAATCCCACAACCGCATGGACCGAACCAGCGTACCCCGTTGCAAAAACACAGATGTAACTAGAGATTTCTTGTTGGAAGTGTACATATGAACAAAGTTGTGCCTCTCCTGGGAAGATTTTTGCGCAGGATAAGGAAAAGGACTAATATCTTCTACTTTAGAACTTTCCAACTTCAAGTACACTTTCTTCAACACCCGGACACACTTCCATACATTTTCCAAGTTCTCGTGACACCAAGAAGATGGCCTAGATTCAAACAATTCAAGAGTTGAAATTAGTGCCCACAAGTCCACTACTCTTCCTTATAACTCTTCATAACTCGCAACACCTCTCGCACAACTTTGTAGCACATCATAAAATCATCATAAGGCTAAAACCTCTACAACAAGTCATGAACATGAAGACCTATACTTCCAAACTCATATCTACATCAAAAAAACACACACTGCTGGGCCTATTCCAACAATTCAAGAGTTGAAATTAGGTGCCAACAAGTCCACTACTCTTCCCTCAAACCTCTTCATAACTTGCAACACCCCTCTCGCACAACTTTGTAGCACATAAAAACATCATAAGGCCAAACACCTCTACAACAAGTCATGAAAATGAAGACATATACTTCCAAACTCATATCTACATTAAAACACATCAATTCTATCATCTAGGTCATCATAATGTTGACGTAAATGCATTAAATAAACCACATTAACCCATGCATAATAAGACATCCGCAACACATACTACCCGCACCTAACCAAACATATGCATGATTAAAAATTTGCGTAAATTCTACAAGCATGACATCAATGCCAACACAAACCCGCTACAACCATAAAAGCCATAATTTCAACATACTCAAACTATCCTGCCCCCCCCTTTGGCATTGATGGAAACCACATAATCTCCAAACCTTCAATATTCTCTTCTTCTCCTCCTTTCACATCAATCGCAAAGGGTCAACTCTACACTAGCCCAAGCACTCGACCAACTGATCTCTACATGGTTGAATGGGAATGCATACTAACAAATATTCATATTTTTAACATAAAAACAACAAGCAAGATATCAATCGATGCATTAAGAAGTCTCCTATGAGGAGAAGATGTCAAACTAATCAATCTCTAGAAAAACAACAATATGCACATGAGAAAACCATACATGACATCAATGAGAAACACATCATAATGAATCAACAATATGTGTCATATATGCATAACTAAATATGAAAAAAATCCACATGAGGAACCAACCCATACTATCCATAGTAGAAAACACATTTCAATAACACAATATGTTGGAGAAACACTTCTACAACAATCACCAAGCATCAATGAGTGCTATACATCCAATCAACAACATCAATGATCAATCATCAACCTATCTTCCTATGTAATGAGGTTAGAACAACAGTCATAGCATAGCATGAGGCACATCATGAATACCTACAAGCATACCATAATTCCAACAATGGATGGATGAAGTAAAAAGACAAAATAATATGCTCCCCCTAAACATATGCCATCTCCAACATCATCTCCAAATCGTAGTGAACCGCTTACGTCGTAATCATTTCTTCCTTTCCACAATCTCCAATTCGTAGTGAACCACTTACGCTATAATCATTTCTTCCTTTCCACAAGAAAGAAGCACAATGTGGACTAGGACTCCATATGACCATGAATAATTGACATATACCATTGTAAATACATGGCCGTTGTAGCAACACAAGACCTCATACATGACTATAATATGACCTCATGACCCCCTGCTTTTCCCCAATCCACTTGAAGACCTAGTGATAAAGACAACATAAGTATGGCTTCAAGGAGAATTTTACATGGTTTCTATCAATGAAATACATTGTTTCTATAAAATATATAGTAGACTAATGATCCAAAAAATAGAACATGACATGACTTACAACATCATTAGCCGATACATATGGCTACAAAAATACTTCATGGGACTCATCCAAAAATATTCCTTTCACCATGAAGTCTCACCTCACTAATGACTGGAATTTTAGCCAAATACAAGATGATAAAACAATAGTAAATGCATGCCTATAATGATGAGCATATAACAACCACACATGTTTGGTCCATGTGTCAAGTTACTCTATGGACTCCAATGTCGCAATCTCTCCAAGATCATACTAGGTAGTTGGAAAATGATCAACAAAGATTTAAAAATGATGACATAACATTATTTTTCCACTCATAAACAATAGATATGCCAACTGAAAGAAACATGAGAAAGGAATGGAAGTATAAAGAAAAGAGTTTAAACCCTTGAGACAAGAATAACTCCTCGAGAAAATATACCTTATATGAATATGGATCCTATTGATCTAAACATGCATGGACATACTAGATCAAAAATCATTGTTGTTGGTACTCATAAAGCTTCCACCACCCCCCTTCTTGAGACTATCCCAGCCTCTACATAGACCTAGCTAGTTAAGTATATATATCATGCAAGCACGAACGCAATAGGGGTTGATCTCCTACTCAAGGTCCGATGAGCAAAGCTCCTCCCTTGGTCTCTTCTTTCCACTCTCACTCTTTCCCTTAAGCACATACACATTGTCTCACCTCAGTCCTTCACTAATCTCTTACACCCTTGTTTCGGAAGAAACAACCTTTGGTGTTGAAGACTACTTCCCTTTCCTTTATCAAACATTTAGCTCACACTCAAAATATTATGCATTAGACCTTTTATTAGCCGTACATCATCTGCTATCAACTTTTTCACCGAGGTTGGATTTAACACTTCCTACCACTCTTGTGGGTTCATTTCTTCGTACACAACATGACCACTCTTGGTTCCTTCATAAAGTGAAACTTTCTCTTATCTCTAAAATGTGGTGTGAGAATTATCTATCAATGTACCACTTATCGTCCTCATCACATGAGAAAAGAGAAATACCACACCTTCCTAGTTTCTCCTTCTTCTTTTTCCACATGGTTCTTGGTTGGTTCCTTGGCTGAAAGCATTCTCCTTTATCTATTGATTTTACCATAGGGTGTTACATTCCTCATTTTTTGGTCATCTAACCTACTATCATTAGATGGACCCAAGTATACCATGTAAGACAAATTTTACCCTGGGCAAATTGCTTTCACTATGTAAAATAACTTAATAAAACACATTTATTAGGTTGTTTATGGTCTAAACAGAAAACCCCAAAGGAAATATTAAACAAACCTATATTTGTTTGATTTTCTCTCAAGGAATACCACACTAAACAATAATTTAATTATTCCCGGTCATGTTTAACCCAAAACAAAGAAATTAATTAGGATAAATCTCTATTTATCTTATTATTTTCTAGGAATAATTATTTAAATCTTATTTAAATAATATTCCTTGTTAAATATGACTAAATCACCCATAAATAATTAAATAAATCATTATTTATTTTATTATCCTTCAACCACTTCCTTAAAATGATAAATAAATCATTTATTTATTTATTATTCACAAATAAAGGGATTTGACCCAAGTCAAATACTTTTTCCCCCCAACAAATATAATAAAATACTCCATAAAAGGTGGATCTAGATTTGGTTAATGTTATTTTAATCATGCACCAAGATCTAGAATGACCCAATATTTTGTTATAAATAGGAGGGTTTTTCCTACCATTCTTCACCTTTTGTTGCCTATTAGATCACTCCGGATCTAAACTCTTGGTCTCCACTTTTGAGCCATTATCATTGTCATATTTTCCATTATTTTCCGTGTGAGCTCCCCTTTGAGTTCTATCTCTTTGTCCGGGTTTTCTACACCAACAGGAGAGAGAAAATGCTAGATCTCAAGTGCCGAGGAATTCCAAGAACCCATCCCATCGAGGAGAATTGGAAACACCTTCTTGTTTTCCTCCCAGGTGCCCTTAATACAAAAATTCTTTCAAAAATTGTTCTTGTCTTGTCTATTAGATGTATGGAGAAAAACCTTTTTTTTACCGCTTAATGTCTCTCTATGCATAGATCCGGCTTTTTTGCAAGACTTGTTCACATCAACTAACTCGCGTATCCAAGATATTGCGAGCCTATATTTGATGTTAGGGCTATAAGCTATGCGTAGCTAAAGTGGTCTTTTTTCGTACACTTCAACAAAAGATTCATAATAACATAGGGCATGAACGATCTAGGAATATTACAATATTTTCCCATGTTCCCAACATTCTCAAACACATAACACTCTCTATATGACCAATATATAGCCAAAGCATCTCGATATTTTTCTTCAAGGTCGTATATCCATCTCCTCATGCTAGATCTACAATCAATTTCGTAGCCAAACAATTTAGAAGTAAAACAATAACCATTAAGTGAAATTATATACTAAGGGGGGTCCTCTTCTAGTTATTATACATGATGTTTCAGATGTGTGCATTATTCTCCTATAAGTAGTAATTCAGATATCCAAAATTTTCACAATTGAAGCACTCAATCTCATCTAACAAGCTAAAAACGAATTCTAACTCCTCCTCGAAATATGCCACTATCAACTCTAGGAGTCAATGAAATTTGGCTAGAACATCCTCTTGATTATGTTCTTGGTTGCTACAGACAATATTATTTTTTATCTCTCCTTTCTTGTTGTTATCGTTGATCACATTCTTCAATGTGCTTCTTTTGGTTCTTCTTTGTTGTTCTTTCCCTACATACAAACTCGTACTCTCCCTTTGAAAACAAAGACCAGATCTTTTCCAATGGAAATATTTGGTTTTCAATCAAATTGTACAAGGCTATGGTGCTCTTTACTTTCTTCACCCTCGCTAGTCCTTTTCCTCAAGATGTTTTCTCAAGTTGAAAATTACATCTTCAAGTGCTTCAACATAGTATTATTTCTCTTTTTTCTTGTTGCACAAGACTTCTTCATTTATTTTATATTCCTATAGATGGTTATTTAGACTGATGATCTCCTCCCTTGAGATCCTTCTCCTTTCGCATCACTTATCTACACTATATTATCATGCTTCCTACATACATCCGTTAGTTTACCAACTTCTCTAGAAATTTCTTCAATAACATCCATGGTATATTCATATTTAGCCTTAGGAGAACAAAATTATGACCATAATCCTTCTCACTATCCAAATATGAATTATTATCATTTCTATCTAAGGCATAACTCAAAAATAAATCATTTCATATTATACCTTCGTATATGTTGTCCCGTCGGGGTGACAAATGGTTCAATTGGAACTTATTTTTTCTTGGATCTCTTCTTCTCCTTATTTTTGCTTCTCTTCTCCACTTCCCCATCACCGTTGTTGTTTTTGGATCCATATAACATATGTAGTATGCCCAAAATATCCTTATCATATTTCAGATATGTTATTTTGTCAATATCTACAATATGGATATTTTCACAAATAACGTCGAGGCTTGCTTCGAGCATCATTTTTTATCACACTTGCCGGAATTTAATTCTCTCCATAACCTTCACAAACACATCGAAAAATATAAACACCACAAGCTTCTAATTGAGTTTTTACTTTAAATTCCCATTCCTATAATTTTGTAGTAGTTAGAACATATACTCCTTTGATAGTTTATCCCGAGAGAAAAATATCACTATTCTCTCATAATCCCCAAAGCTTCACTCGATGCCAATTGTTAGAAATCTGAAAGCACGACCGAGAGGGGGGGGGGTGAATCGTAGTGTGTATTATGATATATTTTTACCACTTTTAACTTCATCTGTCTATGCATTAACTGACCATCAACACATTAGTAGACCAACACATAACCATATAGTCATGTGAGCATCTAAACTAAGAAAATCATAAGAGAAAAAATTCACAACACAAAAATCATACTCATGAAACACAAGGATATCTAGTGGAAACCTATTTAGAAGAAAACCACCATTTCCGTTGTTGCACTACTCTTAATCTTATATTATGTGTCAAGAAAAAAACAAATATTTTACATATATGGTTGGCAACTTGTTCAACTAGGAGACTCGACCTCAAACAATGTTTGTCGGTAACCACCAGGTCGTAGACGCAATCCCAAAATAAAGTTAGTTCACCACCACAAACTATTATGCAACTACCATTGGGTGGAAGTGACCACTTATGCTATGCTATTACTAGAACCTACCAGCAAGGAATCACCATCTAACTTAGAAATCACCCACTTTCCACAGCCCCTCCTCCACAACTCTATGCGAACCTTGATTTCTTTCATTTTGAAACTAGATCCCTAAGACACTATGCTCAACAATATCAAACTCGGAACATCATACCCCAACAAGAGGACAAAGATCAAGAACTCAAAAACAATCTTCTCATTAGTATAAACAACCAACAACAATGCTCAACCAATAAAACTCATCAAACATGCAACTCATGGCCATTCCATCAACAAGCTACCGTATATAATGAAATGTGATCAAACCCTTATTATATCAATAGCATAAAATAATTATGGGATTCTTCCATATACACCATCAACCCCGCTAAATAAATGAATCACTACATAAATAGAAACACTCAATGCTCTGCCTCTTCTCTCTTCCATTAATTATGCTCCCCCTATCCTCCATATGTACCTAAATATAAACTCCGATACAATACCATCAAATTTTCTCTCGCAACCAATATACCGCTTCAATACTCACCATGCAGGCCTTTACTCGCTCACTCTATTTCCATTTACACTCATGCATAAGGTATCTTTGTTTCCCACTATGTCTGGAGAAATTTTTCTTCTCTATAGTACTCTTACTCTCTCAATCACACTAACCAATTACATCTCGTATAAAAATGAGATATATATAATGTGTTCAAAAGAATTCTATTTTGGTATGAATTCATAGGTGCACAAATTTGACTAAATCCATCTATAACCATCACTAAATGTGCATTAAAGGAATTCACACCAAATGGAGGAATTAATCAACCATTTGTGAGCTTATCCATTTAATTTCGAACTCTTTGTGACTCACCGTGTCGAATTTATCTTGATGTGAGTGAGGAATGCAAATAAAATCTCATGTAATCCCACAATTGCTAAGACTAAACCGTGTGTATCGCCTTGTAGCCGCATAAATGCAACTAGAAATTCTTGGCTAGAAGCCTAAACCCACTTGGAATACACTCTCCCCCAAATGAATATGACAAGAGGATAAGGAAATCCTCATAATATCTTCTCCTCAAAACTTCCTCCAACTTCAGGTACACCTTCTTCAACACTTGTACACACCTCCATTCCTCTTCCAAGCTCGTGACACTTCTACCAAGAAGCTAATTCATTAGGAAAGTGCCACCACAAAGTTGACCTATATTCCAACAAGTCAAGTGTTCACAATAGTGCCAACAATTCTTGTACTCTTCTCGCATACATTTTCATAACTTTCAACACCTTTACACATCTCCGTAGCACATCATAACATCATTATAAAGCCAAACACCTTTTTAAAAACTCATGAACATGAATACCTAGACTACCAAACTCATCTCTCTATCAAGCCACATCAATACCTGCATCATCTAAATCATCATAAGGTGAACATCGCTACATCAACTAGACCATCATACTCCATTCATAACCATAAATTCGCAACACATGCTACCCACAACCACCGAACATATGCATGACTAGAAATTTGCAACACACACGATAAGGTTGACATTAATGGCAACATAAACCATCTAGAACCATAAAATCAATAATTCCAACATTCTCCACAACTTTTGAATCAATGATTTAACTATTAATTTTCATCGTGCCCTCCTTTAGTGTCATTTTTTTATGCAAGTTTAATGCACTTTTACTCAGCTAAGGGATAAGTGATCAAAAAAAAAAAAAGATCTTCACATATCCCTAGCTATTTTGGATGGTCACCCTCAATGGGTTTTAAGGCTCCATTTTCCTAGATGCATCTTCCTTTCACAAAAAGGAAAAGAAACGAATTAATCATGTCCTATTTTATCCTATAGTTAATCTATGCTATTGTTTAAGTTAACTTACCTATTCTATGAGTTAACATGATTAATAAAAAAATATATTACAAATGAATGATAACTATATAAAAATATGTCACATAAACGAAAGTAAGGAATAATGATACCAGGAATGTATAAGTCTAGTATATAAGAAATAAATACCAAAACATATTGTGAATCGGTGTGTGGAATGTATATGTATTACATAACAAAATATGAAAAAGAATATTTAAAAAATTCAATTATAAATTAAATTAAACAAAATTAATTTTTAATGTGATACAAATGAAATATTTAGTTACCTAAAATAGATCTTCAAATCTATCGAACTAACGAAGGTCATGTTAGTCATCAAGATTTTGCCCTCGTTTGATGACTAGATCTCAGGTAGGTTTTCTAGAAAACCAATTCCGATCAATCAATTTGTCATCTAGAAAACCTCAAATTTTTTTTTGTCTTCCTCATCTTCTCTTTCATACCGTGATGAAAGTGGTCTTCAGCTTAGTCCTTTCCTAAATCAGCAAACCCTCCATGTCTATAGTCACAAGCCTTGTATCTCTAAATATTCAAAATCCCCCGTTTCCACACACCACTATCAAACATTGGACAAGTTGTCTACCCTCTCTCACTAATTATTTTGTCATATGATGACTACTATACTCCGAGAAACTCTTCAGAATCTATGACAAAATCTCTAAGTCTAGGTGGTGGTGTTTAGGGAAAATACCGACAAACTTGTCTCTAAGCCAAAAACCCCGTTTTCAACATCAGCTAACCTTCATTTCTCATTTTCTAGCAAAACAAATCGTTTGTCTATCCATAGGTCATACACCACTAAAAATAGTCATTGTATATTGTTTTAAAGGTAGCTCGAAAGGTTCAAATCACTCTTAAAAGAGAAAGAAATTCCATGTTCGAAGAAAAATGATCATTTCAAGCATGATCTTCATGATACATCAAGAAAGCTCTCCAAAGATCAAAGACATCTATCAATGCATCTCTCGTAGAGGTATAGTGAGTGGATGATAGTAAGAAAAGTGCAAGCCAAAGAATACTGTGAAAGTTTTCATGCTATGGCAGTTTACTTTGGGAAATCAGAGAAAATGCATATGGTGAAGAAAGAAGACCTACAAAGATTCAAACTCAAAAGCACCAAAATCTCGTGTCCTCCATTATGGCAAATGAACACAAAGACCGAGTAATGTATACCGTTGCTCCATGTTAACCTAAAGGGAATTTCGCATTAGTTCTTAAACAGGTGAGCCAACTTTACAAATTAGTCTTATCCAACCAACATGACAGCCTTGGGCAAAAAAGGGACTCTCTAGCAACTAGGAAATCAAATGAAATGTAAGAGGAACAACTCGCCTTTTACCTCACTTTAAGCCTAGGCCCTTAAAAGCATTCAAAGAAAATTTCAACACCAAAAGAGCTATAGTCATATAAAGAAAGGTTATCTCCATGGCCAACACAATGTATACATTCATCAGTTGCAAAAGCATTACCATGCTCATGATTTTCATTAAGAGTCTCCGCAAGAAGTCACATCTCAAACAAAGCATACGTGGCGTAGATTTTAAGAAGGGTATCCTTCCAGACAAGCAGAGGGCCCACTTACCACTTGTTCAAGAGGCTTCCTTCATGATAAGTAGAGGGCTCACACAAAGGTTTTGAAAAACCTGTAGTTGCATTGTACACGCTCCTCCAAAAGATGAGTGAGGGAAAATCACCAGGGGTTAATATTTTGTTTGAGAAAATTTTCAATGTGTAGACAGAGATGAGAAAAATGAGTTTAGAAGAGATAATTTAGTGGATAAACAAAGGTTAAACACAAGCTTCGTGACATGTTCCCTTAAATGGCTAAGAAAAGGGCATACACATTTCTGTTTGCATTTCATCCTTTAGTGCTGAAGATACTCCTGACACAATTTCACTTTTCAAGAAGGTTTTCCTCCCAAGGATAAATAGGAAAAAAGCACAAGTTTTCAAGAAGCCTCTTCCAAATGAGCAGAGAGGGCACTCATCTTGTTTAAAGCCCACACAGCCTTCAAGAAACTTTCCTACAGAGAGAAATGAAACACATACGCTTTTCTATGACCTTGTTCAACAAACAGAGAAAGGACACGTGTTTAATGGGAAATGGCTTCCTTCCAAAGACTAATACAATCAAGAACGAATACACTATTGTTTGTTAGCCTCCGTTAATAATGAAAATAGGTAATAAAGCATACGGTTTTTAAAAGGTGTCAAGATGTCGTTTTGTTAAAAGACAAAATGGGTGTCAAATCACCAAGGGAGGGAAAACTATGATTCAAACATTTCAAATGACTCTAAAAACTCAAAGGGTATCTTTCCAAGGCACATTGTATTTGACGAAGAGGTTTTTTTTTTCTTAGGTTATGGGCGGCCATCGTGCAAAAAGGAAGGTCACTACGCGCCGGGAAAACGACGCGACGCACCCGTAGCATTTTCCTAAAGAGATTTGTACATGGCGCGATGCGCCAGGGTGGCGCGATGCCTAGAGTCACGCTCGACGTGCAACATATTTCCACCCGACGCCCGGCCCATAACTTACCACCTCGCCCAAACTCTCCACACGGCCCTTGCCTACACTACACTCAGCCTTCGCACATCTATTAACTCCTCACCCGGCCCCCAACAATTCTGCCCGAAAGTTCTACATGACACTCTTGCACTCATATTCAGCCTAGGCCATCCGCCATCTTTCTCGTGCCATCACCCATCTTGCCCGCCTCTGCCGTGCGTAAGGCGCCCAACTACTCACAACAAGGTGCTCCAAAGGTGCCCAAAATCCAGCTTTTGCATAGTAAGGAGTTTTTCACACAAGAAAGGCATTGTTAAGGTATTCCTAATCCTCTTATGCCTTATTTCCGTTGGGTCTTTGAGCACATGAAAACTAAATTCTAAAGGAGAAAGATGCTGTTAGAAGAAGGAAAGCCTATTTTCATTTTGAAAACCTCGTTATCGAGGGTACAAAGAAGAGTGAGACCAAGATGCCTCCAAAGAAAGAAAAGGCTAAGAAGGCAAAGAACATAATAGGTTTGAACTCCACTACTATAAAGGAGATCACCGCATCCCCTTTAACCTTTTCCTATTTTCAAGAAGTGGGTTGCCTTTACTTTTGCAATAAAATCCAAGAGGCCACTAGTTTCCCTCTCCCCGACCGAGCTATTTTCCCTAAGATTAGATGGAGAGAAGGTTCACATTAAGGTGTTTTGACTTTGTTCTCACCCCCAAAGTTGTGTCAAAGGCAACCAAGATTCCCTATATCCAGAGAAGGATGGTTCAAACAAGAATACCTAGACCTAAATCTCTATAAGCCCTTTCTAAAGCCAACCCATCGGGATGAGTGCCAAGCTATATTTCCTTTTCTCACTTATTGAGCAATTATGCCCCCCTTATGAAAACCATCATGAAATATTTCTCATGTGAGGAGATATTCTCGATTTATTCCTATCATGTCGACTTCGATGCATTTCACTCGAACTCGCCTGCTAAACTTGCCTATCTTCCTATGCAAGAGCATAGCCAATATGTCCTCCTTTGTTCAAAAGAAGCCTTCAGCTCAGTAGAAGGCCAATCTATTCCATCATTCTCTTATCAAAGTCCTCATCTTTCACCAAATTAAACAAAAAGGAGTCTCTTGGGAAAATTTCATTTCTCATCCTGGGACCTCGTTGTTGCATCTTCATCCCAAGGCCCCTCTCATGCACCTTCCTCACCCTCCACTCATTATGTTTCCTTATTCCTTGCCGAATCTACTCCTCAAAGGCAAGCATCACCCATAATTGATAGTGAGAAAGAAGAAAGTGGCAAAAGCAAGCAAGGAGGCGAGAGGAACAAAACAGGGCCTCGCCGTACAATGAAGAGGGTAAGGAGAGAAAAGGAGGCACTTCATCAAAGCAATGACCATGAAGACAAAGTGATGAAAACAATGAGGACAACCTGAATAAGGCAGCCCACACACACTTAGTGAAGACACTCAAGAGACAAGTAAGGAAAATAGGGAAGATAGTGATAGTATGCAAGAGAACAAAAGAAGGTGCTCATGATGAAGACATCCCACCACAAACCGAAATCGCATTCATAAAGGTGAGGGCAGCTTCGTATGAAGGACTTCAAAACAAGAAGTAAGATGAAGACAACCCTCACTCAACTCAAACAAGCTGAAAGTGTCAATCACATAAAAATGAAGACAATGGGTTACCAAGCTCAAAGTAGTGAGGAGGGGTAAAAAAGACAAATTCTAAAGAAATTCATGACAAAATCAAAGGCAGCCGAACAAGGCAGCCCTAACAAAGAAGACAAACACAAGTTGAGCATAAAAATAGCCCCCTAAAACATGTGCTTCGTTGCCTCTCCTAGGCAAGGGGCCATGACTCTTTCATCAAAGGTGTTGTGCCTAAAATCACCAAATCTACAAGAAAGAAGACCATTCAAGCCGTGACTAGTAATGTCCCTAGAGCGCCGAGAGTAGAGGCGAATTGCCCAAGCCAAGCTCAAAACTGCCCAAAGGAGGCGCCCGGTGAAAAAAAAGAGTGAAAAAGGATATATCGGTTTGGAATCTTGGCTCAAGCTTCCTTTCATGCTTCTAGAAACCCCGAAGGGGTTTCGCTCACCAAAATTGAACATTTTTTAGCATGATCTTGCTTTTTGTGATTTTAGGGCATAATTGCATAAATTCATGGGCGCCGCCATTTTTTCTTGGAGAATCCTTAGCTGATGAAAGTTACATTTTTTGGATGCATTAAATTTGAGGGAGTATACTCGTAAATTTTTTTGATCAAAAGAATATGTTTTTGTCCTCAAAAAAGGAAAAAAATGCTCATTTTTCAACATTCGCCCCTTATATCGCAAGTGCTACAATCCCGGGTTTTTTCACTTTTTCTAATTTTTTATTAATTCTCCCAAAGACCGTTTCTGAAAAAATCAAGTAGTTTTGGAAAGTAGACATCTAGGGATTTTAACGAGCCATCACGGCCTCATCGACATCGTGAAGTCCCTCAAAACTCCTTCCGAAAGATAGAATTTTTCCGGTGCTATGCTCCCGCGTAGTTTTTGCCAAACAAAAAATAGTTTTTCAGTGTGACTCGTCAAATGCATTAGGCAAGTTTATTTCATGTGTCGTGACTCAAAAGTGATTCCGTGCTATTTTGTCCGAAAAGATATTTTTAGAGGATATTTTGTGCCTTGGACCGTGTTAGGATTCAAGGATAGTTTTAGATATTTATTTTTGGCCAATGGCCTTTTAGTTGCTCTAGGTAGGGTTTCCTCCTTCCTTGGCCTATATAATCCAAGAGGATTCATTGTAACCTCAGGAGGAAGAATCAATTATAGAGAGGAATACATAGCACTATGAGCTTTGAAGAAATAATTGTTTATGAAGTGGATGATCTTCGCTTGGCTTGATGGTGGAGGAGCATCGTGTGTAGGATTCCATGGCTTGGTGAATGGTATTGTGTTTCTTATTTGTTATGTTTTCATAGTTTCTCATACATGTTTTCATGATTCTTGCTGCTGTAGTTCAAAGAAAGAATAAGTTTGAGATATGCCCATGGAGGCACCTCAAATTTCTATCTATTGACAAATTTTTTAAATGTTTTCATCTTTTCTGGTCATGTCAAAGAATTCTTAATTGCTCTTTGGTTCACTAAGAACTTTTACTTGTTTCATTAATGGTTATTATGTATGCTCCTAGTATGATTCATGGTATGCCCTACTTACTCATAGCTACTCAAAACTCCATTTCTGAAATCTCTCCCCGAATTTATTGGTTGTTTTAGTTAAGTCAAAGAGGTCTTGTTTCGATCTTGCCCTTTGTCCATGCTTATAGCCTTATTTCAAAGTTCCGTATAGCTCAAGATATGATGTTTAGGAGTTCCTCTTTATAGATTGAGTTGTTTTTTAATCTTATTTGTTTTCCCAAAAGTCCGAAGGTGATTTTCCCAAAGTTAGAGGGTCTTATACTTCTATGTATCACCGGATTGTTTATTTTCCGTATCTATCGCCTTGAGTTTCGTCTATAGAGAATAATGGTCAGCCCTAACTCATGAATGCTTGTTGTTTAACTATTTATGCTTAAAATATCTTTGTCTTTCACAAATTTAATGCCCATCTCATTTCACTTTCACCCAAAGAATCCATTTACCTCGACTAAATTGACCCCGCAACAATACCTTATCCATCATTAAGACAACATTTTGACCTTATCCGACCCCTTAGCCCAGCTTGATTTTAAAGAACTCCTTATCTATTTTTCCTTGATCAGTTCCCCTTAAAAAACCCAAAACAAACCAAAACATACTTAAAAACCAAACTCCTTAAAATCAAATATACAAAAGCAAACAAGTTTACATTCTTTGCATAATAGAGAGAGTCCTTTCGAGTCTAGGAAGGCTAGGTCCTAGGGCTCCAAAGCTTGGCTCAAGGTTACCCTATCATTTGGTTTACCAATTTTCCAAATTACGGGACACCAACATAATGGCGATCACTATGGGACTATGAGTTAGTGACAATCTAAGTATACCTTAGGACTTTCCGAATCCCCGCTTAAAGAATATTTAAGGATTTTCAACCACCTCATCACCACACTAACATAATGGCGATCACGCGTGGGACCTTTGAGTCAAAAAATCCTAGGTATCCCTTAGGAACTCTCATAGTCTCAGTAAAACTTAGAAAACTTAAGTGTTGTTTGAAGAGTAGAAACTAGCTCTTTCACCATCTTGGAAAAATGATGATTCAGTTATAGGAAAATCTTACAAACCTCAAGGCTACATATAGGAACTCAGGAAACCCCCAAAACATCCTTATATTGATTTTTTATCAGTTATTGGTGGTGGCCCATAAAAAATTATCTCTAAAAACAACAAAACACATCCACCTGGTGACTCCAATAGCCTCCAGTAGGCCTATTACTCCACTAGTCCTTATAAACTCCCCTGGGAATGCATTGAGAAATCCCAATCATGCTGATGGTGGACAACAAAGTTCAAATCTTCCACCTGGCGACTCCACAACCCTCATTAGACCAAAAGAATCCACTGGTAGAGAACTTTAGATTGGTTGAAAAGACACAGTGATCCTTTCTGATTAAAAAAGATGGATCCAAGGATACAAAAGAGATATGCTCCGATGAGTAGAGAACATATCCCTGGATTCCCACACAAAATGCCTGAAATAAATTGGATGAAAAACCTACCTATCTTTCGAGATGAAAAGGTTGATGAGCCCTTGTTACACCTTATAAAATTTCATATACACATATGGAGGAATTTCATATACACATATGGAGGTTAAAGGTTGAATGGTACGAGGACTGCCTCATGAAAATGTTTATGGGAACATTAGAAGATAAAGCGAGAAATTGGTATGAAAGGCTAGCACCTGGAATCTTGTTTTCTTTGAAGGATTTCCACAAAGTATTTTATAAACACTATATAGGGCATTGTCCATCTCTATCATTGGCTGAAAATTGTTGTGATCAATTTGAAGACCTCATACAACACCTTGTAAACATTGATGAAGACTTAGGAAATTGGCATCCTGAGGATCTTTTAGAAGAGGTTCATACTTTTCATTCCCAAGATAAATATCTTGATAACCAAGAAGTATTGGTTGAGGATGAAATCAAATATGAAATGGAAGAATAATCAAAACCTTTAGGATCTCTAGCTTTGTGCTTTGATTCATTTCAGATTATACAAGCAAACTGGCCACCTAAGAATCTATCAGAGGCAACTCATGAATCCCATGATTATTTTCCCAAAAATCAAGAAAATTTGGTTGATAATGAAATTAAATATGAAATGGAAGAAAAAACAAAACCTTTAGGATCTCTACCTTTGTGCTTTGAGTCATTTCATATTATATGAGAAAATTGGCCTCCTGAGAACCTATCAGAGGCAACTCATGAATCCCATGCTTATTGTCCCAAAAATCAAGAAGAGATGGTTGAGGATGAAACTAATCAAGAAATGAAAGAGAACCCACAGGATCTCTCTAAAGGCACAAGTGATGATTCATCATCTCTCTTAGGTGAGGCCCAAAAATACATTCATCCTCTAAATCAATTTTCCCAAGACAAAGAGGATTATTGTAGCTATATCCAAGGAAAGATAAAAATGCCTCCCTTTTTAACCGAAGAGGAGATAGATCAACTCATAAACATACAGTCATCCTCTGTTTATTTGTCTCATGATCTTAAATATCACATAGCAAAAAATGGATTTATAGATAAATTCAAAGAAAAAAAATCTGATAGTCCAATATGCATGGTTGGTGACATTACTTATATTAATGATTCTCCAAGGTTCGATCAATATGTTGATGATTATGATATTCAAACAGAAACTAACCTTGCATAGAAACCAAAAGTTGATTTGTGGGACAAAGTTCACTATCATCAGGTTGAAAAAAGTAAGCAGCCAATACAGGTCACCTATGACACTGATGAGGAAAGCCTTGAGAGTTTACAAGTAAGTGAGGAGTCTCTGACTCTTTGCTCTACTTCACTTCAATCCATCAGAAATAATTTTCACATGATTGGAAATCAGCAGTCTTTCAGCTTTGATGATGAGGTTGAGGAGGATGATGAAATTCTTAAGCAAGTTGTCAATGAGAAGCCTTTTCCTGAAATGGTTGACGAAATCATTTTGGACATGGAATCCTCCTTAACTCCAAATTTTCAGCCACCAAGTTCCATTGAGTTACAAATTGCAGATGAAGAAATAGAAGTTGATAATCTCATGAGAGTTGTCTCACTACCCTCTCAAGAGGATTTACTGCCAAAGAGTATCCCTGATCATCAAAATAATGACCTTCACGCAGTTTTCAGTCCACTAAATCAAAACACATCAGTTTGGCAAGAGGACTACACTGCAATATGTGATGAGTCTGACAATTCAAGTGATCATGAAGAAGGGGAAGATTTTCTTCCCCAAAAAAGCCTCAAGCATAGCCAAGTGGAAGAAAGAGTATTCCTGAATGAAGCTTATATATCAAATCCTCTAGATCAGGTATTATTCCAAGATCCATTTGTTGTTTTCCTTGAGAAATCTGAAGGAGTAGTGTGTTCCACCCATAACAGTCTGTTGCAAAGTGTGAGAAAAAATTTAGGCACTACTGTTTGAAAACAAGTAAGGTGGAAGTGGCCTTTTCATTTCTTCATCACTCTCAAAAAGCTAAAACAAAATCCCTCATGGAATCATCTGCTTGATTGGATTTTTTGGAAGAGAGATTTCACTAAATGAATGTATATTATGTATAGGTTAGATTAGGATAGATAGATAGGTGTGAAAAATAAGCCCAACCTTGTGAGCATCTTTTTAGTCCTAGTTTGTTTGAAGAAAAAGTAGAGACAGAAAATAAAAAAACAATAGGAAAAGTAGAAAAAGAGGGCAGTTTCTAAAAGCAGCGGTAAAGCCCCATACCCGAAAAAAATATTCATGCTGAAAGTGCGCAAGTCTAAATGCCACTACTAGTGGTCAAAACATGTCTTGTTCAGTTATCTAGCCTATTCATAACTGAGCATGTTTTAAATTGATTGCTGATAAGTTAGTGAAAAAAGGATGATATTCAAAATATGCAAGCTTGACTTATCAAAGAAAGTAGATTAGGAAATAAATATGTTGGTTCCACAAGCTCAAAACAGAACCAAAGAGGAAAACAGGGATGAAAAACAAAATGTGTATCCTAGCCCTGATTTTTCTAAATCTCATTTTGTGCGAAAATAACATTTGTGTGCAGCTTGTCTTTTATGCCACAAATGCATGACAAATAAAACTGCCTAATCTTGATTTGATCATTTTTCAATTTCATGCTTTAGTCTAGTGAATGAAATCCTGTCAAACTGCTTAATCTTGACATTCGATCTAGCGTAGGTAGAGAATCAAAGGAGTTTATCAGTTTAATCTTAACTCCCGGAGGATATAAGTGTAGAAGTAGATAGTGTTTACCCTTTCAAAATATCATGCCAAGGGTTTGCCAGTCCAAGTGCAACCAAAGAAGAAAAAATGCTAGGAAATATAGCTAGGTAGGTAGAGATGAGGTTGATGCTAATCATGCTATAAATTTGTCAAACATCATCATTTTCATGAATAACATCAAGGAAAAGAGATTTGCACCAATGGATGAGGCATTGGTCTTCACAAGCGCGAGATCTGTAGTTCTGGACACCTCCAGAAAACGAACTGCCCTCCCCAAATGGAGCCACTGTTATTCATCAGTATTTTTCCTATTTTGATGACTAGATCCCTTGTCTAGGTTTTCTAGAAACCAATCTCGATCAGTCAATTTGTGATCTAGAAAACCCCTCAAACAATTTTTTGTCTTCCTACCCCTCTCTTTCATACTGTGATGAAAGTGGTCTTTAGTTTTCAGTCCTGGCCTAAATTAGCAAAACCTCCCTGTCTATAGCTATCACAAGCCTTGTATCTCTGAATATTCAAAATCCCTTGTTTCCACATGGCTCACTGTCAAACATTGGACAAGTTTTCTACACCTCTCTCACTGATTATTTTGTCGTATGATGACTTGATTATGCCTGAGAAACTCTTCAGAATCTATGACAAAATCTCTAAGCCTAGGTGGTGGTGTTTAGGGCAAATACCTTGATGAAACTGTCTCTAAGCCAAAAACTCTGTTTTCAACATCAGTCAACCTTCATTTCTCATTTTTTGGAAAAACAAATCCTTTGTCTATCCATAGGTCATACATCAAGAAAGCTCTCCAAAGATCAAAGACATCTATCAATGCATCTCTACAGAGGTATAGTGAGTGATGACAGTAAGAAAAGTGTGAACCAAAGAATACTTCAGGAAATTTTTCATGTTGTGGCAGTTTACTTTGGGAAATAAGAGAAAATGCAGATGGTGAAGAAAGAATACCTACAGGATTCAAACTCAAAAGCACCAAAAAGTCAGAAATCCTCCATTATGGAAAATGAACACAAATACTGAGTAATATATACCTCCCAACGCTCCATGTCAACTCAAATGGAATTTTGCATTAGTTCTTAAATAGGTGAGCCAACTTTACAAATCAATCTTATCCAACCAACAGTGACAGTCTTGGGCAAAAAAGGGGCTCTCTAGCAACTAGGCAATCAAAATTAAAATGTAAGAGGAACAACTGCCTTTTACCTTACTTTAAGCCTAGGCCCTTAGAAGCATTCAAAGACAATTTCAAAATCAAAAGAGCTATAGCTATTACAAACAAAGGTTATCTCCATGGCCAACACAACAGACATTCATCAGTTGCAAATGCATTACCATGCTCATGATTTTCATTAAGAGTTCTGCAAGAAATCACATCTCAAAAACAAAGCAGAGGGCCCACTTACCACTTGTTCAAGAGGCTTCCTTCATGATAAGTAGAGGGCCTATACAGTGGTTTTGAAAAACCTAGGTAGTTGCATTGTACATTGCCTCCTCCAAAAGATGAGTAGAGGGAAAATCACCGAGGGTTAATATTTTGTTTAAGAAAATTTTCAATGGTAGACAGAGATGAGAAAAAATGAGTTTAGAAGAGATCATTTAATGATAAACAAATGCTAAACACAATTTTTGTGACATGTTCCCTTAAATGGATAAGCAAAGGGCATATACATTTCTGTTTTCATTTCATCCTTTAGTGCTGAAGATACTCCAGACACAATTTCACTTTTCAAGAAGGCTTTCCTCCCAAGGATAAATAGGGAAAAAGCACAAGTTTTCAAGAAGCCTCTTCCAGAAATGAGCAGAGGGCACTCATCTTGTTTAAATCCCACACAGTCTTCAAGAAAATGTCCCTACAGAGAGAAATGAAACACATACAGTTTTTCTATGACCTTCTTCAACAAACAGAGAAAGGACATAGTGTTTAATGGGAAATGGCCTCCTTCCAAAGACTAATACAATCAAGAATGAAGACACTGTTGTTTGTTAGCCTCTTTTAATAATGAAAAAAAGGGAATAAAGCATAATTTGTTTAAAAGGTGTCAAGATGTTTCTTTATTAAAAGACAAAAATGGGTGTCAAATCACCAAGGGAGGGAAAACTATGATTCAAACACTTCAAATGACTCTAAAAACCTCAAAGGGTCTCTTTCCAAGGCACATTGTATTTGGCAAAGAGGTTTTTCATTTTTTTTTAGGTTCTGGGCGGCCATTGTGCAAAAAGGAAAGTCGCGACGTGCCTATAGCATCTGCCTGAAGAGATTTGTACACGGTGCAACGCACCTGGAGTCACGCTCGACATGCAACATATTTTCGCCTAGCGCCCAACCTGTCACTTACCACCCGCCTCACCCAGCTCCACACAGGCCCTTGCCTACACTGCATGCAGTCTTCGACACATCTATCACCTCCTCACCCCAGCCCATAAACATTCTACTCGGTAGCTCTACATGACACTCTTGCACTCATATTCAGCCCGGGCCATATGCCATCTTCTGGCCCATCACCCATCCTGCCCGGCCGGACGTGCAGAAGGCACCTGGGCGCTCACAGTAGTATGCCCAAAGGTTCCCAAAATCTAGTTTTTTCACAGTAAGGATTTTTACACACAGCAAAGGCATTGTTAAGGTATTCCTAATCCTCTTTATGCCTTATTTTTTTCAATTCTTTGAGCACTTGAAAAACTAAATTTAAAGGAGAAAGACAATGTTAGAAGAAGGAAATCCTATTTTCATTTTGAAAACCTGTTGCTGAGGGTACAAAGAAGAGTGAGACCAAGATGCCTCCAAAGAAGGAAAAGGCTAAGAAGGCAGGCCAACACAATAGGTTTGAACCCACAAATATTAAGGAGATCAATGCATCCCCTTCAACCTTGTCCTATTTTCAAGAAGTGGGCTGCCTTTAATTTTTCAATAAAATCCAAGAGGTCACTAGTTGCCCTCTCCTGACTGAGCTATTTTCCCTGAGATTAGATGGAGAGCAGGTTCACATTGCAGGTTTTGACTTTGTGCTCACCAATAAAGCTGTGTCAAAGGCAACCAAGATTCGCTATATCAGAGAAAGATAGTTCAAACAATCATACCTAGACCTAAATCTCTATAAGCCCTTTCTAAAGCTAGCCCATCGGCATGAGTGCCAAGCTATCTTTCCTTTTTCTCACTTATTGAGCAATTATGCCCCCTTATGAAAACCATCATGAAGTATTTCACATGTGAGGGGAGATATTCTCGAGTTTATTCCTATCATGTCAGACTTCTGATGCATTTCACTCGAACTAAATTGCTAAACTTGCCTTTCTTCCTATGCAAGAGCATAGACAATATGTCCTCTTTTGTTCAAAAGAAGCCTTTGGCTCAGCACAAGGCCAATATATTCCATCATTCTCTCATCAAAGTCCTCATCCTTCACCAGCTGAAACAAAAAGGAGTCTCTTGGGAAACTTCATTTCTCATCCAGACCTCATTACTGCATCATCATCCCAAGGCCCCTCTCATGCACCTTCCTCACCCTCCACTCATTATGTTTCCCCTTCTTCTCATGAATCTACTCCTCAAAGGCAAGCATCACCCATAATTGATAGTGAGAAAGAAGAAAGTGGTCAAAACAGCAAGGAGGTGATGAGGAACAAAACAGTCATTAGACAGACAATGAATACGGTAATGAGAGAAAAGGAGGCACTTCTCAGCAAAGTAGTGATCATGAAGATAGTGACAGTAAACAAAACAATGAGGACAGTGAAGAAGGCAGCCCACACACAGCTAGTGAAGACACTCCTCAAGAGACAAGTAAGGAAAACAGGGAAGATAGTGGTAGCATGCAGAGAAAAAAAGAAGGCGCTCATGATGAAGACATCCCACCACAAACTGAAATCAGTATTCATAAAGGTGAGGGCATCTTGCATGAAGGACTTCAAAACAGTAAGAAAGATGAAGACAACCCCCACTCAACTCAAAACAGTGAAAGTGGCAATCAACAGAAAAATGAAGACAGTGGCAGTCAAGCTCAAAGCAGTGAGGAGCATAAAAAAGACAGTCCTAAAGATAGTCATGACAAAATTAGAGGCAGCGAACAAGGCAGCCCTAACAATTAAGACAAAAATAGTCATAAGGGTGAAGGTGGCAATCTACATGAAGAAGACAAACACAGTGAGCATGAAAATAACCCTCAAAGACATGTGCTTGTTGCCTCTCCTAGGCAAGGGGCCATGACTCTTTCCTCAAAGGTGGAAAAGCCTAAAATCACCATGTCTACAAAGAAGAAAATCATTCAAGCAGTGACTACTAATGTCACTAGGGCGCTAAGGAGTAGAGGAAAATTGCCTAAGAAAGCAATTGTTGAATTTCCAAAGAGAACAAGAGCAAAGAAACCTATTCAAGCCAAGGGCAAAGAAAAGATTGAAAGCAAGAAAGCAGCCATGAGCATCAAAGGGAATATAACATAATACAGGTAGATAGTGATGATGAAGGCAATCAAATCAGAATTCTCAAATCCCTTTTGCAAAATAGGGAAGCTCAAATTGAGGACTTAGAAACTGAACTAGAAAGGTCAAAGGACCTCATTCACTTTCTAGAAATGAAAAATAGACAAATGAGCAGGAAAATAGCCATCTATGAGGCCCAGGCACTCAAATATCAAAGAAAGGCACATAAAGCATAGGTGAAGCTTGATGAGTACATGGGTGAATTTTCTGATAATGAAGAAGAGGAAGGACCAGTAAGGAAAATGCCTAGGACCATGGGTCTTAGGAAAGCATTGAAGAAGCAAAGGGAGGAAGAATCAGCCCTTTCTCAGCAGTATCCTCTCACACACCTACTTGCCCAAGAGATAGAAAATGACAAGGAGTCTTGTCTTGAAAGAGAAAATAAACATTTGGAAACCAAATTGAACAAGGCCAACAAATATTTGGACCTGCAAAGGAGAATGACCGAGCATTACAAGAAATTGAATCAATTTTCCCGAAAGAAACTCAGAATTGCCCAAGCCAAGCTCAAAACTGCCCAAAAGAGGTGCCCGGTGGAAAAAAGAGGAAAAAGCCAATCTTGGCTTGGAATCTTGGATCAAGCTTTCATGCATGTTTCTAGAAACCCTTAAGGGGTTCACTCACCAAAATTGGGCAATTTTGGACATAATCTTGTTTTTTGTGATTTTTGGGCCTAATTGCATAAATTCATGGGCGTTTCCATTTTTTCTTGGAGTATAATCAGTCGATGGAAGTTACATTTTTGGATGCATTAAATTTGAGGGAGTATACTCAGAAATTTTTAGAACAAATGAAGCTGTTTTGGTCCCTCAAAAAGGCCAAAAACAGTCATTTTTCAACATTCTGCCCCTTATATCAGCAAGTGCTACACTCTTGGGTTTTTTCACTCTTTCTATGTTTTGACAGACTTCCCAGCATCCGTTTGGAAAAAATCAAGTATTTTTGGAAATTATACATCTAGGGCTTTCCAACGAGCCATCACGGGCCTCATTTCGACATCAGGAAGTCTATCAAAACTCCTTTGAAAGATAGAATTGTTTCTGGTGCTACGCTCCTGTAGTTTTTGCTAAAAAAAACAGTTTTCTGAGTGTCACTTGCCAAATGTGCATTGGGAAAGTTTATTTCATGTGTCAGGCCTCAAAAGTGATTCCTTTTTGCTATTTTTTTCCGAAAATATATTTTTAGAGGTTATTTTGTGCCTTGGACCTTGTTAGGCCTTAAGGACAGTTTTAGATATTTATTTTGGCCAATGGCCTTCTAGTTGCTCTAGGTGGGTTTCCTCCTCGTTGGCCTATATAATCCAAGAGGATTCATTGTAACCATAGGGCAGAACTTGATGTTATAGAGAGCAATACATAGAACTATGAGCTTTGAAGAAATACTTGTCTTATGAAGTGGATGATCTCTTGCTTGACTTTGATGGTGGAGGAGGATTGTATGTAGGATTCCATGGCTTGGTGAATGGTATTGTGTTTCTTATTTGTTATGTTTTCTTAGTTTCTCATATATGTTTTCCTGCTTCTTACTTGTTGTAGTTTAGTAAAGAATAATTTTGAGATATGCCCATGGAGGCACCTCAAATTTCCTGATTCATTGCAGCTTAAAAGCTTTCATCTTTCTTGGTCATGTCAAAGAATTGTTAATTGCTCTTTGGTCACTAAGAACTTGTTACTTGTTTCATTAATGGTTATTATGCATGCTGTATAGTATGATTCACAGTACGCCCTGCTTACTCATAGCTAATAAAAACTCTATCTCTGAAATATCTCTTTGAATTATTGATTGTTTTAGTTAAGTCAAAGACGTCTTGTTTCGATCTTGCCCTTTGCCCATGCTTTGCAATCTTATTTCAAAGTTCCCAATAGCTCGAGATATGATGTTTAGGAGTTCCCTCTTCATTAATCGAGTTGTTAGTTTATCTTAGTTGTTTTCCAAAAAATCTGAAGGTGATTTTCCCAAAGTTAGAGGGTCTTATACTTCTATGCATCACTAGATTGTTTATTTTCTACATTTATTGGTTTGAGTTTCATTCATAGAGATTAATGGTTAGCCCTAACTCATGAATTCTTGTTGTTTAACTATTTATGCTTAAAATCTCTTTGTATTTCACAAACTTAATGTTCACCTCATTTCATTTTCACCCAAAGAATCCATTTATCTCATCCAAATTGGCCCTGCAGTAATACCTTGTCCATCATTGAGACAATCTCAACCTTATTCGACCCCATAGCCCAGTTGATTTGACGAACTTTTTATCTATTTATCCTTTGATCAGTTCCCTTCAAAAACCCAAAACAAACTAAAAACATACTTAAACAACTAGCCTAAAATCAAATATACAAAAGCAAACAAATTCACATCCTTCGCATAATAGAGAGAGCCCTCTCTAAATCTAGGAAGGCTAGGTCCTAGGGCTCCAAAGCTTGGTCTGGTGTTACCCTGTCATTTGGTTTACCAATCTGCCAAATTACGGGACACTAACAAGCTACCATTTCGAAGTCAAAGGCGAGTGAGAATTTACTGGTTGTACAGAGTGCACATTGTTATTCTAGTAATAGCTCAATTCAATGGAGACACTTCATGATCATAACTGTTTAAGACTTATAGCTACTGGTTCAATCGGTTCAATAGCATTACCTGTATCAGTGATAGTTATTGTATTCATTACCCTTATATGCTTGAATATGGAATAAGAGCATATGTTCAAGGTATGATAACCATTGTTATAGTTACAGTAATTAAATAAGCACAATCCTTGTTACATATTAGAGCTTATAGAACTACTTCTTCTTATGTAATAACATGAGTTTCATCTTAATTCACTTATACTGGTAAAGCACAAGGACCTACGTAGTTCCCCTAATTATTGGACATGGATTGAGCTTACTTAAGCTATCATATATGTTTCACCCACACGTATAGAAAATTAATCACCATATCTATGAACTCCATAACCTAGTAGTACAACATCTCTATATTATAGAAAGATCATAACATAATTACAATAATCATTACACATAGGGAATGTGATCAATTACCATGGATTAGCTATCATAGTTAATAGTACAAGTGATTATCAGTGTTTATGATGTAGTATTCCCATTACTTATAGCTTAGATATTAACTGTGATCATCTAGCTCATAACTAGTCTTAGAGAGGCTATAATCACAACTGCTTAGTAAGCATCATCATTAGACCATAAACATGCATCTTATAACTGATATCGACCCTATGTAATCATGTGAATCACAAAGAAGCTTATCTTCATTATGGAAACAATGTGAATCGTTTCATCTAACTAACCTTTACTAACACGGTTGAATAGTAGAGGTAATGTGAACACTGGTAGTAACATAATACAAGCTGATGATTGGTTATGGATAGTAGTAAACCCATTGCACTTGAAGCTTACATCAATGTTGCCCCGTATAGAGATTCCACAATGATTGTAGTCTAATCATACGATCTACATAACATATAAGGATAGCTTTATTACTAGTATAGCTTGGTTAGCTTAACTATGAATACTATACTGCTTTTATTAGGCTTGATATGTGATTCTAGATAAGGGTATTAGTACTACATGATGATTCGTGCTTATGAGTGCTTTATACAAACTATGAGCTTTGATAGCTCTATGAATATGAGTAATACAATGGTATGAGCTCTTATTAGGTAATGATCTTTAGCTGTAATACTGGTGTTATCATTGCTCAAAGGGTATTGGTTCTCTAATTCACGTAAGCTCTTAGATAAGTGTGATGAACTAACCCCATGAAAGTAGGCAGTCCTATCGATTCATTCTAATCACATGCGTTCAACCATGAATCTCCTCCTGTTACTTGGAATTGGGTATCTGTATAATATCATGAATACCATGGACTTACTACTATTCCATCAACCATGAATGTTCACTTGCTATCATAGATTCCAGTATGAGATACCAATGGTGTCGAATAGAGGGAAACGTATGGATTGCATAGTACATAACAATGGTTGTCTATTATGCAAATACATCTGGTACTCATCATATCCAGTAATTATGGAACACAAGGTAGCTATCAGCTTATCTTAGCCATTGCTTGTTACTAATGTCGTATATCAATAGGGTTTAACTTGGAGCTATTCCATTGAGTAATCACATATTACTAGTAATTCCATATCAATGGTGGTATGAATCTAATCATCACTGTTACTATTCCATTACTTTAATCATGGCTCGTAGAAAGATGGAGATTCAATGGAGTTCGTACTCATAACACAAACCAAACGTGAGGTATAAAGATAAGCAAGCAGGTTTATGTAACTAATACTGGTTATTACAATCACAAAGAGCTCAATCATCTTGATTATGTAAATAAGGTATACTCTATTCCGTAATCATAGCTATTCCATTGGGTTTATGGTAAAGATACTAGTAAGTTGAACAAAGCACGTATTACGTATAGTTTAAGCATGAAGTACTACCAATAGTTACGTATTCTACATAATTAGCTCTATTTTCTAAGATAGTATCGATACTGATCTATTCCCATTATGTGTAAACGAGCTTACTCTGAATACAGGTCAGTACTATGTAGTAATACTAAGCACGATATAGTGTAATCATAGCATTAGTAGTAATACAAGTGAATCATTGTACATATGCCTCTTTACCTATAGCTAATACATGATGATCAAACTCCATTACCTTTATATATGTATACAATGATCACTAGTTATAACTTAATTGAAGGCTTACAACTAGCTCGAATGTGTTACAGTCCTTGTATCATCTATGTTAGTTACATATAATAAGTAATCCCATAATATTAGTGGAATAGAAACATGAGTGTAATCTGTGTTCAAGTTGTTGCAGTCTATCTAATACTGAAACTAAGCTGTATTTTATTACCATATCATCTTAGCTTAAAGGATTTTATTACGAGCATCTACATATTGGCATACTACTAAGACCATTGTGATTATTAGTCATAATATGCCTATGCCACTCTTCATTTATCACTGGATACGCTGTGTGTAATGTAAGTTTATTCATTGACATTATCCTATGTGTTTACCTTTGTTATGGAATTACTTATAGATAGTAGTGGCATTGATTAGCTTATAGTTATGTTAGAAGTGTAACCCATTGATTAGACTACATGCATAGCACCTGTTTCCCCTTATTCGCAATGGTTCTATCTCATAGCACCTGTTTCCCCTTATTCGCAATGGTTCATCGGTTAATTAGTACTAGTAAGTGATCTAACATAGAGAGTATATAAATACAACCATTCATTATGCATAATACGTAATGGGTTATATATATCACCATTTTGTCCCTATTTGGGCATGTATAAGACTGTTGACATATGAGTGCAATGAATATGGAATAAAGGGTGAACATTTACCCATATATAGGAAGTGGTGATTAGACTCAGCCCCATAGTTATACAGATTAAGCTAGGTGTACTATGAGTAAGTAACAACCAATGACCAAACACAATGACTAGTATCAGCTTGAACTACAACATCATGTAACCATAAGTTGGTATCGACATTATTCCCATAATCTTCATCATATCCAGGTAATGACGTATGCCACTTCTATGAGCTTAGGCATATTGAATATGGATAAGCCTATAACCCTTTCCATGATCATTGAATACTAAGAGCTTAGATAAAAAGGAGTGCCATATGTAACATATGAAGATGATACGATCTAACCCTACCTAATCAATCACACATAGTTACCATACCTTATTCACAGTATTCCAATACAACCATCACTATTACTTAAGCTTCTATACCTAATATGTAAACAATTATCACTAACACTAAGCTGGACTATGAATACCATAGATACTAGAAGATGATGTATGTTCTGTACACACTAGTCTGTACATGATTACTTGTATATATTACATAATTAGTACAGAGTAATAGCAGTACAGCTTAGCTTATGTGCTAGTTTCATATTACACATGATTAACAAGGGTAACCATTCTATTATGTTCAATGATTCCACCTATTGTATTTATGTAATCTCTAAGCTCATAATTACAATGGTAGTAAGCTAATGTAATACAAGTGATTCCACTACTGGTTATGAAGGTTACACTTATCTAGTTTCCCTAATCAATATAGGTTAGTTATAAGCACAACATAAGTTCATATAATATAGTGTATTTAAAGCTTATATCGGTAGAAGTAACATAGAGTTCAATATAGCTGTGTTTAATATGAAGAGTGAAAAGCCTATTCAAGCTTACATGGTTCGAATCCATGACCTGAACTATTACCATAGATAACACATGGTTAACAAATCCAATACAAATGAGAAACAAGCTTAAGTGTTCATAGTTAAGCATAGTGTAATAGAACTCCATAAGTAGTAGTATTATGCATAATCTACATATATATGAAACTGTAATCATACTAGTCTTAAAGCTCGTAATGAGTGAATATAAGATAGTGATACAGTCCACTAGTACTTGTTGAATAATCTGTGTTAGACCCTTATCTAAGCTTATGGACCTATGACTACCTATCTAGACTAGTATAAGCACTAAGCTCATGAATAGTACCAGTAATCACCTTGTTTCCCGCTTTCATTACATCACTTGTATAAGATGAACAAGAGCCATTGAATAGTAGAAGTTCAATATTGTATGTAAACACATAGTCTGTTATATAGCAGTGATTTTGTATTCAGTGTTACTAGCTTAGAGTATGATAAGGATCCATATTAGTGTAGTTTGTTATGCTTTACTCTGTATTGGTAAGGTATACGCAAGGGTTCCACTTCGAACATGAATAGTTTATATTAACTCTTACTATTATGTGTCAATAATTAGCATGAAGTTGAGCAATGGAGTTAGCTTAGGAAAAATACTAGTATGTAGATTGAGCATAAGGAGTGCCATTAAGTAACATGATGATAGTATGGTAACTCAACACAATAAGATGGGTATCATTCTAGTCCCTATATGTTTTATATGAAATAACAAAGTTGCTGTAATGAGGGAGGGGAAACAATGAAGATAAAACTTAAACTTTGATGCTCACAAGAATCCCAGAATTACAACAACTTTGTTATGCCCTAAGAAGAGACATCTTACAGCTGGTAGAACCAATTGAGTGAGCTTGGTTTTAAATTCTAGAGATTCAGAGTATTTTTTATTGCTAGCAGTTAAAACAGAGTGCACTTGAAACCGTTGTTGGGGATTGTCCTTGGCACCTTCAACAAATAAATAATGCCTTTCAATCCAAATCTAAACAGAGCATTCATGTTTTTTAACAAACAATAATTGAAGGAGCTTGAACTCGATGGTGATTAATTGTAGAGAGTGAAAATCCATGTTGCTGAAGCAGATGGGCCATAGACCCATTGTTTATGGATAAGAAGTGGATATTGATGTTAAATTTCCTTTTTTGATGTGCTAATATCCAAAAAGGAGGATGCTATGTTGGAGAACCAGAGGCACAGGAAAATGATACATACTGCCAGATATCTATGCATTGACTCCAACCACCTTCCAATTAATGATTTGGTAATCAACACACTGGTAACAAGGGCATTGAAATTCAGTGAAAAGATATTCATAGACTCAACTAACCTTTAATAGATAAAACTACCCACAACTAATAAACAAATCAAAAGATAAATGGCTATTTATTAGTTACTCCTAGCTCATTTATATCCTTTCCAATAAATGCATTAGGATATCTCCTTGAAGTGGCCCAAATATAAGGGAACATTCAAGGCATTCTTCTTCTTAGTGATGGTCAATTAATTAATCTTGATTTAATTGAGGATTCTCTTCTCACCTTGGATCTCACATGGAACTCTTTTAAAGGACACATGATGTATGGACTTCTCTATTAAAGTAGTTGGATATGTGGTGAGTGAGGAAAAGGTATAAGCTCTTATCTTGGTTATGGAGATATCAACTTGGATTTTCTATTAATCCTAATCATATGATAAGATACTTTGCATCTCTTTTGGTACCAATGTATCTCCTAAGATGTAGCAATGGGTTTTGAACAAGTTTGAAATCAAGCTTCTAAATTGTGAAGCCTACAACTTATCATTATCAGGTGGAATCACTACATGATTTCTATTCCTATTATTTGTTCCTTTCTTCTAGTTGTAGGAAGATGAAAATGATTACAAAAAATTCTTGTGTGGGAAGAATGGAGGGAAGGAGATCTTCCTCTAGTTTTATAGGCATCTGTACTTTTACTGAGGGAGGGCAAATGCCTTGATTTGATTGATGTGTGAGCTTAGGGAGTAGTGTTGACAATTCAATGGTCAGGGCAATGAGTGGTCACATATGGTGAATTCTTGTTCAACATTTCATTTACAATGATACTCTTATAGGGGTTATTAAAGGTCCATTTGGAATCTATGATATTGGTGTTTCTCAAGGTCTCTGGATCAACTATCCTTTAAAAAATTTGGCAGGCTTGGTATTTAGTGTCCAATCACCTACATTGGGACTTTGCAAGCCATAGAAATGAGTGGCATATAGCAGTGAGATCTATTTATACCCTCCCATTGGACATGGAGCTATATGGTTTAATATATTTTTCTTGTAGGTAAGAAACTAATCACAAAAGATATTGTATGTGGGGGAATTTGTTTGACAAGGCAACGATCACTTTGTTACCATGGAGAGTATTAATTGGTCTCAATTGGTACAACCTGCTAACAACGTTCCTTTTCAAAAACTCTGCAAGATCATTTGGAGTCTAGTTTGTTCAAGATGAATTTGAGCACTCAACAATTTATTTTTTACACTTGGCAATGGTCTTATGGGAAGCCCTTTACATATTAGAAAAATAAAGAAATTTTTCTATGCTTTGTAACACTACTCACTATTTGTGGCAAGTACTCAACATGTCAACTTTGCTTGCCAACATGGTGAGCCGACTTGACATTTTGGTCGAATCTCATTTAATTATAGACAAACTTGGTTGGACTATTTTTAGTTGAACTAGCTTGTTTAGGAAAAAACTGGTTCAAAGGGCTTGATGTCTTCTTGAACATTTAGGGTTAATCCATTTAAAATGGTGAACTTATTTTCTGTTTGTTAAAGGTGTGCTTGCATCTTAATATAGAATCTAGGAAACTGTTTGGGGGAATGATGTGGATATGCCAAATTGGTTGATTGCAACACGTAAGAGTTAGAGCTATTATTATTTTTCATATTTTCCATTATATAGTTATGACGACTACCCCATCTGTGGATACCATTCCAAGCTTCACTGAAAATCTCTTTAGCCTCATCTAATCTACCTACTTTGCAGAAATTGTCTACTAGCAAGGTGTAAGTATAAAAATTTGGCTTACAACCCTTACTTTTAATTATACTCAACCACTCTAGGGCCTCTTTAATGCACAAAGTTTATGTATTAGAAAGGTAAATTTAGAAATTATTTCAGTTTTCATTTTGTGTTTTCAAGTTAGATATTGTTTTCAAGTTTTCACATTTCTAATTTTATTGCAATGTGGCAGGCTGATCAGGGCAATACAGGAACAACCCCGAGACAGGATGATCATGGAAAGGGGCCAGCGGAAGAACATGTAAAGTGCCAGCATTGCTCTATCTTCAGGTATTTTAGTTATTTACATAATTGAAATAATATTAATTTTGTTCAAATATGCAGACACCTAGCCATGGTACGCCCGATGATTCCCTCTTTGAGGAAGAGCTTTCTTCATCCCTATCTCCAGTGTTCTTGTTGCGAAAAAAGGCACGAGATGCAAGGTCAAAATTTGATACTTTGATAGACGCGCCTCAAACACCTAAAACAGAAGAGAGGATAAAACATCTTATGAGCCAGCTAGAAAGATATCAGGTAATAATAAAAATTCAAAAGGATATTTTTTTTGTTCTGCATGAGATGAATTGTGATAGTTTGATTTTTAATTTTTACATTAACTAAACTAACAAAAATTTCTTTTGTATGTAGCGTTTTCTGGCATTTGTTGAACCCGGTGTTGGTGGTAGTGGGACACAAGGGCAAGAGATTGCCCAACAACCCTCTCGTACACCTTCTACTCCTTTAGGTGCCAGCCAAGAAACACACCCTGCCCAAGAAGACACCCAGCCAACCGCTGAACGTGTTGGCAATGATGAGGCTGATATGGCCAACTACATTATTGTGTTTCCTGGAGCTACACGTGTCAGCTCCACGGGGACCATTAATGGCACGTTGTTGGTGAACGATGAAGGTGTCCCTATAAAGCACGTACAACTCCTAGGTAAGTTTTAATATTTTAACTATTTCATGTACTCTATCTAAAACATATTTTATCATGATTTTTATTTTTAAATTAATGATAATATCTTTTTTCTGTGTAGGAAACAATGATTTCTACAGGTTTTTGGAGAGCCATGCGTTGGTAATTTTTGGCCCAACCATACGCACAAGGTGGAATTCCCAGAATTCCAACCTGAAAAAAGAACTTCTAGATTATCTAGAAGCCCTTTTTGGGGTCGACACATTTGACAGAACAACGGTGGCTTGGGTAGCCGGCAAATATTTGAAATATACCAGGGACACCTATAGGATGCAATTGCAATTTAACCCTAGATATGAGCGTCCTCTCACAGTTCCAGAGAGTGAGTGGAGAGCACTCATCCATGACGGAAAAGAGAAAAGGGCAAAGAAAGAAGGAAAAATGCCAACCGGACCCGCAAGGTAAATTACAACTTTAATTCAATAGCTTTAATTTTCTCTATGTCTAAAATAAAAGTGTGCTACGTCATATCTGACTTCAATCTTTTGATGATAGGTTGCCTGACACCTTGAAGGCAACCAAAGCTAGGATTGAAAAAAAAGGCCATCACAAGCTAGGCCAGGGCGACTACTTGAAATTAGCCGCAAGAATTGTAAGTAGCTAAACATCTTATAATTAATTGTATCGCCTTCCAACATTTTTGTAATCCCATCAAATAACATTAAAAATACACAATCATATGTAATGTAGGGTGATGAATTTGGAACGGAAACTACAGAGGAGGATAAAAATATCGCTTTCCATTCCGGCTATGAAGCCGTAGTTGAATATCGTAGAAGCTTGGGACAGGTCCCAAGATACAGAATGCCTAATAAGGTAAAACTTTAACCTTTCAATATGTTTGTTTTCGTCCATAAATTCAATGTCTGACAACTTTTTTTAAATCAGGGGAGCAACACTTTCAACAAGCCAAACAACCTAGTTGTAGAGAAGTGCATTGAGAGCGAAATATTGCCAGAAGAACATGTTCCTAACGTGCAACCTGATCATTGTAGTGGGGACCAGGCCGACAATGCTACTATCAGCGAGGACCATGATGGTAATTAATTTCCACTTATAATTTTTTCTAATTATACCTTGATGGTTGTACTTATAATGTTTTTTGTTTAAATGACAGAGAATGTTGTACTTGAGGATCTTACCACCAGAGAGGAAGACAGGGCAACAGTCCCAACGGTGACAACTGGTGCACTAGGTAAATAATCTCATTGCAATTTTTTTTTATTAATATTACCAAACTAATTCAATGATATTTAAAAACTGACAATCAAAATTTCATATTATTTGTTTTCGTAGGCGATGCCCCGTCACTGGATGAGACCAAACATCGTGACTACGCAACTAGGTCAGCAGTGCGGGAAAGGCACGAAACAAGAGTAGAGCACGATGATGTTGATGATGTAGTTAGGAGCTTTAGAAGTAGGAAGAAGAAAAAGAAAATTTGATAATGTAAAATATTGTATTATTATAAGACAAATGTTACCATACTTGGAACGTTTTTTGCATTATATTAAAAACTCATTTATCATACTATTTTTATGTCAAGCATTAATTGCAATGTTTCCTTGCGTACTTTTTGTTGAATTGTTTTTTTATTAGTTATTGAATATTTTTTTTTATGCTCATGAAAGTAAAAAATGAAATATAGATTGGGTATTGGGGAATTGAGAGTGATGTGAGGAGGGGGGAGGGGCCATAAGAGCTTCCACCTTCACGTGGTTGGCCCTGTTTAGTAGAGAATAATTTATTGGAGCGATTTAATCTTGGAGCAAACCTCCCTTGATCCAGCGTAGCAACAAAAAAGTCACTGTTGACTTAGTTGCTACTCTTTGAGATCGTGGGAGGCTTGTTCCAAGTTCGTGCGACTCCAATAAATTGTTCTTGAAACGAAGAGGAGCTTATTCAGGTATGTTTTGACATTTTCAACATATGTTCTAACATTATCATAAGAATGCATCTTAGAGTAAAAAATACTACATCAATTACTTTTATTTATTGTATAGATAATGATGGATTTTGATTGACTTGGCAGTGTAGGTACAAATCCTCTTGCATCATGAGCAATACAACTTGTCAACTAGGGTCATGTCTAGGATATTTTTGCTTGTGCGCTTGACCAGGTTCGTAATGTCACATTTTGTAAGTTCCTTTACAGTTCATAATTCAATATTAAGCTTGTTCATGATTATTATCTAGGTTTTTTGTATGTTTTTTTTCATCTATTTGATTGTAAGCAACTCTGCATGTTTCCTATTGTTCACTATGATTTCTCCATTTACCACTCCCAGGATGAATCTGACTTTATTGTCCAATTTCAGCAAATCAAGCTGAAGGTTGTCCAATTGGACTTTCTTTCTCTTTTCATAGAATTCAAGATGGATATGATAGAAGTGCTCCAAAACTTGCTCAGGGGTCTCATATTTATGATTGATTCCCTTTGAGCCAAAAAGATGCATGTTACTTGTACTGATTGTAGTAGTCAGTTTGAATTTCCTTAAAAGGCCCTCTTGAAGTGAAATCTTCATATTCTCTTCAGACAATGACACCTCTAAATGGACCCTGGTATCAATATTGTATTCCTTGTAGTCCCTTATGAATGGTTCTTTAATCTTATCATTCCCAGTCATCAATGCTTCCAGAAATTCCTTGAAATCCCGAGTCCACTTGCGAACATGCAACTCTATAATTCTTAATGTTGTCTCATTAATTTCCTCTATGATGCCACTAATCGTGTAAGACACACAATTATCCTTTATAGTTGTTCGTTCAATTGTACCCTTAAAACCCTTGTACCAAGGTGCCAAGCCAATGGTGTATTGTCCAGTGCTCCGGGATGTTGAAATGTCCCTTAATCCTAGGCCAATCAATATATCATAATAAAGTGATAAAAAATATACATATCATAGTATAGGCTCAGATCATATCTGGATCCATAAGCTTGTATAGTTTATATGAGGATAGTGTTTCCCTAATCTACATTATCTCATATTGGTCTTTTATAAAAAGTATGTTTCAGTGTTACTCTAGTGTATACTACAATGTCCATATTCATCATACAGGTTAAGGATAAAGTAATATCATACAATATTCTACCTAATAAATCATCTTGTATTTCAATAACTAATGTGTACATAGGTGTAATGTAAGCTCAATACTGAGATATGCTTGTTCCCGTTCTAGCTCGATATCATTGAATACGCTCTTTCCAGCTTTGATTAGTGAAAAGAGTTGGATTAGCTTAAGCTGAGTAATGTATTCACCCTTATCTCTCTTCTATGATTCCCATGTATTAGTTACAATGATAACATTTATATGGAACTAAAAGCAGATTGGTATAAGAGACCATATTGTATCTATGATGCCCATCTTAAGCTTAGTAACTATCACTATATCACCTTACTTAAGCTATTAGTAAGCTTTATTGAATCTATAAGCTTATTGATTTCACTATGCTATTAGTACTAATGAATCAAGTCCATTGAATCAGTGACCAAGCTTTTCTTGATGTAACTACACGTAATGGAATAACACATATCCGTATAAACATGATATCCTTAATACAGGTCTTAGATTACAGTGACCATGAACTCCATATTCAAGCTAAGATCCTTGTTATGATGTAATGATCTTTGTTTCCCTATTCATTTCATACCTTACTAACACTGACCGGAATCATAGTAATAAGTACATAGCCTTACTAGCTATATGCCAACATGTGTATCTTATAAACCTTAAGTAGAAACACAGTTTGATTGCTAATGTTTATATAATCGCTGATCTTGTATGATTGGTTAAGCTTAGCATTGATATGAGTGAACCATTACACAAGCCATAGTGAAAGATCTCTACTTGTATCATGACCATATGAATTTGATCTCTGTAGTAGTCTATGTTTCCCTATTCAACACTCTCTAAGATATATCTTAACCATATTCAAGCTATTACACAGATCAGTCTAAGCTTAGTAATTGATTTTGATGTTGATCCACCCAGATATTCTCTCAATGATTCATAATCAAGCATGGTATAGAAAGACAATACCCGTCACATTACCAACCCTCGTTTGACTTCTGGCTAGATCTTGTCCTACTTAAGGGGGGGGGTTCTCCCTAAGATAGGATTGCTAGGGTTTTAAAGGTTTTGAAGGTAATTTCTATATTTTTGTTCGAATGGTCCTATGATTGATTGAAAGGCTTAGATCAACCGAAATAACCTCAAGAAAGGTTCCCAAACACACACAATCAAGAAATTACACGGTGATTTCAAAGAATAAACCCCAACAAAATGGTTTAAAACATCTTTAAAAGGAAAAAAGGTGATGGACGGTTGAGGATCAGTGTGTTAGTTTTCCAATATATTTTTTGTGCATATGGAGTTTCAAGATTAACACACTTGTAGAGAAATTAGAATGGATTTAGGTTCAAAGACTAAGGGATACATTACTTGTATCTGTTAGAGGTTTGACCTAGATGTTCTACAGTCTTCAAGGATGGTTAAGGGAGGGAGCTTTCACATAGGTCACCTCATAAGAACTTGATGGAAATCTTGTCGAAGAAAGATAATGAGATAAAAATACTAGCAATTACTTTGGTGAATACCTCATAACTAGTATCCATCAACTTAAAAAGTCTTAAACAAAATAAAGAAAGACAATTTATTTAATTTAGCATGCATCCATCAATTTTCACCAATAATCATGCATGAAAAGAGAATTGTCCACTTCAACAAGTCTTCTCCAAGGGGTTGCTCAACTTATCCATCTATAGCCAAATTTGAGAGAAAGTAAAAATTATGGAAATTTGAATCTTGCTAAGGGATTTCTTCCCAATACAACGATGATGAAATGAGAGGAAATGGCTTCTTATCTATAGGGAGAAAGGATCAAGTTCCAATTACAATAAAATAATAATTTTCTAAGTAAAAACACTTAATGTAGCATATGAAAGGGGTCAAACTCTTCTTCATCCGCAAGAATGATCTAAAAATGTAAATGCAGGGGCTTTTCAAGCCACATGTACAAAATATAAAGGGCACAAGCCATGAAAGTTGTTCTATATTCTTTAGTAAGGCTTCCATGTGGGGCGTCCAGCCTCCAAAGGTCCTTCAATGCTGGTCTCTTTCATAAGCAATGTAGGAAAATCACCAATTCTTCCCATCGTATAGGTTGGCCCTCAAATGACACCATCATCGAAATTCAGCCATACTTATTTCAAAGTTCAAACTTACAGGTCAGTCCTGACTTTATATATGGGTTTAAGGTCGGCTCAGCAATATTTTTTAGGTCAGCTTCTTATAGGTATTAAACTATAAAGAATATGCATATATACACACAAAGGGTCTCAGGTTAAGTGCTCCTGTCATACCTTTTCCAATATGGTTTTCTCCACAACCATGTTTCAAGGTTGGGTCTTTGTTATCTCAATATTTTTATCTTTACTTTATGACCATCCTAATTCTCAAGAAGAAAACTATCTTCTGAAATCTGCAAATCAAGCAAAAATTCAGGTGTTTGAGTTGCGTGATATTAGCATTTGTTGCTTTTCTAATTTCTGGTGTAACATCTTCAACCTAAATAAAGTTTACAGCAGTCAACATTTGCACTATATCATTTACCAAGGCAGGGATATGTGTACCCAGACTTCGTATTTCAGTGGTCTCCTCTAAGGCTACCAATGTGTCCTTTCCAAGTTAGTTGCATTTGGATTATTTCCTGGTAGAAAAGTTACCTTTCCAGATTGATCTGTAAGCTTGCTACAACAGATATTTTCACTGCAAATTCAACCGGTCCACCTTTCTCTGTCATTGCAAAATGGGACAGGTCACAGCATGATATACAACAAATGCAACATTGTGTACTTCTTTCCATTGCGGTATCATCATATGACCTGAAACTCTTAAATTCTGATAGAAGGTATTAATACATATCATAAATTTATCCTTGAATCCCCTATTCAACATCTCATACAAGAAGTTCGAGTTCAGTATCTCTAGTCCCTAGGATTCCATGTTCTTTGGTCATATCACAAAATTCTTCCAAGGTCCCTCTTTCCAATACTGCATATACAATGCCAGTCGAAGTCCATCTTCATTAGACAAAACATTCCTCTTCAGACCTGAAATTATGTCCAATTATCAATGTCTGAAGCTTTTGGGGGGTTAAGAGATGTTGTATCTTCTCTAGTAGGCTAACTCAATAAAGGTATTCTAGGCATATCCCTCACATATTTCGGATGAATTTTTAGCTTCAATTTGCATGGCTTCCATAGAATTGTACCAGGTACTAATATCAACAGTATTTATTCTCCAAATAAGGTCATTGTTATTAGAAATAATGGATTTACATACATTATCTCCATGGAATCCCCATGATGAGTCGTTTGTTGGGAAATTTTAGCGAAAGTAACACCAGATTTTGTAGCCCTGGCATTTTTTATTTGTTGTCTGATCTCTTGGTGCCTGTCACAAGGGTAACTTTACTGCTTGTGGTTACCAACCCAAGACTCAAACCACTATTTTTCTTTATCCGAATCAATCTTTGTGTGTCTAGAATTAAATCCATGCGAAGTTATGGAATAACGTCTGGCTCCTACTTGAGGACATTTTATCTTTCTAAAAGTGCATGAAATCCGAGAATCTCATCACAAAATTAGTCTTCGACAAATAGTGCCTTCCTTTCCTTTGTGCTTAGTCCACATCTAGAGCAGGGTCACATCCAAATGAAAAAATTGGTAAGCTAGAATATTTTTCAATGCTGGCCTGAAAATATTATTTGGCATAGACAAAGATGTGGTGCCGCACAATCCTTCAAGAAAAATGTTATAGTCACTACCAGTCCATAAAAAACCTTCTACCACTACAACCTTTTCTTTTCTACTACCTTGTTCATTCCTGCTCACAAGGATGCTTCATTCTAACAGGATGCATGCCACTTCTGCTTGTGACAGTATTTGATACCTAGAAGCATGATGACCAGAACCTTCCAGATAATTGTGCAAGCATGATTCACCTATTTCTGCATCTACATCATCAAGATTCCGACTTGATACAGTGTCACCCCATGACAGTAAACTGGTTCTAACTTCATACAAACTGTGCACAAAGTTGTGAGTGTTGTCCTTAAAATGAAGACTGTCTCCTTTGACAGCTTGTTTACTCAATATATGATATTGAATATCCTTTTCATAAGGCTGTGGGCCAGTACTGAGCATTGAATGATGACAAATTCAACCTTGGCACAGTTTTATCCTCTCACGATGGCTCTGTGATGGTTTGTCTATCCCTTAGAGACATGCTCTTGTACATCTTGTTGGAATCTATAGTTATCGTCCTGCTTCTCGTCACGAAAGTCTTGGCATAGGTGTTTGACACTATGACTTATATATGTGATTTATGGGTACTATGGTCTTATTTTTTGATGCGGTATTCTTAGAAAAACGATTTATGATTCCCGATATTGTAAGTGCAACAGTGGAATCTACTCTAGAAAAGTATGACTCATATGTGATATTATGTAATTTCATATGAGGTATTTCAGCCTTACTATAGCAGACCAAATACCATTGGCTTTTATCCTTATTTCATAGTTTCAGACTAGAGCTTCTAAAGGCACATACTCAAATAGTAAATATAGAATTTTCTTAATAAATAGTGAGTCTTAACTTGAGAAGTAATACTTCTTTTGCAATGGCCATTATCAATTTCTATTTGAATTTATGAGGCCTCTTAGACTTGATTGAAACATAATAACAAGAAGAACAATTTTGGATTTCTAGCTCTTAAATCCTCTTCAAAATAGTTGGCATTATGTTCTTCGATCTCCAAATCATAACATATCGAAAACCCTTCATCCTAGAAATATTTACACTGGGCATAACATAATGATAACAACAATTATCTCAAAACCATAAAATGTAACCAATGTCCATTTTTGTTTAAACTAATTATTTGTTGTTTCCTGTTTTCAGTGGCTTCCAGCACTTCTTTCTACTGGAACAAGGTTTAAAACAAGAGAGGAGCAGCGTACATTTGGACGCACATTTGGTCTTGATGGTTCTGAACCACTTGTTTGTTTTTCTCTTTGCAGTGGAGCATTCTCTGATCCTATGGTATGTGGCATTTTATTATGAGCTGAAACATGATCTTATTTTATTGCTTTGCCTTTTGTTCTTTCCAATCAGTCCACAAAGCATCCTTAAGCTAGTTTGTAAAATATTTGAATAAAATACTTGCAAAATTTGAGGTATGAAATGATGACATACAAGCTCATAATTTTACCATGTATAACTTCATTGATGCATGTTTTGTTCTCTACGTGCTGCCAGTGACTCCCCAAGTATTACCTACTACAACAAAATTACGAGTTACCATTTCAAAAATAAGCATAGTTTTGATGTCTCCAGCTGCTAGAAAGTGTTTGTAACTTTGTTTTGATACTACTAACACTCTTTTATATACAGGTCTGTGTCTATACAGAAAAAAATGTGTACAATGAGATGGAAATGGCTAAAAAGGAGTTTCTTCTAGCAAGCATTGCATCCAGAAAAGCAAGAAGGTTCTTCTACCAAAACTTCTTGAATGGTATGCAAACTTCTTGAATGGTATTGGCTCAGGAAGCTTGCTTGGTTGGGTGTGCCAAAATGTGGATGAGATATAGCGAGAGGCTATAACTAAATGTGTTGAAAGAAAACCCCACAAGATGAAAAACCATTATATAGAATGGTTGCAATACAATAGCAATTTTAGGTATATACTAAATATGTATATATTTCAGATCATACTTGATCTTTTTGTCAGAAATGAGCTTACGTTCTTATATTCTCAAGATAGGCTAGGATTTGTTGTCTTTGCCTCAATAGGCCACTTTCATATTTGATACAACAGACCTTCCAACTAAATTTGATACCTATAATGGATTCCTCAAGTAAGGAAATTTGGATCCAACCTTTTACATGAGGGAGCATAGACTTAGTGAATAAGCTTCAAGACTTTTGCATGGTTCCATGACTTTAGGTCCACAAAACGATGCCATAACAAAATAACTTAGGATCAGATCCTTATAAATGCACAAAACTTAGATCATCCACAGAGAGAGAGTTGCTCTCTTTGTATTTTACACAACCTTCACTTGCATAGCCATGATTCGCATGATTTGACACATCCATAGAAATTCTAGTTTAAAATTTCATGACTTTTCCACAATTGATCTTCATAGATTCTACTGAGAGTCAATAGAGACTACTACATGATCATCGCATGAACTACTACAAAACTCATATCATAGAGACTACTACATGATCATCGCATGAACTACTACAAAATTCAGATCATAGAGACTACTACATGATCATCGCATGAACTACTACAAAACTCAGATGATAGAGACTAATAAAAATCTTGTCACGATTGATATTATGGGATGCATACAATGAGGACAACCTTTTTGTCATCAAATTTTTTATCACAAAGATGTAACATAGCCTTTGACCATAAGATTCAGAATTTTCGAATAAAAAAAGAATTCTGCTTGTCATATCCTTTGACCATAGCCTAAGAACCTTCTCATAGGTGCCTTAGAACCGCACTTGTGGTGCCTTATAAAAATTATTCTGTAGTTGTTTGGATGCCCTTCTACATCTTTGGATTACCTTAGATAGAAACTTTCGATCCTGATCTCAGACCTCGGAATTTTAGGCCTGAAACAGAAAGGAGATAATATAGGCCTGTACTAGGCCTCTCCCACAGAAAAGGTTGGCTACCCTTTAGGCTTCCACAGATATGGATCACAGAACAAGGATTCACATAGGAAATTATGCATACCAATGGAGATTTGCATAGTGCCTTAGGAGACTTCACACAACAGGGGTTAATGAGCCACAAAAATTCAACCTTCTCAAGAGCTTAAATTGTTCTTCAACACCGCCCCAGCTCTGATACCATGCTAGAGGCCAACCACATTATCCTAGTGGTCCCAAATATTGGATGGTCAACCACATTATCAATATCATCATGTAGTCAGGGAGAGAAGAGAAAGAAGGCACAACTAGCCACCGAATACATGCAACGTAAACAACAAGTTTTAGGCATTAGTGCTTGCTATCACAAAGACTGTGAAACCACATGAACATGGTAAGGATGATTGTGATCCAACCATGGTTGAAATGGAAATTATGGACATTGGGTAGGGGAAGACCTTTACCACCAAATGCTAGTATACTTCCTAGTATAGTTTATTGTCCATGTGTTTATGCTTGGGACAGGTGCCATATATTTCTGTTTATGTTCATCGATTATTTCATTTTTATGTATAGCATGTACGGTGATAGTTAATGAATTTGGATGTTTCGGTAATTATCCAACCTATTTTTAGCTTTGCTTGTGCTTGTAGTGCTAAGTTGCATGATACAGAGATATGAGACCTACATGCCCTTGAGTCTCAAAGCCAAAGGATGATGATGTATCTCATGCTGAGGATTCCATTTCTAGCAATGTTGATGATTTTGATGATTGATAATGTTGATCAGTGATTTATAGTAGGCCAATAGATAGTAGCATGTGTTTGGGACTCCATTTAGAGCCTCATAGATTATGTATTATGTTTTTTATATGTATTGTACTCGATGTGATTTTGATATATTCACCCTTACATGGTATATAGTATATACATGAGCATAATTTTGTCTCTGATGGTTTGGAATATTTAAAATATATTTTTTCATTAAAACCTAAATATATGATGTAATTTTTAATAAATAGAGTCATTAACTTCAAACTGGTCTGATCATGGTTACTCCAAGTTGAGTCTGAGTTGACCCTCAACGAATTCTGTGGCCAAGATGAGTTTTAAAACATTGATTAGAACAACGCAATAGAATATGTAACTTGAAATATCATCCTATATACCTATATAGTTGTGGCAGCTATAAAGCTATTGGCATATGTGACTACTTATTATTTGGTGAGTTACGTTTGAAATCCCAGGTTATTTCATGTAGGGTCTTATAGGCATCATAGGCATATTTCGGTTTTTCATATCGTATCCATTTTTTGTTTCGTTTCACACTTCTCATTTCTGGTAACATAACCTCTGATAAGCCACTATCGATGGCTGATGGTACAAAAAATTTTCAGATGTAATTCCTACTATTGGTACAACTTTACAACTTTCATTACTTTTTTGCAAACGCTCTCTCAAACTCTTTTAGTGGACATAACTTGTGAATCTATATTGGACCACATATAACCTCTGATAAGTCACTATCCATGGCTGAAGGTACATAGTATTTTTAGTATGTAATTCCATGTGGGAATTATCTAAATAATTGTTTTTTAAATATTTTTTAGTTTCCGCGGAAGAGCGTCATTTAAGTTCTGTCGGAAGAGCGACGTTTTGTTTTCGTCGAAAGAGCGACGCATCCTTTCCGTCGGAAGAGCGACACGTAGGTTTTTTTTATAATTTCATTCCGTCGAAAGAGCAACATATTTGCTCGTCGCTATAGCAACATGTGGCTATTTTTTTAATTTATTTTTTACGAAAGAGCATCGATAATGCGACGTTTTACACTGTCGCTAGAGTGACGTTTTTTCTAACGTCGGCAGAGTGACACTTTGAGGCGCTTCAGAGAGCAACGCTTGTATACATCGTAGAGCGTAACTTTGTATAACGCTTCGTAGAGCGATGCTTTGTCGAATGCTTCCGTAGAGCGACGCTTGATGCCACGTTCAGAGCGATGACCGTCTAAAAACGTCGAAAAATGTGTAGCTGATCTGACAAGAAAATGTATAAAAATGGAAAATATGCCCAAGAAATAATGCCATTGAAGATAAAACTTCAGATCTTCATTAATATCAAAACCATTAAGGTAGGGCAACACCATACATTCACTCCTTAAGGAAGGAGATCACTCCACAAGCCATATGCTTGCCCATACAATAATCCTTGACATCTCTCAATGGAGAGACTCTAGCCTCTATATAGGTTTCATAGATGCAATACCATGGGTATCTCAATACCATACATCCAATACAATGGGCTTATCACTTTATTCCCTAGCTACATGTGGTCCCTTACATAATGTGGGTTAACCACTTTCTTTATTAACTATGGCCCAATTATTTATCATTCTTATATTATTACATCATATTATTCCCTTGGATACCTCCCTTTGTACCCTATATTATCCCCCCTAGGTATACTACATTACACCCCCCTTAAACATGTTTCGTCCCCGAAACATAAGAAGAACACAAATAATAAGATCTACTCAAAAGAGTATTCCACTGGTACCATTCACGTGCATCTAGCCATCCCAGAGAAAGGTGAACACTCGATCTAGTCAATGTCTCGCTCGCTTGAGATGGAAGTGGGTTCTGGTGGTTCTTCTGTGTTGATGTGTTGTGGGTGGATCATCGCACCTCTCTATGTGTCATCCAGGGGTTGTTGTCCTTGTTGCTAATTCGTTTCCACCTTCCTGGTTGTTGTCTTGCTGGGTGATGTGGGTGGTGATATGTTGAAGCTTTAACTGATGGAACATCTTTCATTAATTCCTCCATTATTGGTGATGGAGTGGTGTCAGGTTCTTTTGTTGGTACTTGCTTTGATGTCTGTGTTTGGCTGTCTACCATCAAAGGCTCATCATTTGATGTGTCTGTGTCGTTAGAGATTTGCACTTCTTCCTCTCTAGTCTCTCCATGGTTCCTAATGCAAATATCGTGCAATGTAATTTTCTTCTTTTTATACCAGAGCTTCATGAATTTCTTTTGCACATTAAAATTGACAGTACCAACGGATTCCATCCAAGGGTGTCCCAAAACAACATCCATAGCAGCCATATCTGAAGCATAAAAATCAGAATGCAACACATACTTATCCATAGAAATCTTCAAATATTTATAAATTTGAACATCTTCATTATCAACCTGTGTGTTTTCAATATGTTTTGCTGGAACTTGCAATTTTTTAGCCAAATTAACATTGATACAATTATGCTTGCAACTAGGAATGATAGACACAATGATGTTCTCTTTCTGAATACTTCCATTAACATGTAATATGGAAATATTAGTAGAAAAGAAGTCTTTATGTCTCTTAATGTCCTTCTTTCCGGCTTTAGACCACTTGTCCAAAATGACTTTTTCAAGTTTTTTCTCGGGAAGTTTCCTCACTGCACTGTCAAGTGAGGTCCACCATTTATTTGCCTCATCTTTCAGATGAAGCCCTATGGAGCATATCCAAAAACTTCGGTATTGAGCCTTGAGATGTTGTAAAAAATCTTCAATAGTAGGGCCATCATCTTTTCCTGTAAACTTCATCTTGCGAGAATCCATAAAATAAAGTAAGGGTTTTGAAGAAAATCACTTACTTTGGAAAAAATTAAAAATGGACATTACTCAGTCAATATAACTTAGAATCCTTAATATAACCTATTTTTAAAAATGGAATAGCCATTCTGCATCTAACCATATGACTAAAATCCCAATCTAGGCACTCTGGAAACACAGATTTGCGCTGCAACTGTCCCGCTGTCACAAAATTTCTGAAAAAATGATTGATTTTAAATCAGTGATAACTCCCTCATCCGGACTCCAATTTGACCGATTTTTTTTTTTGAAATCGGGTGATTTTTCAAGGGGAGCTCAGATATGTAATTTTTTTTCTAATATTGTGCACCATAATCTACTAAAAATTTCAGGAGATCCACCGTACATAAATTGCCGTCATAAACATTTCTGCAACACAACTGAATTTAAATCAACGATATCACCCTCATCCGAACTCTGATTCGACTGATTTTTTTTTTGAAATTGGGTATTTTTCCGTAAGGAATCCATATCTGATATTTATTTCTAAAAAATTTTCTTCAAATTTTCCAGATCTTCTCTACAAACTCGCCGCCCAAAAATTTCCTGCAAAAAAATGAAAAAACAAATATCCAAACTCTGCCCAAGAAAGTGCTTTGATACCACTTGTAGTAGATCTGAAAAGAAAATGTATAAAAATGGAAAATATGCCCAAGAAATAACACCATTGAAGATAAAACTTCATATCTTCATTAATATCAAAAACCAAGGTAGGGCAACACCATACATTCACTCCTTAAGGAAGGAGATCACTCCACAAGCCATATGCTTGCCCATACAATAATCCTTGACATCTCTCAATGGAGAGTCTCTAGCCTCTATATAGGTTTCATATATGCAATACCATGGGTAGTTACCATGGGTCTCTCAATACCATACATCCAATACAATGGGCTTATCACTTTATTCCCTAGCTACATGTGGTCCCTTATATAATGTGGGTTAACCACTTTATTTATTAACTATGGCCCAATTATTTATCATTCTTATATTATTACATCATATTATTCCCTTGGGTACCTCCCTCTGTACCCTATATTATCCCCCTTAGGTATACTACAAAATGTGTGTCGCTATTCCGACACTTTATTGAAGTGTCGGAATTGCGACTCTAAGGCTAACCACGTTTTGTCCCGACTCATAGTGTCGCTCTTCCGACGACTATGTGTCACAATAGAGACACTTTGGCCGTCGGAAATTGGGCCAAATGTGCTAGTGTCTCCATAATGAGACACCATTGTATGAACTCGTCGATGAAAGCAGATAGTGATAATTTGCGAAATGTTTATTCTTCAATCCACGCCTCGAATACTGCCTTGACCTCCCTCCAAATGCTTCATTTTCCCACTGTAATACACTCCCAATGGACAATCCATGCATACATCACTTCATACCACTGTCAACTCCATCACTCCTCTTCACTCCCTTGACACCAATCCCATGCTTCTCCATTTAGTGTTTCATATATCTCGATAGGATGATATTTAAGTTGAGAATGGGGACGATTTCAGTGAGAAAGAGGGAAAATTTTCTCTTGTTATAAAGGGCTGAAGTTCTGATCTTAAATGAGGTTGATTTTATCACTTAACTTGGGAAAATTTCATTCCCATTCAACGCTGGCAAATTTTATCTCAAGGAGGACTATGTTTATGGTGTTTTGTTGGCTAAGATGAATTTCCCAAAGAAGCCGAGACATTTCCTATAGTGGTTGATCGATTTAACAGTGTAAAGGGTCGAGTTTACATGAATGTGAGAGGGTTGAATCCACTCATGTATTGTGTAATTCAGTGTGTCTATTTCGTGAACCAAGTCACGTGTTATAACTTTGTTCTGGGTTTAGTTCCTTTGCTTAATACTGAGCGTGGGTATTCCTTTGAGAGGGTCAAAGTTTCTATTTATTCCTGGCGTGTTTACTTCATAGCACAAGAACATATTCCTTCTGTTCAGCAAGCCAAAATTCTCCTTTATTTATCAGACCGAGATTTGGTGTATCTGGAATATTCTTAGTTGTTGGTTGGATACAATATGCTTCATCAATGATTAGTTGTACATATATAATTTCTGAGCAGCGTATTCCTGAAAATAAAGGTGTTAGAATGATGTAATGAGAATATTATGTATATCTCATGGAAGCCAATATGGAGTTATCACATCTATTGATAAATAATGAATTTGCCTTCTTTTTGTTGATCAAATGCCCTAGAATAAAATATGGGTTCAAAGGACAAGGAGCAAGGACGAGTTTAAAAGTTCATTAGCATGAGTTTCCCTCTCTTGGAGGATGAGATACCTCCCTTCCTTCAACTTAGTCGAAGTTTGGAGATTTTATGAGGACATAACTACACCCAAAGAGGTCGAGGCTTTGAAGAATATTGAGCACGAGTTTCCCTCTCTTTGTTGGATGAGTTTCCCACCTTTTGGATGAGTTTCTCTTAAGAGAAAGGGGATGAGTTACCTAATATATTGTTTTTGTCAAGGATATTGTTGATAAAGGGACATGGACTTATGATTCACTAGTTGAAGCCTGGCACCTATGGTAGCAGCATACATCACTACAAATATATTCATACAATTATCCCAGGTTTGATCTCTATGTGCATAGTTGTGATCAATTTTTTAAGTGTAATTTTGATAATAGATAAAATAGCCAGAATTGGTGATGTATTTGAGTTTTTAAAAACTTTGATACATTAATATGATCATGATACAGGAATAATCAACAAAACTTCTCTTACTGACCTTAGAACTTGTCTACAAAATGCACTAGAAAAGATTGATTTCTTGTAGCTTGAGTCATAGGTACAACAAGATGAACTTTAGTAGAATAGACATCATTTTGAACTTGTTTCTATTCAGAACATTGAGACAGTCTCCCGTCAGCAGCAAGAATATAAAGTTGATATTAATTCAGATTTAGTGCCTAGTTCAAGAGTATATTTGCATGCAAAAGCAAACATCCAGCCTGCACTTCCCAAGCCCATCATCAAACATTGGGAAGAGACTGTCCACAACAAGCACAAAAAAGGTCTTGGATATGACAAGGAGTTGTCCTTTCATATTCCAGACTACTCCAAGCCCATAAAATTTCAGAGTGTCGGATTTTTTTACGACAGTTCACCTTTAACTATTCCAGATCATACTCCTCTTCCACAACAGCAACAACATATTATAAAATTTCAACACTATGATCGAGTTGGCCACATGAAATATCACTGTTTCGATCTTCACCCATGCAAGCACTGTGGTCGACACAGTCATTCTTCACACACATGCTTAAGAAACAAGCCTCCTGCAAGAACAATAATTCATCTTGGATGGATCGCTTCTTCACAATGGGCATCAACATCCAAGAATATGTTTAAGTCACATGTCAGAACTTGTTCTAGAATATTGAAAAATCTTGCAGTTGAGTTTTTTCCATCATCTCACCTTGTACCTGACAGGGGGGAAAATGATGGTCATCTACAAGCTTCAAAGCCACTTCAAGTGAGCCTTAGCTACAACTTGCCATTCCAGATCTAGAGTTGTAGCTAGAGAAACAATAGTTCAAGCGAGCTTGAGCCACAACTTGTCATTCCAGATTTAGAGTTGTAGCTAGAGACACAATAGTTCAAGCAAGCCTGAGCCACAACTTGTCCTTCTAGATTTAGAGTTGTAGCCAAAGACACATAAGTTCAAGCGAGCTTGAGCCACAACTTATCATTCCAGATTTAGAGTTGTAGCTAGATACACAGATTCCCATGAGAATGCCTTTGGTTGGTGGCCAACCTTAAACTAGCTATGTGAGGTTGAGATTCTCCCTCTTCAAATAATTAGGACACTTCCTCTAGCAGAAGACTTCAAATTCTTGCCAGTTTTGGAAGAGTTCCAGGAAGTTCATCAAGCATTCCAGAGTTGGTGGTCATCCTTAAACCATAATAGGTTGTAGGCCTCCCTTCTTCTAGGTTGAAGGTCTCCCTCTTCAAAATATGAGGAGCACTTCCTCTAGTAGAATACCTGAGCTTCTTGCAAGATTTGGAAGAGTTCCGGGAACTGCACTAAGCATTCCAATGTTGGTGGTCATCCTTAAACCACCTCTTTATGCCAACATTTCAGAGAGCTCATTTAGCCTAATTGTTGCCATGCATACTTTGCAGATTTCTATTACAACTCTCTTCTTAGACTCACACATACCCCTCGGATTAAGGGGGGGGAATTTTGGACACCTAATCCTCTATGGGTAGGTGTGGAAGGCGAACAGTCAAAGAGGAGTCCAAGTGACCTTGGAATGTGGAATCCAAGAGTCACGCTGATGTAATATAAATACACATCTATGGTTAATAAAATGATCACTCACGCTTATCTTATTTTCTTGTGTGTGTTTACCATGCAATGTTTAACAGTTCAGACACCATATGTAGATCAAATGCCACTTACCTTTTCCTACTTAAGCTATGTGTTATTTTCAGAAATAAAAAACCAAAATTAAAACCTAGTTCCTAAGCTAAATTATAGCAAATAAGAGTCCTAACTATTCATGAAATACCATAACACAATGATGGAAAATTTCTTATGGGTTTCCAAACACTTTACAGCTACAAAAAATGAGAAAAATGAAGCAAAAATGTGCTTGCTCCCTACCGCGCGACTTATCCACCGATAGGCGCGAAACTCGCGTCTGTCAAAATGGAATGCACGCGGTTAGGCAGAAACAAAAAATTCCTCCTCCTCTGGGAAAATTTTCTCATTGAGGGTGACTGAAGGTGCTGAGAGGATGCAGGGGTGATTTTGTAGCAAACTGAGCAGGAAGAAGGACCTGCATCAACAACGATTAACTCAAAAGAAATAATCTAGTCGAGTCTCCATTCTTGTGGTAGTGTATTTAGAACATGGGCAGATGAAATACAATTTGCTTAGTAGGGAGTCTGCATACCTACATACAAGTCATAGCTCAAAGTGGTTTGTTAAACATTAATGGAATAATTTCAACATGTAATAAGATAAGTTAAATTGAAACATACCACACGACATAAACAATGAAAAAAAACAAAACAACATGCACAAGAAACATGCTCGATATAGAAAAAACACTAATAACTAAACAATGGAGAGCTTTCTCCCTTTATTAGGTGCTGGTAGTAGTAGAATATATAATGCTAAATCTCTTGTAGTGGATACTTCGAGCTACAGAGCTCCAATATCCAAGACAAGGGGGTCTCTTGCCCTCAAGTTTTTAGAAAGCCTCTCTTCCTTATGAAAGGATGGTAGATCAATGAACATGTGGTGAAATATTCTCCCTTGGATTGAGATTTTGGATGGCCAACAATTGAATCCTTCCAATCCTCTTATTGCTGGACAACACAAGCTAGTTTGATAAGGAGAAATTCGGCCAACATAACAATGTGTCTCCTATTTCTCTTCCCATGGCTGGATTTTATAGACGATTTTCAAATTTCCCCTCCTTCTCTTGGTCCAAGATGGATGGTGACAGAAGAGTGGGGGTATAATACCTTTGTGTGCTGCACTAAAGCCTCAAGGTAGGTCAAAGGCGACTGTACTTGGTTAGGTTGAGTGAGAATATTTTTCTCCAAGTGTGCCAAGTTGTCTTGGATGGTGACATTCCGCATCCCCAGGACTGCATGGATATCAAAGAGATAGCCTCACAATGCATAGCTATCGAAGGAAAAGTTGCATTGCACGCTCAGAGCCAGTGTTGCTTATGCGCGGTCCAAAAAAATTTCCTTCTAACGTTAGAAAAAAATAAATTTTTAGCTCCTCTAATGTATTTCTTCCTTGTAAACCTTTATCTGTACCTTCCGCTTGACATTTTTAATGTCTTATGCCTATAATGTTTTCTAGTTTTAACACTATTTATCATATAGACATGTATTAGATCCATTCCCAAAGTTTCATGCATTGTCATAGTAGTGTCATCACTATCGTTGCAAAGTGTATCTTAAGTGTCGCACTTTGAAGCGAGTCAATTGTACATTCTTAAAGGGAAGTTATAATGCATTGTCCTACATTACTGTGTCCTATTTATCATAAATACATGCATTATACATATTCCCCAAGTATTTATCACTTTCGTACAAGTGTTTTCGTTGTCGTCGCAAAGTGCACCCTAAGTGTCACACTTGAAGGAGAGTATTGTTTTGTTGTCACATTAAGGGGATCATGGTTTTTTTAATTTTGAGTGTTGTATGTTGTATCTTCGATGATTTATAATGTGTTATAATGTTAAATTACTACCTTTGTTTCATCTCTGCCTCACTGATCCCACACTTGATCAAATTCTAAAAAGTTTTATGCCTGACCAACTTGAGCTCACTCTACCCTTTGGAACTGTGCATTTCATAGTTGCAAGCTTCAAGCATGCACCCCTGCTTTCTGGAACTATGAAATGAAAATTATTTTCCTCCAAGGACCTCACATTGTGCTCAAGCCTGACCTCCTGCCCTCATAAACTGTGTGATAAAATCTCTCAGCCAACCTCTTGTTGCGCATTGCGTAGTCTCGATCATCAAGTTGTCTCCCTGTCTCCTTGATCTGTGCAACTATGCAATCTTGTTGCCTAGTCTCTCTCCTGAACTACATATTCTGCAATCTCAATGCTCAAGCCTGCCCCACTATGTTAGGCATACAAATCACTTCTTGTAGACAAGAAGGATCTCCGTAGATTTCCAACAAAACCTAGTAACAAACATCAAAAGAATGGCTACCTTTCCTTATCCTATAACTGAAATACGAAACATGTAGTACGCAAAGACTCACTTACCTATGAGAGATGTTCTTGTATAATACCTTTTAGTGCTTTCCACATCCAAATTTTCCTCATTTCCTTAAGGGATTTCCCAATGCTTTCCATAGCTTCTTCATGATGCTACAAAAGAGATATACATAGACATAAACATTCAAAAGGGATCACAACATCTCACATATAAAATCAAAGGTAACTGAAATCCATAACTTAATATACAAAATACATTTTAATCAATAATCAGTTATAAACCGTGCAAGTGATCAAGGAATCTCCCAAATAACAACAAAATAGACATAATTATGAAATACCAACTACTTTGTATTAAATTCAAAGGAGAACAAGCTTACAACCTGGTTGCCTTGATGTCACAAGCATCTTCCAATGGTCTCCATTCCTTCCCTTGATGACAAGCTCTTCAGACCCAAAATCAACAATATAAGTTTACAAATCCAAATCTCTCCTCATTCCTCTAGTCCTATGATTAATTTATAGGCAAGAGGAAGTGGTTTCTAGTTTCTCTTCTCAAGGGATATGATGCTTAAGAGGAGGAGATTATTTCCATGAACCAAGGGATGAGGCGCAGGTATGTAGTGGTTCGAGGTTTCTAATTTGGATAATATTCCTCCATTAAAGCTTCTAGAATTTGATTTTTTATTTTTATTTGTGTGAACATGATTGCATAGTTTATAGTGGAAGACAATGCATAGAATTGCGCAGGCCATAATGGTAAAAACTGCACATGTGCAAGTAATGGTTAGGAAAACTGTGCAAATGATCAAAAATGGTTTTTAAGCAGTGTAATCCAAAACTCCTTTTTTCCCTGGTATTGTTTTACTTCCAAATTCACAGGGGATTTATTTGGGACACTTCATTAGATGGCGAAGGATTTGAATCAATAGTCATGGTGACAAAAATTTGTGTAGGAAATTGTCCCCTAAAGTGCAAAGGACAAAATATGTTTGATGACTGAATCACTTTATCATGTCAAAGGTTCAGATTAGAGACCAATTGGTTGAGGACTTAAAAAAAACAATCAAGGATTACCATTTCATGCTTTCATATAAATATCACTGAGATATGCATTCCCATATTCATAGTACAAGTATCTCAAAGAATCAATACGAAAATACATGTGAATATCTATGTTAATAGAAGACAAAGTATGGGTGAAACCATCAATGGATCTATATTTGAAATCATGAATATTTAATAACTCCACACTGTTTGGATGGATGAAACTAGATCTAGGGTATTGATCTCCATATCTCGATCCATAGTATGAATTTGACCATGCGAGTAAATGTTTTGAGGTCGAACATGGTAGAAACCACCTGATTACCAGTCAATGATGTAAATTGTTAATAGGTGCCAAAGAAACCACCAATAATGACAACATCTCTCAAGGTACTCCAGTACAAGCTATGAAGTGTGATTGAATGTTTTGAAATCTAACATTGATAGAATCATTCGATCAAAGGCAAATGATGAGAACTTATTGTTGAAAGCAAGAAACCTGCCATTGAGCCATGTAAGATCCAAGGTACCGAAAGGGGGTTTCTAAGTCAACTTCTTGGATAATGAGATGGCGTCGATAGGTAGAGACCTATTGCAGGAGGGCCTTGATGTATCCCACATCAACAAACCGAAACATGTATCAAGTTTTGAAGAAAAAATTGGAGTAATTCAAGACTGACTGAGGGATGACCGACGCGATTGAATGTTATGATTTGAAAGGTAATTTTGATTGAGGTTGGACTTCTCTTGGAAATATCGGTGACACTACATTTTGACTTGAAAAAATTTGACTAAAAAATAGGACCATAAACCATTTGAAGATTTTCAATGAGGTATGACCAATTCAAAAGCAAATGGTTTTCCCAACCCAGACACAAAAAGTGACAGAGTTTCATGTTCAAGAACGACATACTGCCTTCTTACAATACAAAAATGAAAGTTTATTTCCCAATTCCCCCCCACCAGTTTTGGCAAGTACCTATTTATTTTTACGCAAGCTTGAGGAGGATAACATATGATTTTCCTTTAATCTCATCCTTCAGATGAATCCTTCAGAGTATTTTTAACGAACCCTGGGAAGGAGTGGTTCATTTTTATCATTATGTACGAGTCTTGCACTGTTTATGTTTTATGAATCGAGTGAAGGGATGAATCGATGACTATTTCATATTTAAAGAGTTTGAAAAGAAACGAAAAGAAAACTCGTCAACTCTTTATATGTAAAGTTTAACGAGCTCAGAGAAAGTAAAGCTCTTTTCATTTTTAGGGAGTCAAGAGAAAAACATAAGTAAACTACGAAATGTCATTTTTTCGTAAATTTAGTCTCTCAAGCACGGAAAAGGGTAAAATAATGTAGGAGAGAAATCTTTTGACCATTATTAGTCAAAGTATACCTTTTCCATAAATAGTCCACATGATCCGTAAAAGGGGTAAAATCATATCAAGCAATTTTTTTTTTCATTTTCCTTAACGAGTTCGAAACAAACAAACAAACTCGACAATATTTTCACATTTCGAGAGTTAGAAAATAGCTTAAAGGTAACTACAATATTTTTATTTTTGTAATTTTCAATGAGTCCGAAAAGTGATAAAAGTGTACTCATATAACCAACTTTCAATTTAATTTACGAGCAGGAAAGGACAGAAATAGCTTGACATTTTCATGTACATTTTACAAGCATGGAAAGAGAACATAAGAAGCTCGAGATTTTCATGAGTTTAAAGAGTCTTGAAAATAATAACTGAAATGGACTCGAGATAGGTTTCATTTTTATACAAGCATGAAACAAAGAAAAACTATGCTTGAGAGTTGTTTCATTTTTACACAAGCTTGAAACTGAGAAAAAATATGCTTGATATAAGTTTTCAAGCCCCCAACATAATGACTTAATTGTAGGCACATGCCCCGCAAGCTTCATTTACGAGATCAGATGAAATATTCGACTTAATTAGGGGAGGATTTGTTTCATTTTTTTAATGAGCTTGACACAAGAAAATAATTATGCTCATGGAAACTTGTTTCATTTTTAAACGAGTTTGACACAAGAAAAGGAACTCTGGTCATCATGACCTGTTTCATTTTTAATGATGTTGACAAAGTAAAAGAACCATCCTCATAGGAACCTGTTTCATTTTTTAACGAGGTTGACACAGGAAAAGAACTATCCTCATAGGACCTGTCATTACAAGGAAAATACCTTCTAGCGAATGTTTTTGAGGAAACCCTTATAAAAATACCCCATACATCCATTTCTAGTAGAGGATACTAGAGGAGGTTGGTGGGTGGAGGCTTTTGTGGATGTTTTTTGTCCAGTGCGCTTATCATCCTGAATAGCACCAGTGCGTTCAACAAGAGAAAGCACCGGTGCACACAAAACATTGGCACACCAGACGCCATGCGCTCCGTACACACCCCCCCAGTGCGTCTTATTACTATAGCGCACCAGTGCTTTACAAATCTTCCGCATCGGTGCATCATAAAACCCCGTGCCAAAACAGAAACCGCCCAGTGCGGTCTTAAGAAACCGCACTGGTGCGCCTATAAAACCCTGTGCACTGGAACATGGTTAAATAAAAAAGAAATTACGGCCAAAAAACTACATTTTTCACTTTTCTCAGTGCTCCAGAGCTCTCAAACACTAGTGAAATTTATCCTTGTCTGATCCGCCCTGACATCGGTGGTCCCATTGCACCCATTGCACGCACTGCTACTGTGCATTGCCCACCAATCTCTAGCTTGAATTTTGCAAAACGGTGGGAAAATTTTCTTTTACAAATTCTACAGCCAATATGCCTCCTCAATGGCCAAATGTACATGTATTTTGTTTTTCCATAATTAAGCCTTTTAGCGGATTAGAATTTCAAATTACCTTAAAATTAACCATTTAAAAGAAAAAAAAATTGTTGTGCAGTGCGCTCGAGCTGTTCAACTCACACCAGTTCGCGGTGCTACCTGTAAATTTACAAGCCGCACCACAACCGGTGATAACGATATCCGTACCGGTTTCGGGGTGGTACCAAAAGGCGCACCATGTTATTTTAAAATTAAAAAAAAAAGTGTGGTGTGATCGGTTACCCGGTAGCACCATTGACCATGTGGAATAGCGACAATGCGGTGCGTTGACTTAAATATCCGCCCCGGGGCAGGTATTTTTGTCAACGCACCACATTTCGCATTTCGACAGGGTCAATGGTGTGGCCTGGTAAAAGACCACACCGTTGACTGTGTAATAATGTCAGGAGGTCATTGCGCTGATCGAACTATATGCCCCAGGGCGTAGAGTTTAGTTAGCTCACCGCACTCCCGACACTGTCCATAGTCAACAGTGCACTGAAAATTTTCAAGTGCATCGCTGCCGATGCACCATCGTCGGTGCACAACAAAAAAAGACGCATTGGTACCGGTGCATCCCTGTTTTTTGTGGCGCACCGACTGTTTTTTTTTTTTCCAAAAAAAATTATATATGTATATTCCTAAATACATGTCTCATATAATAAAAAAATTGTATTTAATATGTCAATCATTTAGAGACATGAAAGGAGAGAAGAGGGGGAACAACAACAACAAAAAACGGACCAGTATAACATGGTTCGCCTGTGAGAGGCACGAGAGAGGGAGAGAGATGCATACCCTCGCCCTATTACAACAGCTACCTAGGGGCTCCTAAGGCATGTAGGCCTCCTCAAGTTCTATGAGGAGGCTACTTCCCTAAAGGGCCATGGTGTGTTTTTGAAATATCTTATCCGCAGGTGGAATGTCCACTGACAGGCTTTCTGGGTTGGTCCTAACCAGTGGTATGCGCTAACTGAGGAGGACATATATTTCATTACAGGGCTATCGAGGAGAGGGGTGGATTTTCCCTCATTCCCAGAGGTTCCAGTTGGCTATGCAGCAGGGAGTCAGTTGGTGTACTCCCAGAGATACATTAGCACAGATATACTGTGTCCTTCATATTTTCAAGTCTCTAGAGGTCAGCTACGTATTGGTGCATTTGGTAGTCAGGAGGTGAGGTGCCTCTCACTTCTGATTTCGACTATTTCATACAACACCAGTGATGGGCAACACATTAGTTGCTCGCTTCTATATTATGTTGATTCTTTAGTACAGGAGCCATGACTTGTCAGGTGGTCTGCCATTTTTTTGCAGCCATTCTGTATAGCCTTAGATAGATGTCGTGCTCATGCACAAGGGAGGGTCAATTTCCTTTTTCTTCAGAGCTTTTTTGTTTAATTTTTGAGAGGTTTCCAAAGACGAGGCCTACTTTTGTTTGGCAGCCTCGTAGGCCAATTTTTGAGGCACAAATGCACATGTGGGGACAGATGATACCCAAGAGGGGCAAGACTGTGTTTTCCACGAGGATATCACATGATGCACTAGAGTTGCTAGCCAGTGTTGACGAGCATCCCTTCATTATGGTATGTTGTCCTTATGTTGGTTTGGATTGGCGAGGGTGTGCCAACATCCTCTTCACAGATGATGAGCCGCCGGATGATAGAGGTAATATTATTGTTTTATTTAAAATTTGTTCTAACATGTTCTTTAACTTTTTTTTAATTAAATTGTGTAATGAAATTGTCTAATTATTGTTTACTTGTATATGTTTTGCAGACATTGGGTCTTTTGATGGCGAGGACATGCCAGCACCACCACATGATCCAGGTGTGGTTCCTGATGACGATCAGGATATGTGTAGATGTCGAGGATCATCAGGAGGCTAGTGTAGAGAGACCTGCTCCTACTGGTGCGCAGGTACTGCCTTTTGCTAGACGCGGTAGGCTTGAGAGTAGATTGAGGATGGAGTTGGGAGACCAACTTTGTGCATTGATTGTTGAGGCAGGAGTCAGGCCCGCTACTATGAGACATACAGGACGATGGTAGGCTAGTACATATGTGAAGAGGCATGCCGCATGACATGTACAGCCTGATGCGGCATGTCGTAGGAGCTAGGCCCTTATTTACGTGACTGAGGAGGACCATCGCACGTTATAGGTGTGGTTGAGACGCAACATGTGATCGAAAATCCGGGAGCAGCGCCGACGCATCATCTGATGATCACGATCAGGGGAGTGGTCATCGTTCACCTTGTGCCACGCTAGATGAGCATCCTCCACTAGCATCGAGCATCAGTCATCATGGAGAGCAGGTTGGACCATCGACCATGTCCAGTCATCATGATGATCATGAGCAGGATGGACCATCGACCATGTCCAATCATCACGATGATCATGAGAAGGATGGACCATCGACCATGTCCAGTCATCATGATGAGCAACCGACAGTTGATCCTAATCAACATGAGGCATTAGTACCAGATCAATAGGCATGTGATGATCAACATGTATCGACTGATCAACTTGTCGAGGCTACAACATTGACTGAGCAGGCCTCGACTAATACTGCTATTGATGATGTACCACGAGATGATATATGAAATTTATATTACAGTTGTATATTTTTGACATTATTCAGTTATATATATATATATATATATATATATATATATTTGGTCCATGTATTTTATGTTCATGTTGTAGTTGTACTTAATTTACATGTTGGTGATCATCATGATGTGTATATTGTTAGGTCATGTTAGATATGTTCATTTAATGTGCAACTTGTAGATAGATGTGTATGTGATAACAATTATTTGACATGAGATGTATATTCGATGTTTGTGTTGTGATGATGTTATACAATGCTAATTGTGTTTTGTTAGATGATCATGATCATGATGATGTTGGCAAATTTGAATGTGTTTTTTTAGTCAAATATGATGTTTGTACGATGGTTATCATGATTTTGATGTTTATTAATTAATTTAATATTAAATGACCATGGTATTTATTAAGTATTATGTCATGATTGTAATTTAAATTTAAATTTTAATTGTATGTAAAATTGTAAAATTGTATTTGTATTTGTATTGTAATTTTAATTGTAATTGTGTGTAAAATATTTGTAAAATTTTAATTGTAGTTGTAATATTTAATTTATTTTGAAATGATTGTAAATGTATATATGACAAATTGTAACATTGAAATTCTAATTCTAATTGTATGTAAAAATCTAAAATTGTAATTGTGTTTGTCATTGTAATTTTAATTGTAATTGTATGTAAAATATTTGTAAAATTTTAAATGTAATTGTAATATTTATTTTATTGTGAAATGATTTTAATTGTAATTGTATATATCTAAAATTGTAAAATTCTAATTCTAATTCTAATTGTATGTAAAATCCTAAAATTGTAATTGTAATGGTATATATGTAATTTTGTAAAATTGTAATTGTAAGTGTAAATTTTATGTAAAATTCTAAAATTGTAATTGTAATTGTATGTAAAATTCTAAGATTGTAATTGTAATTGTAATTGTTTTGTATGTGAAATCATAAAATTGTAATTGTAATTGTAATTGTAATTGTAATTGTATGTAAAATATTTGTAAAATTTTAATTGTAATATTGTGAAATGATTGTAATTGTAAAATTTTAATTGTAATTGTAATTGTATGTAAAATTTTAAAATTGTAATTGTAATTGTAATTGCAATTTTAATTGGAATTGTATGTAAAGTATTTGTAAAGTTTAATTGTATTAATGTGAAATTATTTTATTAAAAATTTTAAATTTGTAAAATTTTATACAGTACGCCATTTTTATTGAGATCAACATAATTGCAAATTATCAAGTGAAATATCGATTTTAACATTAATTCAAAATACATATTATAATGTTTTGAAAAAAAGAGTCATATAAGGTATAAGGTAATTAAGTCCTCTTCTTTATAAAAACCCATCTTAAAAAGTATAAATATTGATGAAATAGCACATGTACCATTTC